>JACEFZ010023900.1:0-355003 GCA_014155875.1 Cepaea nemoralis
AGACTCAACAAAATCTATGTTAATGCTTAAATGTATTCACATTGGCAATTAATGGTGGCAGGTTAACTGAAATAGCGAACTGATGAATAGTCCAAATGTACAAGAAGATGGAAGCTAAACTCATTTCAAACAGCTGTCTACACAATTCAGAGAATAACTTCAAAGATGATAACACAAATGTATCAAATAAAGCAGTTTTTAAACAGACAGATTGTAGTACTATGTGTTCCGTGTCATATTATGGAAGAAACTGTCATGGGACAAATGATGAAATATTCCCAGCATCCAGGGACAAAGAGTATAGCTATGTGAAACATAGAGGGGTGATGTTAACACTTTTCTCCTATCATCATGTGCCATGTCAATGGGCAAGGGCAGTCATGGTTCACCATCACCAGCCTTGGATTAGGTCTGTGTTCTTGTCCCCATTCTACTGAGTGGCCAGGACATCCAGGTACTTATCTGTCTGCCCCTTGCTATTTTCCTATGAATTTATAACCAAGTTTTCAAGTTTATTTCCTCTTAACCTAGGTCAATTATTTAGACACCACTACCATATGAACTTTGTATGACAAACGCCTGTCAATTGTCAGTATTTCAGTTTCTGCCCAAGTTTGTTTAGTCCATTTCTGAAAATTGTCTGTCCATCTCATACGTTCATAATCTCATCTGCTATGTCACATGACCATACCTTTGGAGTTGACATATCTTTACAACTGTTACAAGATGTTTGCTTGTCCTCACACAGTGTCTTGTGTTATTCTACACACTGATGTTAAACAAGTGATCATCATTGTTTATTCTCAGGTTGTGTCCAGAGCATCTATTGCCACTGCTAGAATTTTTCTTTCCCATTGAGCATCTGATGCCCATGCTTCACATGCAAGCAGATACATAGAGATGACTATGTTTGCAATGATCTGATCTTGGTTTTCAGCGATACATTCTTATCTTCCTTACAGTTAACACTATAGCAGTTATTACTACTATATAAGTATGAATGCTAGGAAACCACATCAAAGTCAGTACCTAATTTACAGCTTAGTGTGTCAAAGCAAGTCAATCAGGCAGTTAAGGCAAGTCAAGCAGGCAGTCAAGACAATACAAGCCCTGGCAACTTAGCTAATCAGACATTCATGTATTGATAGAAGACAGTAGACACCAGATATCAGCTGCTGACAACAACAAAAGATCCATGAGAATATCTTGAAAGATGTTTGCCAAATCTTTGCAACAAATTACATCTCTTAAAGAACGGGAGGCCAGTATGTTGGGACAATGTTACCAAGTGTCTGTGATAAGGCATATTTGGGGATGATGTGTTCAAGCATTTGTGACAGGATGCCAGTATTTGGGTGCAAGATTTCCAAGTTTTTGTAACAGGTCAGAATTTGGGCACAATGTTTCCAACTTTGTGACAGGAGGCCGAAATTTGTGGACAATGAATTTAGAGAAAATAGCTCAACATAATATGATAGATGAATGACTTGGCATAAGCCAGAAACATGAAGCAAGCAAGAATTGTACATGTCAATGGGTTTTTTTATAAAGATTGATTCTTGCTGGGTCATTCAGATTTGCCAAATTCTTCTGGTTCAATCCTCTTTCAAGAGAAGTACATCGCGGTCAGTTCACTATTCAAACTCAGAGGTCAGTGTGTCAGAGCTCAGCAGGCATTTGTGTAAGGTCACTTCCTCTAGCCAGACTGCATTCAGCATAACAGGCTGTAACAATTTCATAGTATGTCTTCCCGCCCTTTAAAAAAAAAAAAATTTGCCAGCACAGTGGTCAAGTGACTTACACTTTGTGATTTCCAACTCAAACTCTGTTGGGATAGATGTAGGCAGCCTGGTTTCTGATCTTAGTGTCAGGGCGTATCCACATCCATAATCTTCTTGGATGTTGCTGATAACAGGTGTTTCCAAATATCACATCATGCTCTTTTGCTCAATCTGCAAGCTTAAACATACAACGGGTCAACGAGCGGGTAGTAGAACGCTTAGTCGCGCCATACGGACAGCCGCGTCAGCATAATCTGAACCGCTTGACCTAAGAAACTGGCTGAAACCGGTTTTACACGTGGCTCAAAATCTAGTATATAAACCCGAGGCTGGTAACACTCAACCATTGTGATCAGAAGATGACTACAGACCTCAAAACTATGCCTGCTAACTGGGTCTACACGACTCGTAGTGGTGAGACTATTAGACCAGTGGGAGGTGGTGATAAGGCCGTGTTTGTCTCATCCTACAGAGGAACGAGCACGTTACACATCCGAAGATTTTACGGTGAATCCGACAAGTAGTTCCCGACTAAAATTGGAATGACACTTACTCGGCAAGAATATGAACAGATGATCGCCATGCATCGCGAGATCCTAGCTGACTTTGACAGACTTAACCAAGTTAACCAAGCCAGTAACGAAATCAAACAAGGTACTAACAGAGACAAGCAAGTCAGTAACCAAAACATTCAAGTCAGTGCTCATGTCAAACAAGGCACTACCAGAAGCCATCAAGTCCAAAACAATCAAGTCAGTGCTCAAGTTAAACCAGGAACTAACCGAAACCACCAAGTAGACGCATACTATACCGCCAGTTTTCAACCCAGCTACAGTCAGATGTGTGATGACGCCAGCAACCAGATGTGTGATGAGCCCAGTAGCCAGCTGTTTGATGTGCAACAAGACATCAACCGAAGCAATTCAAGTCCAATACACTCAAGACAGTACTCAAGTCAAACAGGGTACTAAACGAAGCCACCAAGTAGACGCATACTATACCGCCAGTTATCAACCCAGCTACAGTCAGATGTGTGATGGCCCCAGCAACCAGATATGTGAAGAACCCAATAGCCAGATGTTTGATGTGCCCGACACTCAGATGATTGATAGCCCGGGTGTCTACAATGCTCAGATATCAGCCCACCAATCAGGAGACCAGCCTTATGACTACATACCAAGTGACCTATGCATAAGAGACTGCCAGCCGGAAAAACCAACCTACTCAGACAGTGGTGTGAAGAAACCCAGAAACAACATACAATTTGTATAGCTCTCTTTGTGAAAATAAAATATTGTGATGATACTATGTATACCAGCTCATACCACATCATCCATTTCGTATAATGACATTATACATTTTTTTAAATTGTTATTCTAGTAAAATGTACTGAAATACTAAGTAAACAGGTGTATAGATTATAATTACGTCTTGGTTGTTGAATATTTATTGTTTACGGTGTATATAGTTGTCATGCGATGAGAGAATGAAGGGCAAAAATCTCAAGCAAGTAATAAAATTTGTTAGCCAAATGGGGAAAATTTTGGCTACATTTCAACCAGACTTATAAAAAGCTCACCCAAACTCAGGAAAAGTAGGAAACTTTGTTAACCAAATGTGAAAAGTTTTGGTCACATTTCATCCAAACATATAAATAACTCAGTCAAACTTATGAAAAGTAGGAACATTTGTTAATCAAAGGTGAAAATTTTGGCCAAATTTCATCCAAACTTATGAAAAGTAGGACAATTTGGTAACCAAAGGTGAAAAGCTTGACCAAATTTCAACCAAACTTATAAAAAGTAGGAAACTTTGTTAACCAAATGTGAAAAGTTTGGCCAAATTTCAAACAAACTTATAAAAAATATTGGAAATTTTGTTAACCAAATGTGAAAAGTTTGGCCAAATTTCAACCAGACTTATAAAACATCTCAGTCAAACAGGTGAAAGTAGGAAAATTTGTTAACCAAACGTGAAAATTTTGGCCAACTTTCACCCAAACTTATGAAAAGTGGTAAATTTTGTTGTCCAGCTGTGAAAAGTTTGACCAAATTTCACCCAAACTTATGAAAAGTAGGAAACTTTGTTAACCAAAAGGCGAAAAGTGTGGTCACAGTTCAACCACAACCATCAACAAGTAGGAACATTTGTTAACGAAAGTGAAAAGGTTAGCCAAAGTTCAAACAAACTCATAAAATGTTGGAAACTTTGTTAACCAAATGGCAAAAATCTTGGCCAAGTAATAAAATTTGTTAGCCATAGGGTGAAAATTTTGGCTAAATTTCAACCAGACTTATAAAAAGCTCACCCAATCTTATGAAAAGTAGGAAAATTTGTTAACCAAATGTGAAAATGTTAGCCGCATTTCAAACCAAACTTATAAAAATCTTAGTCAAACATATGAAAAGTAGGAAAAATTTTAACCAAACGTGAAAAGTTTGGCCAACTGTCACCAAAACTTATGAAAAGTGGGAAATTTTTATGTCCAGATGTGAAAAGTTTGACCACATGTCACCCGAACTTATGAAAAGTAGGAAACTTTGTTAGCCAAATGGCAAAAATCTTGGCCATGTAAGAAAATGTGTTAACCAAATGTGAAAAGTTTAGCCAAATTTGAAACCAAACTTATAAAAATCTCAGTCAAACATATGAAAAGTAGGAAAAATTTGTTAACAAAACTTGAAAAGTTTGGCCAACTTTCACTCAAACTTATGAAAAGTGGGAAATTGTGTTGTCCAGATGTGAAAAGTGTGACCAAATTTCACCCACACTTATGAAAAGTAGGAAACTTTGTTAACCAAAGGGTACAAATCTTGGCCAAGTAAGAAAATGTGTTAACCAAAGGTGAAAATTTTTGGACAAGTTTGACCAAATTTCAAACAAAACTCATAAAAAAGTAGGAAACTTTGTTAACCAAATGTGAAAAGTTTGACCAAAGTTCATCGAAACTTATAATATATTCGCCTGTCCCCTATGCAAACAACAGCTGTATTTCAGAAAATTAAACGTATATTATGTAATAAGTCACTATAAATGAAGGAAAAATATAAAATTTCAACAATAAAATTGTACAAAAAATTAACAGTTAAATTTCTACATGAAACATTCAAGTTGGAAACATAAAGAGAAATTTAATTGTTAATTTTTAAAACAGCGGGGTCCTGCTTCAGGACATGTTTTCACTTTTAATTTACAACAAAAGTTAGTTGCATATCCTTTATAGGATGTCGCAGCCAACCCCAGCATTTTTGGCTGTTTGTGATTTCTTGGCAAGTTTACATTCAGTAGTTTGCCATTGCTTTCTGAATGACCAGCACTCATATCAGTGCATGAAAATATTAACGTGAGACGATCTGCTGCCAAATTTTTCAAACCCAATATGAAAGATTACAAATTGTGTCTGTAACTCCTTCATCACAGAGCGTTATTTTACAAGGGAACTCTTTAATAATGGGGTTTCTGTGTCACAGTTGTCTTCATTCGTTATTTTGCCTGTTAGTAAATATGTCCTTTAGAGTCAAACCCATAACAATAAATGTTGCATGTCCATTGCAGGATGCTGCATTCAACCCCAGGTTGATTTTATAAGCAATTTTACATTCTGTAGTTTGCCACTGCTTTCTGAACGAGAAGTCAACATTTCAGACCAACTTAAATGCTAGTGTAGGGATTGAATGCCCTGCCTCGCCATCAACGCACTAGAAGTGTAAGAGCGATCACTTTTATCCTGTCGACCATGTAGAATTCTGTGTCAAACCTGGGGCAACCTGTATTTGTAAATAATTATTCTATCATTCAAGCATGACATTATGTATTGAAGCTCTTCTGCCAATGTCATCGTGTGCCATGCTGTTAGGTGGTAATGTTTTGAAACATGTGCCATGCTGACAGATAATGATGGTTCGCAAACTCACACGATCACCAGAGGCTTGGATTACATCAAGTTTGCCAGCTGTCACTAAGTTTTCAAGTTATCATGTACAAAAGATTAATAATTAATTTATAATATTCACTGCTTCTGAATTCATTATTACTTGATTTCTTTTTTACACAAATAAAAAGTTTATTACTAACTGATCAGTATCATATGTATGTATACACATAAGTAATAAATGTTTTAATATGTTCAATTACTTTAGCTGTTATGCTACTAATTCTTGTCTTGTATACATAATGGCTGAATTTATTAAAAGTTCATCAATAACATATATAAGTTTATGAGCTATTGCAAATTTATAACAAATGCGGAATTAACTTGCTCCTAATTTAATTGTATATGTTATGTAAAAGTAATCCTGTTTGTCAAAAGCCATAATTAAGATAATAATATTTTCTGAACTAATATTTTAAAAAATACCCACACACAAAACTACACGCCAACCAAAAATCACAACCACCCACGGAGAAATTGAAAACATCGCAAACTGTGAACATCTTGGCTCCACAATCAACAACCATGGGGACTGTTCACAAGAAGTCAGGCATAAACTGGCCATAGCCATACAGGAATAAACACTAATAAGAGCCTATGGCACAACACATGCAAGTAAACTGTGTTAGAACAAGCACAGAGCTTGACATCTGACAATCGTTACATGGGTTGTCAAGGCTTTCTTTTCTCAAAGTGATTTTGATTTTTTCAAAATTGTGTTGGGCATATACCACAATTTACATATAGACATACACAAACACACAATGTTAAATATTTGCAGACAGTAGTTGCTGTAGTAGCCATAGTGGTAACTGTAGTAATAGCAGTTGTAAAGGTAAAAAGTGAAGTGTACCCTGCTTTTCCATTTCTTTAGGCACTGAGTATATGTATATTCTGACCAATAAAAATATGTCAATTGGAGCGAGAGGGGGAGTGTTGCGGGATACATTGAGCCTGTTCTTTTGTATGGATGTGAGACTTGGACAGTGTGCAGTCAGGCTGAGAAGTATCTGTTGGCTGCGGAAGTGTGGTTTCTGAGGAGAGTGCAAGGAGTACCATGGACGGACGGAAAGACCAATGACCGGGTACTACGGGAGACAAGTGAAAGTCGTGGGTTGATTGGAGAAATTGGACGTGGACAGTTAAAGTTTTTTGGACATATTGTGAGAGGAAATGGATTGGAGAGCTTGGTGACAGCTGGCAGGATCGAGGGGAGCAGATCAGGAGGAGGACCGAGAGGAGAGTACCTGGATGGCTTGGCCACATGGCATGGACGAGACAGGAGCGCTGGGCTGATCCACGACGCTGGTGATCGAGTGAAATGGCGAGTCATGGCCGCCCACGCTTTCCGGCATGGCACATGATTGATTGATTGATTGATATGGTGGAAGAAAACGCCACATTTTTGTAAAACAATCGGCACACAATGGATGATGTTAATAGCGCACGCTTCGCCTTTACTTTCCAGAACATTTTATGGTGCTTAGTTTCGGCTGAATCAACCCGGGAGCAATAGTGGGGACTCAATTACATGATCTACTGGCTAACCATTCGCTATCGCTTTCTCGACGGCCTGTGCACTTGGTAAGCGAAATTTCATCCATCCATCATGTGCCATGCCGGTGAACGTGGGCGGTCATGTTCTGCCATCTCACTCGATCACCAGAGTCGTGGATCAGCTCCGTGTTCCTGTCTCGACCATGTGGCCAAGCCATCCAGGTGTTTGCTTCTCGGTCTTCCCCTTGGTCTCTTCCTTTCGATCTTGCCAGTTGTCACCAAGTTCTCCAATTCATTTCTTCTCATAACATGCCCAAAGGGTTTTGACTGTCTACGTCTAATGTCTCTAATCAGTTTGCGACCTTCATTTGTTTCTTGAAGGACTTGTTCATTGGTTTTTCTGTCTGTCCATGGTATTCTTTGCATTTTCCTCAGAAACCACATTTCCGCAGCCATCAGCTGTTTTTCAGCGTGACTGTTTATTGTCCGCGCTTCACATCCATACAAGGGTATAGGCTCTATGTAGCACTTCAACACTCTTTTTCTCGTTTCAATTGATATCTTTTTATTGGTCAGTATGTTTTTCATCTTGCAAAAGGCTACCTTCGCAATGGCAATTCTTGTTCTAATCTAATCTGTTCAAGGCATCTCCCATCAGATGTTATGACTGTGCCGAGATAACAGTATCGATTCACTTGTTTAAGAATATGCCCATCTACTCGTATATTACATTGTGGTATTTCCTTCTTCCCAGTGACGACCATAATCTGTGTCTTCTTAATATTCAGTTAGTTGTTCACTGTGTGCAACAACCGCATCTACTAAATTTTGCAGGTCCTGTTCATTGTCTGCAATCAAAACTGTATCATCTGCATATCTAATGTTATTGATGTATCGTCCCCCAATGTTGATTCCTTCCATATCTTCTATATTTCTGAATATATTTTCACTGTACAGGGAAAAAAGATCTGGAGACATTACACATCCCTGTCTCACACCTCTTTTAATAGGCTGATATTGACCTACATCATTATCAATTCTGATGGCAGCTTGTTGTTTCCAATATATGCTTTTTACAAGTGTGTATTTTTTTATTACAAAGCGAAATTTAAGGGGAAGATACCACTTTTTCACGGGAACTTAGTATTCATTTTATGTTTTTAATGGGACATAACTCACTAATGTTTTTCTAAAGAAGCAATTAGTTACATTAATTGTTAAATGTTTAATATAATGACACCATCTATTCACACTTAACACAATAATTTGACATCCTAAATTTTGAAATACTTTTACTGCTAAGAATGAATAAAATGTACTTGTTAATGCAATATATACAATGTTTCAACTACTGCAAACTCCGTGCACGATGTTAAAGACTGTCACCCAATGGACGGCCTGACATTGTTACTCTGGTTTCTCTTCACAACGTATAAATCTTTTCGTCAATGGATCTGAGTTGGGAGTTAAACAGTTGTATTGTGGCCGTGCACAAAAGAAGACTGAACACCAAGCAGAGCTCAAGGAGAAGTTTGAGAAAATCAAGTTGGAGAGAATCAACCGCTATCAGGGTGTCAACTTGTACGTGAAGAATTTGGATGATGGTGTTGATGATGAAAGGCTGCGCGAAGGAGTTCTCTCAATTTGGTAACTATCACCAGTGCTAAGGTGATGGGAGAGGGTGGCAGGTCCAGAGGTTTTGGTTTTGTCTGCTTCAGCTCACCCGAGGAGGCTACAAAGGCTGTAACCGAAATGAATGGCCGCATAATTGTAGCCAAGCCTCTGTACGTGGCACTTGCTCAGCGCAAGGAGGACCGGCGTGCACATCTAGCCAGCCGACATATTCAGCGATTGGTATCACTGCGCCAGCCCAATAATCAGTATGGTTCTATGTTCAACGCTGGGGGTGCTGGCTACTTTGTTCCCACAATGCCTCAGGCCCAAAGAGGATTTTTCACCCCTGCAAATGTACCAACTATCAGACAAGCCCGCACCCCATGGGCTCCAGGCGTTAGACCTAACTCAGGCTGCAGGATTTCAGACAATGCCAAACCAGATCCGCACTCGTCCCCCAGCTGCTCAAGCACACATGAGGCCGACAGCAATCAACTCGCGCCCAATCACAGGCCAGCCAATAGCTGGAGCACGTGGTGTGCAGATTGCCGGAGTTGCACGTCCGCCAGGAGTTGCTGCAATGGCGGATCCTGGGTCTCGTCCAGCTCCATACCAACCAGGTCCACGTCAGATGCCTGGACAGCCTGGTCGTCCAATGCCACAGCCCCAGCGGTCTGTGGTCATAGCAGGACAAGATCCGCTGACTGCCAGTATGCTTGCGGCAGATCCTCCCCAGGAGCAGAAGCAGATGCTGGGTGAAAGACTGTTCCCTCTGACCCAACACATGTATCCAGAACTGGCTGGAAAGATCACTGGCATGCTGCTAGAAATTGACAACTCTGAGCTGCTCCACATGATGGAGTGTCCAGGAATCTCTGAAACTGAAGGTGGACGAAGCTGTTGCTGTGCTACAGGCCCACCAGGCTAAAGAGTCACAGGCCACAAAGAAGGAGTAAAACAGTAGACTTCAGCCGTGAATTTATTTTGGGTAAAATTCACTTGCCGTACATGTCTTATTTTGCAACCTTTTGTTCTTTGTTCTGTAATTGTGTGTTTATTTTTGCACTTATACATTGTTCTTCAGAAGCCCAGAGTGACTGACATTTTTCATAATACTAACAGTTGTAGGTTTGGCATGTATCACATAAGCAGATGAGCTGCCGCAGGACTTGAGGCTGACTAGTATGTTGACTTAACACTCGAGACTCCCTTGGAACAATGAACACTGAGGCATCGTCCGAGACCACACTCAATAAGTATACAAAGAGCAAGTCAACATACACAAAGTTTATTCTACCCTTGAGAATATAGAACTGAACTGAACATCCTGATAGAATAATCTATTTACCCAAATAGAGGATAGAGTAGAGACAGAATCAGAGATATGGTTAATTCATCATCAAGCTGAGGAGTAGATTGGATGCAGATGTCCCGTCCAGTCGGTCAGCCACTCACCCGGCTTCCTTCCAGTGAGCTGACTAGAACCTTGGAGACCACTCCGTCCCCAGAGCTTGGATCGACAACAAGAGAGTTACCCCTGGACCTCACTCAACTGGACCAACTGCAACTTCATCACCTCCTAATGAGTCACTGCTAAGTTAATAAACAGTTCTCTATAAACAGCCTAGCTGGGAGACAATCCTCCTGGACATTGACCCCAGTTACTCTTGAGTTCAATGAATGTCCGTAGCCAATTGATCAATCTAATGGTCCCTTAGCAGTATCAAATACCCCTGGTTGGGTACTAAGCACTGATCAATCTAATGATCCCTAAGTCGTAGTACATTACCACTGGTTGGGTAATAAGCCACTGACCAATCTAATGGTCCCTCAATCATAGTACATTACCCCTGGTTGGGTAATCAGATAGTTCTGCTGCTACTAGAGACTTACAAGAAAACACAGTTCATTTTCTAAACTAAGTCCACCTTTGGATCACACTTCTATTTCATCTGGAGATAACATTGTTCAGTCTGGACAAGAATTAGTTGTCCGTTACCTAATAACCCTGGTAATTAAGTCTTGTTATACGTAAGCTGGTGTAGGTCTCATCATGACCTGCCACTAAAGCTGCCGTAGAAACAGTCCCAGTTTATAGATCATTCTTTCCGACGTTTAGGCGGAACCTCACTAGACGGCGTACCGTCTGGTATATCATATCATTGAGCATGATTGCTCAGGTAGCTGAACTTCTCCTTGCTGAAATAAAGTAGCTTCTAAGTCAGAAAACAACACAAACCATCACACGCCCCACGTGCACCTTCAGGGCACCGGAATCAATTGATGAAAACATCCACTAATGATGATTCACCCTTGGCACATGGTGTGGTTTAGTCAGGCGAGGTAAGTAAAGGATTCTACCCTTCGCTGTGTTACACGAAGTGGTTTCCGGCAAACGACAAGTGTAGTTGACTGGTTCCTCAACAGGCAACTCCTGAAAGGAAGAGCGATCGGTGAGAGTATACTGGCCCAAACATTGGTCCACATGCATCCTACCACTGACTACTCAACCTTCAGTCATGCTACATAGTTATGCAAATAACTAAAGCATTATCTCTATATTGAGAGTAGTAAAGCATGGGTTTCTATCAATGTCAGCTGGCCACAAAGAACAGCCCGTCAAACAGAGTAAGTAATCAGAATGACGAGTCTGATCGTATGTCTCACCTATCCCTAATCATCTACTAGTTGTCGGTAACGTCACTAGTTATAGTAAGCCTCTATCATAGTTCTAAAATTAACAGAACTAAACCTTAAGGTGTAGAGTCCCTGGACTCGTTCCTTACATTGGACATGTTCAATAGTAAACATAATACTAGATCACTGTACCATCCCTCGGGATATAGGGATAATACATGATCACATCCAGTATATACACACACCGTTCTGCTGGTGGGACTTCCTGCCCACCCTATAGCCAAACTCTTCTTATTAGACTCTTCCCTAGAGTCAAGAAGCCTTCTTGGTAAAACATGTTCCCCACATGTTCCAAGGGTTATGTTCCAGCTCTGCCCTTCCAAGTGGATTAGCCTTGGCCTGGACCGAACTTCATAGCTGGCCTGGTCTGCCAGCACCATACTTTCATAACTTGCTTTCAAATCCCCCATATCCCATTTGTCCCCGTGTCTCATACAACCTCCTTTTGTCCCTCCATACCACTAGCACATCAGCACTCACACGCACTTGTGCACGTCTGAAAGAACAGGATAGCTAAGACAAGAATCAAGAACGCAAATGTACATCACGACGGTACGCATTGTTATCACGCGTCGACCCACTCGGCGTTCGATATCGTTCCAAGAAGTATCACATAACATAACTTAATATATATACATAATGCCACATCATATATATATATATCATCACTGAAGACTTACCTTCTCACAGAATTCCAGTGTCCCACACAATGACTTCACTATTAAGTTATTACACGATAGTTACATCATTCACTGTGGTATAGAACTAAGTTCTCTCTTTACTTAGCAGCTAAGCACAACACTGTCTGAATCTCCACCTACCAACTCACCTTGCTATCTAACAGTTCTTCTTGCTTCAGTTACTGACTGACATAAGTCTAGGTTCATATCCTGCACTAATACCTATGTTCTATTCTAAAACAGCCACATAGTATATGCACCAATTGGCTACACATGGTAAATACTAGTTGAACACAAATCGCCAATATCACAGGCCTAAATTTCAAGCCGGTAATTCACTACACACGTTTGTAAACAATCGTAACACACGGCCTAGATTTCAGCGGCGTTATCGATCGATTCCGCATTAGTAATGCAAAGACACCCGCATATTTAATGAGGTTAGAACGATTGCGTTTGGTGAACAATTACAAAGTTAAATTAATTAACCAAGTAAATACCTGAATAATTCGAACCAGCCTCCAGTCAGCTACCAGTACTGTTCAAGGGCACATCTGCCACATGTGATAACAGTCAGCCGCAACATGGTTGAGGGTAGACGCTGTACAAATGGCTTAACAGAGCCCTGCGTCTTCTCTCCGTGAGAG
The DNA here is from genome assembly GCA_014155875.1 of Cepaea nemoralis. Taxonomy (NCBI): domain Eukaryota; kingdom Metazoa; phylum Mollusca; class Gastropoda; order Stylommatophora; family Helicidae; genus Cepaea; species Cepaea nemoralis. The sequence goes on from JACEFZ010023900.1 coordinate 12,848, forward strand.
TTAGGAAGTGAATGACTATTCTAGCCGCATTCCACCAACGTGCCAACTCATGCGCACGAGGATCGAGTGCTCCTGGAGAAAAGTCAACTTCTCGGATAACATTCATTCCACGCCTAGAATTTCTAGATCTCTCTGCACGGGAATTTGGTGAAGCACCCGGCAACCCGGTACAGTCAATACCGGTAATTCGAGATGATTCTAGATGGAAAATTCCATCGGCTTTCCTCAGTACTATTTATAACTGGGAAAGTCCCCGATGACGCGCCAAAATAGTGCGGGATCCCGACGACCACAGACAGATGATCGCGGTTTTGTCACACCTATGCAGGTATGTGTGGGAAATTCTGTCGAAGGCCTTCTCTTGATCCAAGGATAAGATGGAGGATGGACAGTCTTTCCCATGTGTGTAGTTGATTATGTCTCTAATGAGGTGTGTGTGGTTGTGTATATTTCTGTCTTTTACACTGCACTGTTGGTCTAGGTGTATTAGTGTTGGCATGAAAGGTTTAAGTTTGTTGGTGAGTGTTTTGGCGAGTATCTTGTAGTCTGTGTTGAGTACGGAAATTGGTCTGTAGTTCTTCAGTTGTGTTTTGTCAGATTTATCTTTGCATATGCGTGTAATGTAAGACATGTTGTAGCTGTCTATTATTATCATTGCTGTTTATTATCATTGCTGTTATCACCCTTAGTGGTTTGCTTTTTGTCATTATTATTATTATTGATGTATTTAGTGTTTATTTGCATTATTATTACTGTTATCATTATTAATATATAACCATCATCTCCCATGTTACCCCCCTTTCACATGTACATGTGTTCAAGAAATGAAACATGCAAATGGGTATTTTCCCATGCTATAAACACAAAATATGCGAGAAAGAAACAGGAAAAAGTGAATGAATGTTGAATGAATGAATACAAAATCACAGATGTTTACCAAACCAATGAGATTGTAAATATTTATGTTGATACAAATGCTTGTTTATTGTTTTTTTTTTTAAAAAGGGGGGGAGGGAAAAAATGAATGAACCATTACAATTAAGACCAAAAGAAAATAATAAAAAATAAGCAAGGAGAAATAAGATAACCAACTCCTTTAAAGCCCAAACACATTAATTGTGTTGAGTCGCAAGCACAATTTGAAATGTTGTTTGATCAAGTCTCCAAGTTATCACCTACTTCTGCTGATGGCCAAACTGGTCGATTTAGAACACTGGTATCGCACAACACCCTTTAAACAGACATGTCCGCTGACCAACGAACACCTTACTGCCTTAAAAGCGTTAAAGGCTAACAAACCCTCGTAATATTGAAACCTGACAAAGGGAGTGGTGCAGTACTTATGGACATGTCAGACTACCAGAGAAAAATGGATGAAATATTATCAGATGCATCTAAATTCAGTGTAGAGCAAATAGTCAACAAGTCGGAGGACCTGGATGCAAAAATGAGGAAAGAGATCAAGTCACTTGTGAATGCGGGACTCATCAGTGAGGCCACTGCAAAAACGCTCACACCACGTGGCTCCCAAACTCCTCAGATGTACGGTCTACCCAAGCTTCACAAGCCCTGCATCCCACTAACACCGATCCTTCCCATGGTTAACTACGCACAACACCGAATGGCGAGATGGCTAGCTGAAATTTTAAAGCCAGTACGACAGTAGTTCGATCCAAGAACACTCAAAGATACATTCGAACTGGTGGAATTATTGGATACTATGGACATAAACAACAAACACATGGCATCCATGGATATTGCCTCTTTATTCACCAACGTTCTATTAGATGAGACCGTGAATATAATAAGTGAACGCATTAGAGACAAACAACTAAAACTAGGCATACCATCTGCTATTCTAGAGAGGCTATTAAAATTATATACCGCCAACATACAATTCAACTTTCTAAACAAGTCATATCGCCAAATTGACGGAGTGGTCATGGGAAGCCCACTTGGACCTATTCTAGCGGACATCTTCATGGCACACTTAGAAGAAAAGAGATCCTCAGACATCAATAACTTGGCCTTTTACCGTCGTTACGTGGACGATATACTAAATATCCCCACAGACGAGCTACAAGCAACGTCGTTTCAGGCCACAATGAGCGAGACACATAAAAACATCTCTCTATCTATGGAACACGAACACAACGACGCGTTGCCGTTTCTAGACATCCTAATGAGACGTAGAGCAGACGGCACAATTCAAATATCGGTGTACCGCAAAGAAACATGGACTGGCCAATACTTACATTTTCAGAGCTTCGCACCTGTCCAGTACAAACGGGGCTTAGTACGGACCCTGTTTGACCGTGCTAGAAAGATATGCACCCCGGACACACTGACAGAGGAATTTGAAACTCTGAAGAATGCCTTAACCCTGAATGGGTACTCGACAGGATTTATAAAGCGCCACTGCCAACAGCCCAAACCGAATCCTGAAGTAACTACAGTACCTAAACTTAAGGTATTCATCCAGCTAACCTTCCGAGGAGATGACGTAATGCAACGTCTGCGGGACAGGCTCACCACAGCAGTCGGGCGAACTTTCTGTGCTGCAACTCTAGTCATCAGGTACCGAAACACACCGATCCCCATTCCAGCAGTAAAAGAACCTGTAGCTTTGTACGTCAAATCAAATTGTATTTACCAATTTACATGCAGATGCAAGGCCATCTACATAGGTAGAACTGAACGACAGTTACATTTCAGGGTTTCGGAACATATTCCGAATTGGTTGGACAAGATACTACACACAGAAGATGGTAGCCTAGGCAGGCCGACACACCGGAACAGTCCAGCTTCATCGGTCGGGAGACATGTGCTCGAGAGTGGTCACGTGGTTGAAAGAAACAGTGCCTTCCGTGTGTTGTTCAACACACAAAGTAGTCGATTGTTAAAGTTTGCTGAAGCTATAATAATCAACCTTCGTAAGCCGTCCTTGTGCAAGCAGAAAGACATGTTAGTCAGTTTAAAATTACCGTGGTAGACAAACGACATTATTGTGCGAACATGAGTATATTTCAGTTTGAGGGATTTATCTAGTTAATTCACGTAAGTTGTGTGATTTCTGCAGTATGTACCTGACGAGATGCAGCGAAATATGCCAGGCAATAAATCGTGCAATCTATTGTTTGTGTCTTCGTTATTCAAACTCCTTTTACACCTACTATATTATTGAACAGTGCAGGTTGCAATTGTTATTGTATGTACCTGCCATGTTTTAACACCATCCCTAAGAAAATCGTTTTAGCAGATGGAATCACATGTTTGGAAAATGTGATCATTATCATAATTATTTTTATCATTGTGTTTATTAGCATTGCTGTTATCACCCTTAGTAGTTTTATTCTTTGTCATTATTATTATAGATGTATTTCATGTAAACACCATTCCTAAGAAAATCATTTTAGCAAATGGAATCACATGTTTAACTATTATTATCATTGCTGTTATTATCATTTCCATATGATCCCACAAAAACACACACACAGACATGGCACGCACTGACCCAACAGATCACAGACATGTTACATAGGTATAGGTACAAAGCATCAACTATATTCGGTAGAAGCACAATAGTCAACACATACATAATACCCAAAATAATATACTTAGCTACAGTACTCGACCCTCCCAAACATACCGTCACAAACATAAACAAACAAATCAGATGTTTTATCTTCACCAACACATTACACTGCATAAAACACAAAACTCTCATACAGGACAAGAAACAGGGGGTGTTGCACTACAGGACATCCACACAAAAATACTGTCACTTAGAATTAGTCACATAGGTAAAATCATCAGACACCCAGAACAACACAGACTAGCACTATACTACATAGCCCACAGCATCAAACACCTCACACCACTTAACAATGCAACTGCGCACTATCATGGAACACTGCCAAAATTCTATCAGACATGCATGCAGGCAATACAGGGACATGAACATTTAATACAGGCAACAACACACACAATATACAAACAGTTAGTTAGAGAGCAAGCACCATCACTCACACTTAGGATCAAAAGAGGATACAAATACTTCATGTCTGACTTCACATGCACCTTTTCAAACCTACACAACAAACACATAACACCAACAGCTAGAGAAATCACATATAGGTTATTATACAGCATGACTCCAACAACACAAGGACAAGTATACATAGACAAACAATGCCAATTATGTAGAAACAACACACAAGAGACAGAGGAACACATTTACTATACATGTCCAACAATTACTGCCACACGCGCAACACTCAAACACCTCATACAAACGCACACAGGCAAACAAACCGACATATATAAAGCAATTTTTCTCAACACTATACCAAAATCAGCAAAAGACATACATACAAAACTACTGACAGCTCTTTCTTACTAAGATATCTCATATGGATATGTAGAAACTCAGCTAGATACAAACACTGCACATATAACACACACTTAATATCATTTATGTACACGCACAAAATATCACAACTGTTTCCAGAGTAAATCATATGTATTCTTCTTTATTGTATTACAAATTTGGTATACATGAGTGCGAGATAGAAAGAAGAAACTGTGAGTGAATGGTGAGTGAATGATTATTTAAAAAATCACATATGGTCACCAAGACCAATGGAATTTCCTTTATGTAAAGAATAGTGGAAGTATAAATGCTTGTTTATTTGCTTCAAAATGAGGATTTAACCCTTATAGATAAGGGGGAAAAGAAAAAAGGAGAAAAGAAAATCAACTCCTTCCATTCCAAATTACTATTTATGGAGTGTTTGCTTTAAATGCACTTGTTGTGCTATACTACCACCACTACTAAGATTATCACTTTATTAAATAGAATCACATATCTATATTATTATTATTATTATTATTATTATTATTATTATTAGTTTATTATTATTATTATTTTTATTATTATTATTATTACTATTATTATTATCATTATTATTTTACTATCATTATCTTACCCTTATTATCTTTAGTATCATTAATTTTATAAGTATTAATGATATCATCATTATTAATTTACAACTTCATCTCCTATGTTCCCCCTTTGCTTAAGGTTTCTTGCTTTTGCTACTACCCCCACAGATTGTTTCAAACATTTGTCCTGCCTGTACCATCATTAGAGTGGTCAAGAGGGCATTGGTGGAGTGAAACCAGTTGGTGGTAGTGTAGCGAGGGAAACAAAAATGTAAAGACTTCCCCTTTTCCTTGTATTCAGTACTTACCTTATTATCCTTAGTATCATTAATTTTATAAGTATTACTGATAACATCATTAGTATTTTACAACTTCATCTCCCCTGTGCCCCCCCCCCCTTGCTTATGGTTTGTTGCTTTTGCTACTACCCCCACTGGTTGGTTCAAACATTTATCCTGCCTGTACCATCATTAAGGGTGATCATGAGGACATTGGTGGAGTGGAACCAATTGGTGGGAGTGTAGTGAGGGAAACAAAATGTAAAGTTTTCCCCTTTTCTTTGTATTCAGTATTTACCTTATTATCCTTAGTATCATTAATGTTACAAGTATTATTGATATCATCATTATTAATTTACAACTTCATCTCCCCTGTGGCCCCCCCCCTTTGCTTATGGTTTGTTGCCTTTGCTACTACCCCCACTGGTTGGTTCAAATATTTATCCTGCCTGTGCCATCATTACCAGGGTGGTCATGATAGCATTGGTGGAGTGACACAAATTGGTGGGAGGGTAGCGAGGGAAACAAAAATGCAAAGAATTCCCCTTTTCTTTGCATTCAGTATTTACCTTATTATCCTTAGTATCATTAATTTTATAAGTATTATTGAAATTATCATTAGTATTTTACAACTTCATCTCCCCTGTGCCCCCCCCCCCTTGCTAATAGTTTGTTGACTATGCTACTACCCCCACTGGTAGGTTCAAACATTTATCCTGCCTGTACCATCACTACCAGAGTGGTCATGAGGGCATTGTGGAGTGGAACCAATTGGTGAGAGGGTGGCAAGGGAAACAAAAATGTAAAGATTTCCCCTTTTCTTTGTTACCCCCCCCCCCCCCCCCATTCACATGTAAATGTGTTCAAGGAAAGGAATATGCTAATGGATAAATTTCCTATGTTGTAAACACAAAATATCACAGATATCTCCAGAGTAAACACAAGTACTCTTCTTTATGATGTTAAAATGTTAGTATACATGAGAAAGAAACAGGAAAATGTGAGTTAATGATGAAAGAATGAATGGCTGGATTGTACAGCTTATTTTCTATGGGTTGAGGCAGTCAGTATCACACCAACCCTCTTTAGTCATCTTCTTCGATTTGCATGGTGGATTAGTGTGACTATTCTTTACTTCTCTCATGGGCCCAGTAACACACGGGTGATACGGTAGTTTTCCAAAAACAGAAAGGCATACGCGTGGTTCTTGGTTTTAAGAAACCGTGTCATAACACTCTGAACAAGTAAATCGATGACCAGTCTCTCTCAGCAAATGCAAAGAGCAAACGCTGATCGTTTCAGTAACTCGCTGGATGTAAAAACACATCAGCTTCGTCCTCTTAAAAATCCCCCCTAGTTAAAATTACTTAGATTCAAACTCGGGCAACCTTAACTTTGTTGTTTCATCTGTTATTGTATCTCAAGGGAATATTTTGAGGGTCGGTGTGAGACTATAGGTCGTTCATCGTCTGTAAAATATCTCCCTTGTCCTTTGATAGTGTTCTAACTATTGGCGCTCTTTACGCCAACAGATTCATCCATTGTTGCCTCGCACTTCAGCATGACCCTGCCAGCGTCCACGTAAGTAAACATAGGTGTGCATATTACCTCCCTAGATTATTCTGTCAATGCTAAATCATTACAATTTCTCTAGTAAGAGACTAATCACGTATGGTCAATTCGTAAATTTTTTTTACAGTAATTGAATCAAATGGGTGTCTTAATTATTGTAATAATAGCCATACAATATATTGTATCAAAAAGGATGTCTTGGTTTTTTTTTAATGCAATAAGGCAAACCAACTCATTGGACAAATGGCACCAATACTAAAGAACAAACTTGTATCAATAGCTACTAAGAGACCACTCTACAACATACAACTCCTACCAACTCTATGCTACCAATGCCAAATTTGGACAATGACAGAAAACGAGAAAAAAAAAACCACAACAGAAATGAGATTCCTGACAAGGATACTTAATGTATCAAGAAGAAAGAATATCAGAAATGAAGAAATCAGGACTAAAGTGGGGGTTATAGTTACGCTAGATTTTATTAGAAGGGAGCAAATCAAATGGTTTGGCCATGTAACTAAGTTACCAATTAGCAGTATACCACAACAAGCAATGATGTACAGACCAAATGGAAGCAGAAGAGGCCGACCATGTAAACGATGGACAGAGGGAATAGCAGAGTCCATGATGGGAATCTCGATACAAAAAGCCCATAAGTGGACACTCCCCCGCTGTTTATACTTCACCTCGACACCGCTCCCGTGTGTTGCCGGGGCCCATAAGGGAAGCAAAGAATAGCAACACTGTAGCCTACCACGCATGTCGTAAGAGGCGACTAAGGAGGCTATGGTTCCGTCGCCCTGCTACTGAGTGAGTGCGTGGCGTGACACTGTGAGCTTCGTGTGAAATGCTTTTGAATCTGCCCGAGGTTTTTTGGAACGTGACTGCATGTTCGGAGCGATGTCAGCTGGCTATGTCCCAGAGTTGACCGGTTTTTGCCTTATGCAGAAATGCGTGGCTGCTGGGCTTCTGGTTGACTGCCACAGCCATCGACGATGATCTATATTTTCGTGGACTGTGTTGGTGAACATCTAGGAAACATCCAGATGGGAAAATTACTGCCGATTCCATCAGAGATAAACTGGATGTTTCGTGGGGGACTATTGTGTTGACATTCTGGCGAGGGCATTATGCACAGTGTATCTGTATGGGCTGTCGTTTGTCGAGACTCCTGTCTTTTCCACATTGGGCAGTGGGGGGGGGGGGGGCGTTTTATGTGATATTCACTGGCACAGGAACGGAGCATAACGGGGACGACCCGTTGCTGTGAAGTTGGAACCCTGACTAACTAACTAACTCGACACCGCAAGGAACAAGATGAGATGAGATGAAATGAGGATGTCTACAAATAATTAAAGGGAAAGGCCCCTTTACCCCCCCCCCCCCTCTCTCCCTCGGCGAATTGAGCATATGGTGCTAAACCTATACTTTATATAAACCATTCAGCACTCGGTAGATTATGTCAGAATCACGACGTCAGCTTTTACTTCTCAAGACATTTCCTCACACCCATTTTAGGTCAATTTTAATTAATTCAAAAACGCCCCAGTGCGGATCGAACCCAGGCGTGTCTGTACACTACGCTGACGAGTCTCATTGTCTACACATTACAGTTAATTTCATGTCCTTTAAAGCGCGGTGCAATCAACCCTTGCATTTTCTGGCTGATTGTAATTTACTAAGCAATTTTTACGCTCAGTAGTTTTTGCTTTCTGAACGACCGACACATCTTACCATCAAAATCAACGCAAAGCGCTCTGCTTCCAAATCGTCCGTAGCTGGTTTTGAACCCCCGACCCGGTATGACGGAGAATTGTGAAGTGTTCACAACCCACAGTACCGGCATGTCTACACATGAATAGGGTTAACTGCTTCACGAGTACTTGGGATTTATGAGTTGAATCAAGAACCGACATCATTGCACTGGGGCATTCCCATAAGCACCCAGCCCTCATCTTCAAAAGCCAGCAAAGAGTCCCAATAGTAATGATGCCCGGTGCAATCTAATTATAGGTCCGTCTTGCTTTTCCTCTCAGTATCGACCATATATTGTAACTGACCATTTCTTGCTGCTGCATCGTCTCCAGACCATGATAGTTATTAGTAATATTAGTTTATCTGTATTATTCCACATGCTCCCAGAGGGCTTTCGCCACATTCACTTTATCATGCATCAAATTACCACTTGACGATGCGGCCCCAGGCAATCTGGACCAGTGTGTCATGGAGAAAAGATCCAGCCAATGCTCACAACCCGTGACCTCTTAACTGATGCAATATATTCTGCACAAGCATTCGTCTTCACCTTTGACAGCATGCTTTGTGAATTATAGTCTGTCCAGAAATGAATGCCTTCATCCACTATCAATTATTTTGAAAACTGTCTGTTGCATCGTTATGAAATTTTTCCTGCTGTCTTATATTTACTTTTTTCTACTATTTCTGTTAGGAATATGTCTTTGATAGGTCCAAAAGCAACTTGCATCGTGGAATGCGGCAACATTTCTTTGATGTTTTGGTGAAATACTAGCAATTTCTCACTAACAAACTTGTTTTTACAGTAATGACCTGTTCCACTACGCGAGGCTCTTGTCATTAGGCCAATCCCATGTCCCACGAGAAAATTAACTATTCAGTGCTAATGTTTCCGTGTGAAGACGTAATACATTTAATAATGTGCACTTCATCTCTGACCCGTAAATTATATTATATACCTCATATAAACAAACTTTGAAATCTCGTATACAATCTCCAGAACAAAAGTTTTTTTGTTGGGTGGACATAATGATAAGGCTATATGCTAAATCTCATTTCCCCTCAGTTGGTTACTGAGATATGGAATTTTATATTGGGGCAATCAAAAGTAAACAGACTACAGTATAGTTACAATCACCTCATGTGTATAGTTTCTTCTCCATCCAGCGGATAACCACCTTCACCCTCAGACTTGAGATTGTGGTATCATACTCCACGCTTTCTCTCTCTCTGTGTAACTTTGGAGTTAAGAACTATTTAACTGATTAAGTGCCATGGGATGATAAATCTTATTCAAACTTCCCGTAACTGCCATAGGCTTATAAATCAAATTATAACTAAAATAGCAATACAACCTTTTTAATGTGGTATACAGTATAACATGTCTGCTACCATAATAACTTTTAGGTCATAACTGTGCCACCACATATTTCCCATTTTCTGTCATCCATTGTTGTTTGATCCAAACCTACTTTTTATTTGGCAATGAATCTGTTGAGAGAAGTTGTCCGTCATAAAGTTCTCTCTCAGCACAAACAAATAATTCCAAACCCAGATATGTATGCAATGAAATGTTTATTGTTTCATAGTTGCAATAAATGAAAATTCAAACTCGAATGATCAGATACTTTCATTAGACAAACAGTAACATCAAAGTTTACTGATAATGGTTTACCAAATAAACAATGAAGAAAAAGGTCCTAGGCATCACAAGATTTACAATTATTGTAAAAGGACCCATTTACACAGTATGAGGTTATTGAGTATATAGTACTAATACCACAGTATAGACCAATCGATGGGTCAAGCGGTCAACATCACTCCAGCTGCCTTTATTTCCCATGACATTTCCTGGTACCCATTTTAAATCAGGTCGACTTGAGATCCAGGTCAATTTTTTTTATAAACTACCTCATGAGGATTCAAAGGCATAATAGTCACTGCACACGCCATTGAATAATCAATAATCTGTAGAACAATGAAATACATGGCTACTGAACAATAGTTTAAAACTACAAACAAATAGGACAAATGGTCACAAGTCTGACAGTGTTATCCATAGCACAGACATCAGAGACAGGCAGGAATGTCCTGCAATAGTTCAACAGTAGGACAGGACACCAGTTCTATTAAGAAACCAGCTGAGAGTTTATGGGAGAGAAGAACTCATAATGTCAGATGTTTATTGGTCTCAACATATGACATTACGAGCTGTACAACCCAGAAACATACTCAGTACTGTAAAGACAATTCATAAACGATTGCATACCCTTCTGGATGATCAGAAATGCTGCAACTCACATTAGAATGGAGTTAAACAGAAATCTTTCTTTTAAAATAATTTTGCTTTATCTCACTTACAAACTGGCCATTTTCACGGTCTGAGAAAATTAATACTCAAATATGAAAAATACGACTGACATACAATTACACATTAAAGAAATGTAAACATAGGAGACACTTTTATTCTAATATTAAAGTTTCAGGCCATCAGTATAAGGAGCACTATTACTGATTCATAATTCATCCATCATTAGCATGCAGTGTTTTCTAAAAACAAAATGTGCTTCTTCTACACATTTGTATTACAATGGAAGAGGAAGTGTAAAGAAACAATTGTGTGTTACAAGCGTATTGATGATATACTTACTGATAATATGACAATCAGCTATTTACAAATATTTACAGAAGATAAGAAAGTGTCTATTAGATGTATTACATATAAAATAACAGGGAAAAGTGCTTATTACATGTATTACATATTACAGAAGAAGGCATCTATTAGATGTATTACATACAGAATAATGTACTACATATTATAGAATAAAAGAAGAAAGTGTCTTTAGGATGTATTACATTTAAAATAACAGAAGAGTTTCTCTATTCGATGTACTAAATATAACCTTCTGACATTCTATGAAACCTTAGTACTATGTTGCATTGGTTCATAATTCTAGACAACAAATTCTAGCATTATTTTACAAATGATACTATATACAGAATATAAAATATATAAACAATTTTGAAGAACAATTCTGAACATAAAAATAAAATGGAGTTACCTTTTGGCAGAAAGTTATGTGCCTTAACAATATAGCATTTAGTTTTTAAAATTCTTATTGGTGTGGCAGAATAGCAGTTTGTGCACTGGCTTACGGTATATCAATGTATGCCCCTTCCTTAGTCACAAAGAAATGTATAGGGAACTGTAGGTGAACCCAGCTCAAAATAACAATGTTTGAAACTTCTCTGGAAATGGAAGAAGAAAAGACAAGATCAAAAACAATTAAATCAGGAAGAATGTGGGGATAGTATCAGTGACTGACTTAAAAAAATAAAAAAAAATAAAAAAATCAGATGGTTTAGTCATGTTACAAGATTATCACAAATCATTGCTTCACAAAGCTCTAGTACTTAAGACACAATGGAAGCAGAGCAAGAGGTTCCTCCTGCAACAGATGGGTTGATAATTAGTCCGAGATTGTGCATGTTGCTATGTATGAAACACACACCAGCGTACTTTCCCAGATGTGATTTTTTAACCTGACACTGAATTTAGATAACATGGTGAAAGTAGGTGGTGTACCTGAAATGTTCACATGTCTTCACAAACAGGATTCTGCTAGGCAAACATGAAAACATAACTTGTATATACCAAGATAATCATATATTGATATGAGAAAAGCAACCAACACATCAAAGACAAATAAGCTCTAATAACAACATTAAATAAACGACTGTCACTTTAGATGTTTGCCAAGATACCTTTAAAAAAACCATCATAGATTACAAGATGTCACACTGATGAATGATGTATGAAATATGACGAACAAATATTGGCAAAAGGGGCAAAACTGGCAATTACACACAGAAATGTGATGTTAAGAATAATCGTAAGCAAAGAATATGAATTCCTCGTGATCTGCTTTTATTTCCCTACATTGTGAATGTTTAGGAACATTAGATCAACAAAATCTATGTTAATGCTTAAATGTATTCACATTGGCAATTAATGGTGGCAGGTTAACTGAAATAGCGAACTGATGAATAGTCCAAATGTACAAGAAGGTGGAAGCTAAACTCATTTCAAACAGATGTCTACACAATTCAGAGAATAACTTCAAAGATGATACACAAATGTATCAAATAAAGCAGTTTTTAAACAGACAGATTGTAGTACTATGTGTTCCGTGTCATATTATGGAAGAAACTGTCATGGGCAAATGATGAAATATTTCCAGCATCCAGGGACAAAGAGTATAGCTATGTGAAACATAGAGGGGTGATGTTAACACTTTTCTCCTATCATCATCATCATGTGCCATGTCAATGGGCAAGGGCAGTCATGGTTCGCCATCACCAGCCTTGGATCAGGTCTGTGTTCTTGTCCCCATTCTACTGAGTGGCCAGGACATCCAGGTACTTATCTGTCTGCCCCTTGCTATTTTCCTATGAATTTATAACCAAGTTTTCAAGTTTATTTCCTCTTAACCTAGGTCAATTATTTAGACACCACTACCATATGAACTTTGTATGACAAACGCCTGTCAATTGTCAGTATTTCAGTTTCTGCCCAAGTTTGTTCAGTCCATTTCTGAAAATTGTCTGTCCATCTCATACGTTCATAATCTCATCTGCTATGTCACATGACCATACCTTTAGGAGTTGACATATCTTTACAACTAGTTACAAGATGTTTGCTTGTCCTCACACAGCTGTCTTGTGTTATTCTACACACTGATGTTTAACAAGTGATCATCATCGTTTATTCTCAGGTTGTGTCCAGAGCATCTATTGCCACTGCTAGAATTTTTCTTTCCCATTGAGCATCTGATGCCCATGCTTCACATGCAAGCAGATACATAGAGATGACTATGTTTGCAATGATCTGATCTTGGTTTTCAGCGATACATTCTTATCTTCCTTACAGTTAACACTATAGCAGTTATTACTACTATATGAGTATGAATGCTAGGAAACCACATCAAAGTCAGTACCTAATTTACAGCTTAGTGTGTCAAAGCAAGTCAATCAGGCAGTTAAGGCAAGTCAAGCAGGCATGTCAAGACAATACAAGCCCTGGCAACTTAGCTAATCAGACATTCATGTATTGATAGAAGACAGTAGACACCAGATATCCGCTGCTGACAACATAACAAAAGTTCTATGAGAATATCTTGAAAGATGTTTGCCAAATCTGTGCAACAAATTACATCTCTTAAAGAACGGGAGGCCAGTATGTTGGGACAATGTTTCCAAGTGTCTGTGATAAGTCATATTTGGGGATGATGTGTTCAAGCATTTGTGACAGGATGCCAGTATTTGGGTGCAAGGATTTCCAAGTTTTTGTAACAGAAGGTCAGAATTTGGGCACAATGTTTCCAACTTTGTGACAGGAGGCCGAAATTTGTGGACAATGAATTTAGAGAAAATAGCTCAACATAATATGATAGATGAATGACTTGGACATAAGCCAGAAACATGAAGCAAGCAAGAATTGTACATGTCAATGTCATTTTTATAAGATTGATTCTTGCTGGGTCATTCAGACTTTGCCAAATTCTTCTGGTTCAATCCTCTTTCAAGAGAAGTACATCGCGGTCAGTTCACTATTCAAACTCAGAGGTCAGTGTGTCAGAGCCTCAGCAGGCATTTGTGTAAGGTCACTCCCTCTACCCAGACTGCATTCAGCATAACAGGCTGTAACAATTTAATAGTATAGTATGTCTTCCCGCCCTTCAAAAAAAAAAAAAATTTGCCAGGACAGTGGTTAAGTGACCTACTCCGTGATTTCCAACTCAAACTCTGTTGGGGTAGATGTAGGCAGCCTGGTTTTTTATCCTAGTGTCAGGGTGTATCCACATCCATAATCTTCTTGGATGTTGCTGATAACAGGTGTTTCCAAATATCACATCATGCTCTTTTGCTCAATCTACAAGTCTCCTCTTTCATTACATGATCTGGTGATCGTGTCGGATGGTGAACTGTGACTTACCCTGCTTATCAACTTGGCACAAAATGATAAGTATTTTAACATATGCCATTTACATATTGTTTTTTCCATTTTTTTTCACCTGTATCCAAAAATATTAGGTATCCAACTGCACTACCCAGGCAATCGAGCAATAATATAGAGAAACCAATGGTTCTTGTAAACAATTCCAGTTATGTGCAGGTGACAAACCTTTAACTTCTGAAGCTCGAACACTAAAGTCTCTCAGCCACTTGCAAAAAAAGCGTCATAATTGGCTGATTGGTTCATTAGTTGGTTGTGAATCCTCCTGAAGTTTAACTCTAAGCCTGACACACTGGTGTTCAGGTTGCCTAAGTCTTGAAAAAAAGGCATGTGTCTATCGGAGTGAGGTTGGTGTAGAGACTTTCCTTCCAACCTGTACACATGTGATATCTCCTTGAGGACATGCAGATTTTTTCATTCCCCCTCCAATCCTAGAAACCAGCGGGGTGTGCAAAGACATGTCCTGGAACTTCACATCTGCAGAGAAGCATATTAGGATGCAACCAGGTCATGATGTAGCACAGCAAACACGGACTGGCTAGAATCAGGCCTATGTTGGTCATATTTCATCTGTCAGTTTAAGGCATTTTAGTGTCATCAGACACTAACCCAATGTCCCCAAGAAAGTTTCATAAATACTCCAGTAAAAGAAGCTGCCAGACTCAGCTGTACACCATCAATTGATAACACTAGACACACTCCAATAACACTGAACAATACCAAAGATTTGAGGTGGAAATGAGGGGCATGAAATAAATGTTCAGAGGGTTTTTAAAATAAAAATGTATTAAATATAAACAGTGTATGGTGTACACTCTATTGTTAATTACCAGCTACTGCAAACGTGCACAGATGAATGTAAATGTGTTATTTACACTTTTAATGAAGAATGGTCTATACGCAATATTTACAACACATAAAATTATCAAGTACATTTATTCATTACTGTATGGTGCAGCCACATGGACAATGAATAAACAATGCTAGTGCAAAATTGAAGCTTTCAAAATGTGGTTACAAAGATGAATCAGAAGTATACTGCAGGAGAACAATTATGACAAAAACTGGAACCGAAAAAAAACTATAACTGAATGAGATCAAGATCTGACAAAGTATTTCAAGTATATAAAGAGCCAGCTTCTGGTTAAATGATTTCCTGGAGGAAAACATAGTGGGGAAGCATTTGCAACATAGACAATATCAAGACATAAACAGGAAGAAGCCTGAAAGAGTGCACCGTGAGAATGCAACAAGAGTGTGACGGAGACTCTCCCATAGGAAACTTCAGTTGCACAACCTAACCAATCTTGAACAAGCCTGAAAGAGTGCACTGTGAGAATGCAAGAGTGTGATGGAGACTATCCCATAGGAATCTTCAGCTGCACAATCTAACCAATCTTGAACAAGCCTTCTAAGTGTCTGATGTGAGTTGGTTGAGGGTCTGTGCTCCATTTAGAAATGAACAGCATTAGAGATTAGCACTTTATGCTGAAGAAAATGAAGCACAAATGACACGGAACCATAACAAAGGAGAAGGGGTGTGTGTAAGGACAGGGAAATAAACATGTCCCATGAGTGTATGTTATTTTTTTCCATTAATGGACAGGAAAAAGATACCCAACTAAAATAACAAGTTAAGAACAGGAACTGACAAATGTGGCTGTGGAAATTGGTAAAATGACATAAAACTTCTACTGCAGGTGTCCAACATACTCAGAAGAAAGAAACGACGTTTGACCGACACCAGCTTTATTCCGGGACAAATTCTATGGAGATGACAACCTAATTCTTTCTTAAAAGTTATTCAGGCTGATGTCTGGTACACGAAGAAACAGAAAAATAAGCCTATATATTTCAGATCTGAGATAACATTTCTATATATTCCCTATGGCAGTCCAGGTCAAACCTACAAATACTTCTGTAAATCTTGTTCTAATAATTGGGTAGGGGACATTGAATGCTTTTGACATAATAAATGGTACAGATACATGAATTTAGCATTCATCAAATGGAAGTATAGCAGAGATGTCATAAATGCAAGTGAGGGTTTCTTGCAACGTAATCTACAAATAAAACTACCTGTCAATAATAAACACCCAGTTGGCAACTCTGGCTTTAGGAATAGTGAGTGCAGGAGCACATCGTTTTACTCTGATTTTCACAATGGCATGAGTATCTGCCATTCAGAGAGCAATTTACTGAACGTAAAATTGCCTAGAAAATCACAAACAGCCAATAAATGCTGTGGTTGACTGTGATGTTCTGTAAAGGACATGCAATTAACTTAAAATATTAACCCTTTAATTTGAAATTATTACAAATATATATTACTACAATCAGCTATTAAATAAATTTGAAGTTACAGACCGAATTCACAAAATTCTGCGACAGAATTAATGAAAACAAAATTTATTCAAAATATGTAGAAGGAACTCATGACAATTGTACACCATAATTTTTAAGATTGTGTAATGGACATTTCACTAATGAAATTTACTGTTTTTAATCATGTGTTCACACACACTAAAATACCAGTTATTTAATTTCTATTTAAAAAAAAAAAAGCTCCCTTCCCATGGCACTCATTCTAAATTTCTCTAAGATTCAACCAATAAGGGGAAAGGATGAGAAAACAGGCAAAACAGTGTGCAGGAAATAAACTACTGCAAAACTTCCAAAGACTTTATTGCAGCACTATAATGTTTCAGTAAGAACAGCAAATGCATGCAGTACTGTTACAAGTATACTTCCCGCTAAAACTGGACACTAATGAAACAAGGGATACTATAACAGTCGTCAGCTTAAAGACAAGAATAGTACTCTCTATTTCACCAGTGGTCTGCTGTTGTCCTCATCAATACAATTGGCAGCTCTATACTTCTGAACCTCGTGCAGGTATCGAGACCAAGCGTCCAGTTTCTCCTGACTTGCTTCGTCCTGTACAGAAAAATCTTCAAACATAAGTATCATAATGGAACTCGGAATTAGCTGATCACCAATATATGACTTTCTTACTGTCATCACTAGGTTCACTTTGAGGATGTGTACATCAATAAATACTCACCAATGTCTTTGATCCTATATCTTAACATAGGTGTCTTGCCATTTTTGTCATGTAACACTATTAAATGCAGGATTTTCTTTTAACCGACCTGAGCTCCCAGGTTGAGCCAGCCTAAAATGGGTACCAGAAAATGTTCTGGGTAGTAAAGGTCACTGGCATGACACTGACCTCATCACCCATTGCGTGGCCACTGGTCAATACAAATATGGGGTTAACACTATATAACAATATGGTCGAAAGAAAAGAAGACCCATGTACATGCTGCACTGCTTTAAGCAACCCTCGGCTGCTGGACATTGCAAACTAGGCCATAAGTCCCCAATATCCTGGCCACATTACCCAAGGGTCCAAATTTGCTCACAACATGAGGTCAGCTTAGTTGTTGGCACTGCTATGTGTAACAGGGGTCCATAAAGGGAAGTCAAAAATAAACACATTAACCTCATATACATGTCATATGAGGCAACAAGGTGTGTTGGCATGAGAGAGAACGACTACCTTAACCCATAGACAACTGACTTCAAAACCCAACCAATCATGAACTAGTTTACAAATGGCATGTTGTGAGCTGGTTGAGGGACCATGCTCCACTAGTAGATGAAAGGCAGAAGACAAGGACCATATGCCCAATGTGCCACAAGATATGAAAAACGATCATTTACTTGTTTAACACTATTAAATAATGATGGGAGTCACTATGGGAAAGTGGTCATCAAGCTGCTTGCCTCATGCTATGAAAAGTCGTGGGTTCGTTTTCATGCTCATTCAGTCTGCAAGTGCAATTTTTTCAGAGACCCCTGGGGGTAACCGCTAGATCTACGGAGTCCATGCATTGTGCAATGTATTTTTACAGACTACTCTGTGGAAAGAAGACAGTCATATGGGGCAGAACCTAGTGCAGTGAAAATATATTCATGTCTTTAACCCCTTTTAAACTGTTAAGTGAATTGTTATAAGCATTTATGTAACCATTATAACCTTCATGAAACCACTCACATAATGTGAAAGTTGGTGAAAAAACGTTTTTCATTATTTCAAATGTTGCCTACTATACAGTACAGAATTGTACTCCTGTTTAAAACTAATCTAACATACTGTACAATTAGTGGCTGTTGTTTGATAAACAATCTTGCACATTACAAACCTCTTTCAGACACTCAAGACGACGGATACTATAACACAGAACATTCAAGAACATTTCAAGATAAGTGACTACTAGCTATGACTACGTTTACCTCCTCAGGTTCCTGTGGTTTCTTGAGAACAATGCCAGTCTTAAGGGGCTTCGCAAGTCTGCGTTTACCCACCTGTAAAAACAAATCTTACTGTTTCATACCTCAGAAGAGTTTGCACAACTTTATCCATTTATGTTTTCAGAGGTGGTTGATTGTTCAACATTTGAGAAGCCATCAACATTTCAATCATAAAATAGTACATTAAATAAGCAATTGCCAGTGTGTTTCATCTTTCCCATTGCAACATACGCCTGTGAGCCCTGGACACTTACTAAACAAGCTGAATGTTAGTAGACGAGTTCTAAGAATATCTTGGATACAGAAAAGAACAAATGCATCCGATACAACAAGATCTAAATATTTGAAGAAGGTTGGCTACTACAGATGATAAAACAATGAAAATTTAAATATTTTTGTCACTTAGAACATTATGAAAGTTTGGAGAGAACAATAATGGAGGATATATGCCCGGGAAGAGAAGAAGAGAAAGGCCCCCCCAAAAAAGATGGGTGCAGGATGTAGCAGATTATCTCCAGAAGGGAGTATCAGAGTCGCTTAAAAGTCGACAGAGTCGACTTAACTGCACCGGGTTTTATCCCATATGGATCGGTCTCTTTATGCAGGCAGAAAGCGTCGCACAAAGCACGAACTCAGTAGCTCTAGTGATGACCCACAGGAGTCTCCGAAAAATTTCACTCGTGAACCGAAGGACGCGGCCCGGAATCGAACCCACAACCTTCGGAGCCTGAGTCAAACGGATTGACCACTTCGCCACGGAGACTCCCTTGGTGTATCAGATGCGAGAGACATTGCTTACGGCCGAGAAGTTTTCCGGAAGGTTGTTATGGGAGCAAGGTTCTGCGAAGGACATGATACTGAATGAATGAATGAACATTGAGGCTTATAAAAGGAAGCAAATAGTAGTTATGCATGTCATAAGAGGTCATTAGGGGTTTGGTGTAAATTAGGGTAACTCAGCCTGTAGAAAACACTACCGCCAAAAACCAATCAAACATCAAAAACTTGGTTGAGGGCCAAAACTACATCATGTGATGGAAAGGAGGAGGAGAGAAAAAAAGAAATAGAAATAATTTCTGTGGATCTTTATAATTGTATCTTGAACACAAATATTATAGCATGAGTACAGGTCTGATACTAATTTAAATAAACTAAAAAGAATAAATTATACACACAGAAACAGCATTTCAAAACTGAAAATTAGAGACTTCTACCTTGAGCAAACTTCAAGATTTTTGTTAGAGACTTCTACCTTGAGCAAACTTCAAGATTTTGGTTACAGACTTCAACCCTGAGAAAACTATAATTTTGGTTAGAGACTTCTACCTTGAGCAAACTTCAAGATTTTGGTTACAGACTTCAACCCTGAGAAAACTATAATTTTGGTTAGAGACTTCTACTTTGAGAAAACTTCAAGATGTTCGTTTGAGACTTCTACCTTGAGCAAACTTCAAGATTTTGGTTAGAGGCTTCAACCCTGAGAAAATTTCAGGATTTTGGTTACAGACTTCTCCCATGAGGAAATTTCATGATTTTGGTTACAGATTCCAACCCAGATAGTTGTGTATCTGTAGTGCACTGATCTCAGAAAATATGCAAAAGCGGCAGATTTATTCCATCTTGTGCCTCTAGGGGGAGTGTTACTAGCATTATATATCAATGGACAATCCAGTGCTGCTATTATTAGATCAAATAAATAGCTTGTGAATAATACAGAGTGCCAAATCAGTGTGGAGCTCTACCCTTAGTAAATATCTCAACCCAATTCTGTGTTATTTCTTACCTAGTTGCAGTAAAGCCAGAAACATGAGATTAAAGTCTAGCCAGCATAATCATTGTATTACCATCTCTAGAAAACACCAGATTCTGTGGCTTGCAGGTCAGTGAAACAGTTTCACAACTCCCTGACATATCAAGTTAGGGGTTCAAAACCAGCTGCGGGCAATTTGGAAGCAGACTGCTCTGCGTTGATTTCAATGAGGTGCCAGCATTCAGAAACAATGGCAAACTACTGAGTGTAAAATTTCCTAGTAAATCACAAACAGCCAACATATGTTGGGGTTGATTGCAATGCCCAGTAAAGAATATGCAGCACTAGAAAATAAGCGTAAGGCAAAAGTTACTCTGTATTAGATAGGATACCCCCCGGGAAGGTTAACCCGGTCAACAAATGCCCGCAGAAGTCGGATGTGTCGGCCTAACGGCGCAAGAACGCAGCTCTGCTGTAAACAGGCACAACGCAATCACATCCGAAAAAAACTCCGGATGAACGAAGAAGAAGAAGAAGAAGATAGGATACCCATAACAATTATTATTGAAAAAGATGATGAAACTATTTACATCATCACAGAAACAGTATGTCATTAGTAGAATAGGGTTTCAGTGAACTGACAGCAGCAACAACTTGCTATTTGCAGGTCATAGATTAGCTAATGACTAACACTAGCAGAATGGTCATTCCAGCAATGATCTTAAGCGCACAATGGGTAATTAACCCATTAGGTACTTGAACCAAGCTGGTAGATATCAGAGTAAGTATAATGATCAAATATGTATTTCCAAGAAGTGTTATGTTGAAAGGTTTGGCACTTAACCTAGTCTCATCTCATCGTGACTAAGCACCCAGACAAGCAACATTACATGTATACATTGAAATTAGATGATTGGCACCTACAGAACAGATGTACTTAAGGGCACAATATAATAAAATAGTAAATGTATTCTGCTGTAGAAAGATATGCCAGAGATATCATATATATCTGTGGGCATCATGCAAACAACCTGCAAAATGCTGATGGCATGGTTCTGATACTGAAAATGAAATATAGTGACAAGAGATGGTAGATATAATTGCAAGAGAAAGTCAACACAGAGGTCTTAGTCTGAATCACTGAAAAACAGAAGTAATAGTAATAGTAAATACAAAGAAAACATTTATTCTCAAATGCAGCAAAGTAAATTGAACTACTTTGAAGCAATTTAATGTGCTGAAGTATTTAGGTACTTTGACAGCAGCAGATGGAATATGTATTAATGAAGTTAAATGTAGAATAGCCAAAGCAAAAATAGCATTTCACAACATGAAGAATATTCTAAGCAATATATCTTTGTGTTTTGTGTCAGGCCTTAGTCAGATATGACTGAGCTACCGTGTAACAGTAGACGGTACTATCTGCTTTCTGTAAGCGCCAAATGTTGGGCGGCGCTTACCAAACCCGACACCCCACATTGTGCCAATGGCTTCATGCGGAAGAGCGCAATTTGGAGGGTACAAGCCTTACCCTGGTGCGAGGAAATGCAACCTAAAGTGTCATGGCAGGGCAGACCAGGCCCTAAGCCTTGGTTGGCGGCTGGTCTAGGATCGAAGCTCCGACAGGCGGACAATTAGAGCATTGCTTTGCTGATCCGGCAGCTTCTGCAGCTTGTCTTGTTCCAGATGTAGAGGTGTTACCTTTCCTCTGGAGTGAACTAGGCAGGCCGAGAGAGGGATCATGCTGCATGGGCAACACATGATCTCTATATTTTAGCCCAGGCTTTGTGCTATGGAGAGGCAATAACTCCATCCCTTACAAACTATCGTCTGTCAAGACGGCGAGGTGCCAATGATGATATCTTTGTAAATTGAGATGAGAAAGAGAGCTATATTAAATCAATCTTGATGCATGGAAGTGAACTATGGACAATCAGAAGATTAGTGAGGAATTATGTTGAAGCTGCAGCTAATCCACACACAAAATTCAGTCCAGTGCTACCAGAAGTAGTGTATGGATATGCTGGAGTTCAAAGCGAGTGAGAGCAAAACAAAACAACAACAAAATAGAAGAATGAAGAGAACACCATGGACAGATACAAGTTGTAATAAAGATATCTTGAAAGAACCTAACTTACAAAGAAAACTGGTTACTCGCATCAGAAGACATTCTTTGGCATGTCATGAGAAAGGAAAAGCTGGAGTATGCCATCACAAGGAGAAAGACAAGAGTGGAGGAGAGGGAGGGGAAGACCAAGAGAAAATATGATGGATAGTTTGACATCACATTATGGAGGAACTTCAATATTAGAAATGACTGGCAGCACACAAGTCAGAAGGCTGTGGACAGACATGATCACTAAAACCACATGACATAGACTATAAGAACGTCTCTAGACGTATGTGTGTCTCCATGACTGCATTGCTGATTCTGCTTAGAGTTTTCTCTATGCTTAGTATGGGATCATCATTTTTGTAGTTTGTTTCGTAACAGAGTAGATCTGGGTTACAACACTGATGCTATTAATTTTGTGGCCCAGTGGTCAAGCCGTCTGACTCTGGCTCCGAAGGCTGTAGGTTCGATTCAGGGCCGCATCCTTCAGTTCACGCGTGCATTTTTCTGAGACTCATCGTTGGAGCTTTCCGCACTGTGGAAAGAGACTGAGCCATATGAGATAAAAACCCAGTGCATGAAGTCGACCCTGTAGACTTTTAGGCGTCTTTTTTTTATTTGTATTCCATGATTGACAGGCACACCACTCTTCATTTCCTTCCCCCCAGCCTGAATGTCATTGTGGCAGTTAGTTTATTTCCAGGAATTCTTGCCAGAGCACTTTAGTGATGGTTACTGTGGTTATGGTTTTCATAAAGAGATTGCTGGCCCCCTACATAAAAGTTCAGGGTTATACTATTTATTCACTAAACTCATTATGCACCAAGTAACTCACCACACATTTGGGGACAGAAAAAACACTAGCCATAATTTAGGGGCCAGCCACTTTTTCTCAGGAGCCAGATTTAAAAATTTTTTTTCAACTACAGGCTAAGAAAACAATTGAAAATTCAGGTGTTAGGATAAAATAGCGACCGGAGCCCTGGATTTTTCTACCCCTGCATATGTTTATCACTTACTTTATACATGGTATACTTTTATTTTAACTTCTCCTGTCTCACTGAGATGTTACCCAATCTACTCCAAATCTTACTTCACTGTTTTCTTTCTTATGGTGTTATTTTAACTGCTTTAGGCATAAAATGAATTAGTTTAAAATAACTGATAAATACTGAGTTACATTTACAAATGCTCGAGCAGAAATTATCAGTGTTTTCATATTTTACCTCAGACTGAGAAAAACCCATGGCGTACCAGAGATTGGAACCCAGAAGTGAGTATAAGACAGGTGTTAGTTAGTTAGTTGACAGATCATCCTCACTGCACAACGAACCATTAGTGCTCCGATCCTCTCCTCAGTCAATCAAATCAGTTTTCTTCATAAACAGGCAGCATCAGGAGTGAACTCACGAATCGATATATGGTGAGTTACTTGAGATAAATTAATCACAAAAATATGCTATCGAAAAGTGGATTTGCTGTGAGCTTAAACGGAGAGTCAAGAAAACAAAATATTACTAAGAAGCTCAATTGATGAATTTTTTTTAAATAAAAGAAGTGTTTGGTCATCATCTTTGTTTCATCATATGATAAGTTACTTGGTACATCATCTGTATATTAACAGAAATTTTGATACTTCATCTGATATTTAAGCAAGTCCATCTATGACGCAAATACCAGATTTTCAAACATCTTTTCTAATAAATTTTCACACACACAGTATGTATTTAATATCACATGTAAATCATGACAAATTTAAATTAAACTGTTAATGGTAACATGAATAGCTGTCTTACAGATACTGGCACCGGCAAAGATTTATGAGTAGGCATGGGTACACCATCAACATCCTCGTCAGGATCTATTCCCCATGAAGATGATGACTGTTGGTTTACATCAACTGGTGATGCTGTAGCAAGTGTCAGTGGCGGCAAAGACAAATTTGGGCTGAATGGGATCGAAGATGAAGCAAGAACAAATGAGTTTGGGGTCAGTGATGGATTATCCTCTCCTTTGGCAGCTTGCTCTGCCATCTTCTTCTTGAACATCTCCAAAAAGCTGCCATCGTTTTTAAACTGATTCTTGACTAAAACCGGTGCCTGTTTGTTTCTGTTAAAGTGGGCATCCCTGATAGATGTCAATTTGCATCGCCAATCCTGCCCAGTTATTCTGTCACCATTCTGTCGGTCGTCATCCCTTCTATCTCTTTTCCCCTGAACTTTTACTTCCTCTTGTTCATAACTCTCGCTCTTTTGACTGCTTCCATAAGTACCCTCGTCTTCGTCATCATCACTCCGTCGTCTTTCTGTCCTTCGGTTTCTATCTCGCCCACTTCTGCTTGAGGTTCTTTCTCGTGACCCTGAACGAGACCTTGATCGCCTCCGACTATACTTGCCACTGTCATTTTTGGAACGATCACTGTCACGTTGACCACGATGTCTGTCACTATCTCTGCTACTGGTAGAACTACGTCTACTTGTATCTATATCGTCAGTACGCGAGTAGTTTCTACTTTTCACGACAGCTTCTCTTTCTTCGTCGTCAGCCATTTTTGTTATTCTACTGTGCCGGATTTTTAATGAAAGCGAGACCAAACTGCTAAAGCCACATATTATGTGAAACGATACCAGAAATGAAGAAGCAGAAAAGCAATGGTCTCCTAAAATATGCTTTTACATTATTCAAAATCATTTAAATTTAAACCATTAGGCCACTTCACTGTGCAGTTTTGCTGTGGTCTGTGAGAATAAGCTACATCATCATCATCAAGTGCCATGCCGACTGGCGTTGACGTTTATGACTCCCCACAGATCTCGGTCTCTGGTTTTCTGGATCAACTCTACCGTTGATATTCCTCCATGCCACCGCCGCAATCGATCCAGCATCATTTCTCTTGGTCTGCCCCTCTTCACCTCGATCTTTCTAGTTGCAACGATGTTCTTCAATTCATCTCTTCTCATCACATGACCAAAAAAAGTTATTTGCCTCTTTCTTACTGTTGTATATAATGTTCTAGTTTCATTAGCCACTTTCAGGCAGGCGTTGTTAGTTACTTTGGAAGTTGGCAGTCCAACGAATTCGCAACATTCATCTCATGGACCACATCTCTGTTGCTTCCAGTCTCTTCCTAATTTGTTCATTTACATTATAAGATTCACAGCCATACAGCAAAACAGGTTTTATATAGCACCTTTGCACTCTCTTTCTTACATTCAATGATATTGACTTATTGCATAAGCTATTCTTCATTTTCTGAAATGCAGCCTTTGCTTGCCCTATTCTGCTCTTAATCTCTGTTGTGCATCTTACATCTGATGTTATAAATGTCCCTAGATATTTAAAACTACCCACTTGGTGAAGGATTTTCCCTTCTATCTCTATTTCACATTTGGATGTTACCTGTTTCTTTGATATCACAATTGTTACTGTTTTCTTGATATTCAAGGAGAGTCCTTTCTTTGCACTTTCTTAAGCTACATGAACACAAAATTAACATGTCAGAAGTTTATTTGTTCTATTTTCTTTTAATGTTAAGCCGTGTTTATGATTTCATCTGTAATAATTATTACATAAATAAGGATCTATTATAACGGTATAACAACACAATATAGAAAGATCGCCGCTGAATTACAAAGAAATTATTATAAGTTATTTTGATCATACCAAACGACATAACAATATATGGTATGAGCCAATATGGAGGTGGGGGGAGGGGGAGATGCGAAGATAAAAGAGTTAGAGTACGTCAAAGATATAAAAGCAAAGTAGAAGTGATACTGTCTACAAATGAGTGCATATTGTACGTGGAAACACACATATTTGATTTAGCGACGACTGGGGGAATTGGGAATTAATTTAAGTATGTACTACTAACTAGCATGAATGATCGTGGTAGAGGACGAAAGAGAAGCGTGAATAAACAACTAACCACTGGTACTATACTTATCCTTATAGTATAAGTGAAAACATTAGTAATGTTATTGATATTACTGAATTGTTACGCCCCCAATAATGA
Source organism: Cepaea nemoralis (assembly GCA_014155875.1). NCBI lineage: Eukaryota > Metazoa > Mollusca > Gastropoda > Stylommatophora > Helicidae > Cepaea > Cepaea nemoralis. Next base: position 39,611 of record JACEFZ010023900.1, read on the forward strand.
TTCCTTTCATATCTTCTAAATTTATAAAAATATTTTCGTATGGGGAAAAAGATCTGGAGACAATTCACATCCCTATCACACACCTCTCTTAATATAGTGACCTACTTCATTATTAATCTTTATGTCAGTGTGTTGTTTCCAATATATGTTTTTTACAAGTGTTTTACAAATCTAAGGTCTTTCCAGTCTATTTATTTGTAGACCTGTAAGCTATTTTAAAAAAAATATTTAAGCATTGAAATAAAATTTGGCATGGAAACATTGTAACCATCTGGCAACACGGTCATAAGTGACCGTGTCTGAACTTTTACTTGGGTCCTGCAGACAGATTTAATTCATGATTCAGATTTACTAACGGGCCAAGCATATCGCAAGGGGTTGTGAGCTGCTGTGAGGCAGGAGGCCATGGCCCCGAACACGGTGGAGACAATTCTAACCACTCCGTTCGATGGGCAGAAACCAGGAACCTCTGGCCTACGAAAGCCCGTCGGTGTCTTCCAGCAACCACACTACTCCGAGAATTTCATCCAAGCCAGCCTTCTGGCTGGGCTGGGTGTTAAGCTGAAGGGGTCCAGCCTGGCTGTCGGAGGGGATGGCCGATTCTTTTGCAGAGAGGCAGTACATTTGGTACTTAAAATGGCAGCTGCAAATGGGGTAAACAGTTTTATGTCTGTTGATTAGTTTTGATTTTAATTATTACTTTTTATTGCTTAAGGAAGGATATTTTCTTAAGTTCTCTAGTTTTGTCCCATAGACAGATCCATAGATAGGAGAATCTCAGCACTGTTTACAGACTTTGTTGGACCGGCAAGGATCCACATAGGGATATCATCATCATCATCATCATCATGTGCCATGTTGATAAGCGTGGGCAGTCAAGTTTCGCCAAAATCGTATACTACCATAAATATTTGTGTATTTTATAATTTTGCCTGCCTGCTTTTTTCGATTCCAACTGCCAAGGCATTTTAAATATAAGCAGCGCGCACACAGGTCCTCTGAGGTTTTCGTCCTTGTTTTAGAAGGCTAGATATCTATATCTAATCCATTACAATGTGGTTTATACCATCTTCTTTTTCTTTTGTTAAAGTTAGTACTGCGAAACCGACCAGGTCTATTTTAGTCAGACTCGGACATTATAACTTCTTAGCTATTTTGTCTCCTGTCTGCCTGCCTGCCTATCTGTCTAACCACCACTGGCAACATAGAAGCACACATCATCACATGTGCTTCACAGAAATTTGCTGTGAAGGTGCTCTTGCTACTTCGGCCTCTTCTACTTGGCCATCAAAATATTGTCTTTTATCCTCCCTTATCTGCTTTCTAACTTCTTTATTAATTTCTTTGCTTTTCGTGGCCTCTGAGTTTAGCTTTGGTTTTGCTATTGTTTAAATCTATATCTTAAATTGTTTCTTTCTTCTATTTTCAATAGTTTCAAGTGTTATCTATATTTTATGTTTTCATTCACCTACTAGAAGTAGTGTATGGACTATGCTTGAGTTCAGAGCAAGCAAGCGCCAAAAAAAAATGTTTTCATTCTATGTATTCCAAGGACTTTTGTATATGATTCACTCCAAATGTTTTAATCTGCTGCAAGCAGTCACCCATACTCATTATACAAATCAACTCAAATTATACAAAGACAGTTTAAATTTTTTAGACACGTTATAAGAAGAAATAAATTAGAGAACTTGGTGTCAAATGACAAGATTGAGGGGAAAAGAACAAGGGGAAGACAGAACTGGATGGCTTGGCCACATGGCATGGTCGAGATAAGAACACGGAGCTGATCCACGACTGGTGATAGTGTGAGGTGGCGAAACATGTCTGCCTACGCTTATCGGCATGGCACTTGATGAAGAAGACTGGATCACATTCTTTCATTTTTTTGGGTGTGGTTCTGAATGTTAATAACAATGAAACTTGTTAGTGAATTTAAACACTTAAGCCACAAACAGTAGGTTGCATGATTTATTGTCTGGCATATGTTGCTGCATCTCATCAGGTCATGCTGGAGTTATATATCATATGAAGTGAATAAATGAATTATATTTTGGCTGAAATACTTTAAAAACATAGTCACCATCATTATGTTGCCATTATTATTGTAGAACTCACGGCCTCCCACTCCAGTAGTGCTTTCTCTGCCTCATTAGATAGCATTAGGGCCATTCTCTCACTGTGATGTGCATTTCTTCTGTGTGGTCAGAGAACAGCACTGCTTCACTTGAAATTGGACGCTTTTTGCCTGCTCTATCCCATCTTGTTTCACATAATTCTAAAATGCTAATCTTATATTTCATTTCCCCTACTAATTGTACTTCTCCTCTTCCTCCTCTTCTTCTTCTAGTCCATGCAGTTTAGCATTTCTGATCATGTCTGTTCAAGGCTTCCCATCTCATGTATTATCAATCATATCTGATACCAGTGTTCCTCCATGACATGATGTCAAACTGTCCACCATCTTTTCTATTGGTCTCCCCCTACCTTGCCTCCCTTCCAACTTTCCCATTGTACGACGTACTCCAGCTTTTCCATCTCTCATGTCATGCCCAAAGAATATGGACCATCCCTTCTAATACTGCCAGTGAGCATTTCTCTTTGCAAGTCAACTTCTTTCAAGATATCTTCATTGCTCTGTTTATCTGTCCACAGTGCTCTTTTCATTCTTCTATAAAATCACATCTCTACAGTCTCCACATAAATCCTCACTAGTCTGCTAATTGACCATGATTCGCTTTTAAACATCCGGACTGGCTTAATATAGTTCCTAAGAACTTTTTGTCACAGCGATTGAGAAAGATATATTGCAGAGAATATTCTTCACCTTGTGAAATGCTACCTTTGCTTGGGCTACTCTATATTTAATATCTTTAATACATCTTCCATCTGCTGTAATCAAAGTACCCAAATACTTAAATACATTGTCTTGTTTCACACTGGTTTCATTCAGATTGATGTTGCATTTGGGAAGACATGATCTTTTCTTTGCAATTATTATTACTTATGTTATTCTGTTATTAGACTACGATCCTTGTTTTCACTGTCTGTTATAATTACATGTATCATTTCTTGTAACTTTCATTTTCAGCGATCAAAACCATGTCATCAGCACTATGCAGGTTGTTTATATTATGGCCATCCACAGAAATTCCTGGCATGTCTTGCATATATTTGTGCCTATCATCAGATGTTACTTGTACCTGTAGTGCAGTGATTGTGAATACACCTACATTGTCCACATCAGAGATATTGCTTACCACCAGATCAAGCAATATTTATATTTGTAGGCTGTGTCTTTGTTACCAGGTTTCCAAAGTAGTCATAGGCCAAAATGGTATCCTGTCCACACCAGCCTGCTCACATATTATCCGCAAGTTCAGGCTGAATGGAGGCTTCATCCTTACAGCAGGTCACAACCCTGGGGGGCCTAAAGGAGACTTTGGAATCAAGTATAATATTGAAAATGGTGGTATGTTTGTTACATATTCCTCTCAGTCTCCCCCTTCTCCCTACCTCCCTCTGTTGTTCTAACAACTTTTTTAGTGAGTTTGTGATTGTGAGTGAGTATATGTGTATGTGAGTGAGTGTGTATTTGGGTGTTATTGAGTGGGTTCATAACTGTGAAAGTTTATGTAAATGATGTAAGTATTGTATGCAGGTATGTATGTATGTGTTTATGCATGTACATGTGTATTTGTGTCTGGCTGCCTGCTTGCCTGTCTCATAACATGGTAATATGAATTGTTTATGTTTACAACTTTCATTTGACAATGTGTTTTTTTATTATGTGAATGTAACATGCACAATAGTTAATTGATGTATGAAAGATTGTGATTGGAATGACCAAATGTAAGACGGACCTGCATGCCCGATTTGCTGACCCTTTGAAAATAAAGTTTGTTCGTTCTTATTCAAGTAAAATTATTGGTTACCATGTTTGAATGAGTTTAGTTTATTTAATGCTTCAATGCTCCTCTCACATTCTGTAGCTCCCACCTTCTGTCCATTCTATCAGTGTTGCTGAAGTCATCATGTTTTATGAGTGAACTTTTACAACACACTTCAGTGTTCTTCCTCCCCATCCCTCCTCCCTCCATCTGTCCACATCAAGTGCTGATTTAGTCAGAGTCAGCACCATATATCCAATATTCCTCATGGCACGGAGAAGGGACCTATACTTACGGTTATAAGATTGTAATATCCACCTACCTCATGCTAACCATCCTTCTTTCCCCCTCTCTGTCCACTCTGTCAGTGTTGATTGGCCATAGTAATATTATACCATGGTCTATGAGTTGAGTCAAGAACCGACATCACTGCATTCAGGCCATTCCCATAAGCGCTCAGTCCTCATCTTCAACAGCTAGCAAAAAGTTCCAATACTAATGATGCCCGTTGCAATCTGATTAGATATCATGTCTTGCTTTACCTCTGAATGATGCCTGTCGACCAGATCCTCTGACCACCCCTTGCTGCTGCATTCTCTCTAGACCATGATAGTCCTATCTGTTCTTCTTGAACTATACACACGCTTCTAGAGGCCCTCCACCACATTTGCCTTATATTAGTAAAAAGAATCACCCCTTAATGCCAGCCAGTCTGTCAGCCTGTTTATTTCTAACCACGCCAGAGTGTCCTGGAGAAAAGATCCTGCAAATGCTCACATCTCGCTACCTCTCCTCTGAATCGATGACGCATGTCAGTCTTTACCTTTTCCAGCATGCTTTGTGAATAAAAGTGTTTAATGTGTAAAACATTTTAATACCCATCTACCTCCAGGTGGCAATATTTTGCACTGACCTCAACTATCGGGTCAATCAAACCCAAATTGGGTACCAGAAAATCTCATGGGAACTAAAGGCTCTGGTTTGATATTGACTACAGCACCTATAGTGTCAACTGGTCTAAAACTATGGAGCTAGCATGATATAAATATAGCCTCATTGTGTAACAAGGGGTTCTGTATGTGCATACTAACATGCTTACCTCCTCTTAACCATCATCCTCCTTCCCTCTCTCCACTATAACACTGTTGGTAGACAATACCTATATTTTATCATTTGTATGAGTGTATTACATAGTACATATATCATTGTAATACCCACCTACCTTCTGCTAATCATTGTTTTTTCCTACCACTGTCCACTCTGTCAGTGTTGATTGACTTAAGTCATCTGGGAAGGTTAACCCGGTCAACAAACGCCCGCTGAAGTCGAATGTGTCGGCCTAAAGGCGCAAATAAACAGACACAACGCAAAAATGTCAGAGTGAGAGTGGAATGCCCTTCAAAGCACCTGGGAAGGTTAACCCGGTCAACAAATGCCCGCAGAAGTCGGTTGTGTCAGCCTAAAGGTGCAAATAAACAGGCACAATGCAACTACATCTGAAAAAATACTCCGGATGAACGCAGAAGAAGAAGAAGAAGATTGACTGAAGTCATTGCATCTTGTAATGAGATTGGCTCACACAACATGTCAGTATGCTCACTGCCCCACCTTTTGCCTTAGCTGTTATCAGTTTGGACAGACTAAATTCAGAGTTTGCCATTCTGTATGTGAGTGCAGTTTATATGATACCTTTCAGTCTCAATTACTAGTCATGAACAGCAAGCACCAAAGACTATAGCTATTTTAACTATATCAAGTGTCAGCATGCATTTCTGTGCAGGCGTTCTTCTCATCCATTGTAACAAACCATTTCACCTTCTCATCAAATGTGCTACCATTCCAAATACCAGGGGGAAATCTATTGCAACCTTTCCAACAATGACCATTTCAGTCTATAGGTTCCTGGATCAGCTTAAGCAAGCTAGCACGTTCCTAAGATGGCATTCTTTTTCAAAGAATTAGACAACATAGTATTTTTAGGACAGAAACAAAAACAAAACAACACACTTGATCACTTTATGCATCTTCTCAGAGAAAAGTTGTATCACAATCCCACTATACGTCAATCAAAGCAATACGTTACCTGAATTATAATTGATATCAGTGGGTGTGTTATTGAAGCTGATTGGGAACTGCACTGATAATGTCATGTGCACGGTTGGAGGAGGGTTCAGCACATGGGCTCATCACCTGCTAAGTGAGGGAAAGATGGCCACCTGTTCCTCCATGCATTCATGCCTAAACAATCTCAAGGCTCTATAACATCACCGACCTGTAGCAGGAAACTACTTTGGGACACATTTTTATAATTGATATTGGGAGCTGCTTTAGAAGCTCACCTGCCTGCCTTATAGTCAAGGGTTTGAATCCATATGAGGGCAGATTTTATAAATTGATATTTGCTACCAGGTTGACTCACCCTAAACTTAGTAGGAGGGAATGTCTTGGGAAGTCAAACGGTCGACATGATAATGACCACACAACCCACCCAGAGCCGACTGGTCTATAAATATATGAGTCTAGCACCACATGCCCAATGCATCTTAAGGCCTTTGTTGTTTACTTCTACTATAACTGATATCTAAGAAAGACTGCACTAACAGGAAGATAGGGTTCATGTAACAAAGCACCATAACGTGGCCTGGTGGTACATATATTATAATGTTGCTTGGCAAAAGAACTAAATGTATTCTATGTTTTAACTTTAGTTTCTCAGTTTTTAAAATTAAATTTCTCAAGAAATGTTTAGTGCTCATGCTTACCTAGACAATGGTCCCAGTTTAATCCCAGAATTTCCTGAGAATTGCCTTGGCTGGGATCTGGGCAGCAGATATCATTAAGCCTTGAAATAGAATATATGAAGAACTAACACTTCTTGCCATTATGGCACTACCTGCCATAGGACTCCTCATCATCAGATGAAATCGACTACAACAGGTCTCTAATGGTTCAAACCTATGTTTTGTTTGGCACAGAATCAATTTTTTTTTTTTAATATGGGGGTAGCACCATAATCCTAGTATGCTTATAGCGTGGAAATGGTTCCTTGTTATGTATCAACTAACACACTCAGAATTAGACTGAGTGTAACCATTGTTAGATGTAAAGATTTTACAATATATTTAGGTCCAGCACCAGAATTCATCACAGAACAAATTTATGAGCTGACAAGGACAATTACTGAGTACAAGATTGTTCCCAAGTTAAAAGTTGACATTACTAAGCTGGGAACTACCATCTTCAAAGTAGCAGGACATGAATTTTCAGTAGAAGTAATTGAGATTACTAATGATTACATAGAACTCATGAGAACAATATTTGATTTTGAAGCCATCAAGTCATTCTTGCAGGACCAACACATCATCCTGAATGCGATGAATGGAGGTATGTGAATATTTAACTAACATTCAGTCATTTCTAATTATAGTTGAATTTGTCGCCATTAGTATGTTTACCATTAATATGTGTAGGATGTGTACTGGTATAGTGGTTAATTCACTCGCCTGCTAAGACAGTAGTCCAGGTTCAATCCTCAGCAGTAAGTAAAAAACTAAAGGAGCCTTGAGGTCTGTTGAGGATATTATCCTAGCCCCATATGTTTATAGACCAGTTGCACATGATGAGTGACATGGTCAGTATCACACTGGCCGCTTTGCCTCCCAGAACATTTCCCGGTACATATTTTAGGCTGGGGAGCTGCAGTAACTTAGTGGCTAGATGAGTGCATGGTGGTCATGGGTTCGAATTCACATCATGGCGGATTGATTAAAATTGACCTGGGCTTCCTGCCTCAAGCACATGACCATGGGGGTCGGCAGGCGAGCACGCTAGTCACTGCAGAACCACAACTCCCCATGGCTATACTTTATAGACACCTCAATCACATGACCATGGGGGCCGACAGGCGAGCATGCTAGTCACTGCACTACCACAACTCCCCATGACTATATTGTATAGACACCTCAATCACATGACCATGAGTGTCGTCAGGCAAGCACGCTAGTCACTGCACTACCACAACTCCCCATGCCTATACTGTATAGACACCTTTGAAAAAAGTACTAACCAGGTATATCATCTACCTGGATCAGTAACTTAAATATTAGTACAATTCATTGTTAATTCATTAGACTGGTGATGCTGTCATTTTTCATTAGGATTGTCATTGTAGAATTCATTAGACAGTGATGCTGTCATTTACACAGATGGGTCGGCCGTCCGACATGTGAGAAGCTCAGGGGCCTTTACGGCACGGGCCAGAGGGAGAAATTGTGAAGGAGGACTCCGGCGCTTTTGCTGAGACCACAAGTAGCCTGACTATGGAAGTCATGGCAGTAAGTAAAGCAATAACATGGCTAGAGACGCAGACATTCACTAGGGCATGTGTCCTTAGCAACTCAATGAGCATGCTCCAGAGGATAGAGATGGGGTGGGTCCGAAGAGAGTGGTTGCTGTCTCTGGAGCGGTCTCGGCTGGCAAAGATTAGTTTCATCTTCGTGCCAAGGCATGCAGGAGTACAAGGAAATGAGCGGGCTGACAAGCTCGCATGTATGGCTAATGTAGAGGCCGGATGTGCCATGGACCAGGCTGACATTCTGAATGCGCTACAAGAAGTAAGACTTTTGCGAGAACCAAGTGATGACTGTGAATCTACAACCATGGCCAGACTGCGAGAACAGTAAATTAAAAGAGGTGTGGCCAAACAAGAACGCTACACAGGAAGCCAAAGAAGATTGATAAACCAACACAGAACTGGTGTCGTTAGCCCCTATACGCTGCAGGATTTGCTGAGGGGATTCGAGCACTTTTGGACTGAATGGATCGATGTGCAATGAGGATGATCTGTCGACTAACTAACAAACAGAATTCATTGTTATGTTATTGTTGGTCTGAGCAAATTCTGTTAACAAAGATCAGGTAACAAAAACCAACACATCAGGCTGTATATTACATTCTGATGAGCTTAAAGCTTTCACTTGTTTCAGTTGTCTAGCATGTTCTCTGATCTCTGCTTTTTTCATTTGCATCTGTGAGTGTCGATCAGTATCTGTGAATTCTGTTTGATGTTTGGTAGGATGCATAATGACTCAAACAACAATGGGTATACACTCTTGACTTTCAGAACAAATCAATGACTCAAAACTATTATTTGAAATATACTTTGACTTTCTGAACAGTACAATATGACCGAAATAACTGTATGAAACATACTTTGATTTTAAGGAGAATCCATTATGACTCAACCAACTGTAGAAGCATCATTTGACTTTCTGTATAGTGCAATATGATTTCAATAACTCTCGTCACATACTGTGGCTTTCAAATCTGAATGTTAGTAAATATTTGAAAAATTGTCTTTCACTAATTTCACTACCTATCAGCATGAGCCTCACTAAGGTTTCATTGAAGAATCTTAAGAAAACTGCATAAATCCAGCAGTGGATTCATCATGTGGAGGAGGGTTTGTGTGTATGTAAATGCAGCAAAGGGAGAATATTTAGTTATTTAATAATCATATTAATAAAAACGTAAAGCATCTTTTTTACTCACTTGAGGTATATTGGGTTTATAGTGCTAACCTCATATTTGTATTGACTAATCAGCACTTGCAGGATGGTGTGCTCAATATCTTCTTCATCTTCATGTCTTTCGTCCAACATTTTTGTTTTCGGTTGTGATTGCATTGTGTCTGTTTACAGCAGCCCTGCAGTATTTACACCTGTCGGCCGACACATCCAACTTCTTTGGATGTTTGTTTACTGGGTTAACCTTCCTGGGTATATCCTCAATATTACCTTCCGCCTTTAATACTGTCTGTATTTCCATGCAGATAAAGCACACACAGAGCGTGAGAGACGTAAGATGGTGCAAAATGGTGGAAGTGACCATGCTTTCACATGCACCTACTGTGGGCAAACATTTGCAGCAAGAATTGGCCTTACCAGCCACACTCGCCACCGCCATGGATTGTAGTTATTAAGCCTTTTTTAAGCACAATGTACCAAACTATCGTCTGTCAAGACGGAAAGGTGCCAATGGAATGGATTTCCCATGACATTTCCTGGAAGCCATTAGGGGTTGGGTCGACAAGGTAAATTGTTAACAATCCGCTTCAATTGGGATTTGACATATTCATATAACCACCGGCCTGGCAGGCTAATACACATTAAGCATAGTTTAACTTATTTAAAGAATAAGCATCACTGTACTTCTTTGCTAGTCACAGGACCATATCTCCAGAAGATTTTTGTTGAAGAAATGGGCGTGCCATCAGAAAGCTGTATAAACTGTGAGCCACTTCCTGACTTTGGAGGCAAGAATCCTGATCCTAATTTGACATATGCTCGTGATTTGGTTGCCATCATGAAAAAGGGAGACCATTCCTTTGCTGCAGCATTCAATGGAGATGGGGTTAGTTGTTGTTCTTATAAAGTTAGTGCCTTGTTTCTGGTCTTAATTTGTTTAGAATGTCGTCTTCATTGCATGCTGTTGACTTTAACATTCTGTAGCATTTGCAGGTGAGAGAGACGCAGAGAGTATGACTTGGATTTTATGTTATAACATTTCTGTTGTTGCATATTCCTTACAGGACGTCGCAGTCAACACCAGCATTTTTCAGCTGCTGTTGATGTACTAGGCAAGATTACGCTCAGTAGTTTGCGTGGCCGGCTCACATATCCCTGTAAGTTACAGACGCAGCAAGAACCACTACCAATTCTCGTGCACATCACATCATATCACATTTTACCATGTTTTAAATATTTTATTCAATTTCTGCACAATTTTCCTGACATTTGCAGCATCGTAAATTAAAATTTCAAAATTTTGACATATGCTGACAGCTTGTACTGCCGGCTTCCTGGCCTAGAGGTTAGCGACTTTTCTACATAATCTCGTATACTCTCATAAGTAACATGACGACGGTGAGGATCAGCAGTGGTTCGAATCGCGTAGGTAACTTACGGGGTATTTGAGCCGGCCGCTCAGAAAGCAATGGCAAACTACTGAGCGTAATCTTGCCAAGAAATCAACAATCAGCTGAACATTATCATTATGACAGCTTGTACTTAAAATATTTACTTTTCTAATTATGCTGTAAAATTTTTGGGGGAAAACAATCACTGAAAATCTCCACCAACGTGAATATAAGTACATTTAATTTCATTTAATTTTAATTAGTGAACTTATCTGTGTCCTGTCAGTGAACTTATCATTTATATATATATATATATATATATATATATATATATATATATATATATATATATATATATATATATATATATATATATATATATAAAACATAGTCCTGTGGCAGGAGCCTTCTATGAGTATGTGATGTGTTAGGACCATCACATTTTGTAGGCCTGAGAGCACTGGGAAAAATGGGTGGCAAGTCTGCAGGGTTCTGCCACAGTTCCAGTTTTCTCCCACAATATGGTAATGATAATCCCATGGTAGAGACAGCTATAAGAGTGTAAAATATTAGGTGTTCATATATACATATAATGGCATAATGAAGCAGGGTGACCATCTCATTACCCCGTCACTGTTCCAGGTAATTTCCAGAAAATAATGAAAATCATTCGATATCTATTTTGCAGAAATAATCTCACCACTTGGATTGAATCTAGGCCACTATCTTGATAAGCAAGCTCACTACAACTATACCATTGTGGCTCCCACTATGGATTTAGAAGTTGTAATATTCATCAATTTAATAATGTGGAACATTAAGTGGATTTGACAAATTGGATATGACTGGGTATATTCTAGTTGACGGGTCCACAACTATATTAGAACAGTGCTCAAAGAGTGCGGCAATCATGGTCAGACAATTCATTGTTTTCTGTTATCTCTTACGGGATAGAGAGTTATTATTTGGAGCTGATATTTCAAAGATTTTGTGATGGGAGGCATTGCTCATTACCTGTGACTTTTGTCAAGCTAAGTTATTTTGCAATTGTCCTGGTTCATCATCATTATCATCATGTGTCCTGTCAGCAATATAGGCAGTCATTCATAGTTAGTAGCACCACAGGTTGTGTACCATTGCTGTTATTTAGTAATTTCTCTGTTGCTATCTTGATTGCCTCAATTTCGGCATCATAGTTATGGCAGTACTTTCCTGTCGGTACTCTGGCTGTGTCCCTAGTATTATTTGGGTATTCTATGTACACTCCCGCTCCTCCATTTCGAACAGCATTTTGTGCTGACCCATCTGTGTAGACTCGGATCCAGAGATCCTGTGGGTATTCTTCATCAAGGAAGCTGAGAGTGGCTGTTCTGCGCTGCACACTGTTCTGTTCTTCCTTGTCAAATATTCCTCTCACTTTTGTCTGGATTTGTAACGATAGTCTATGCTCATCTTTCCATGGAGTTCGCTCTGGAATAGTTGTTAGGGGGATACCAACTGTGGGCAGATCAGTGGTTTCTCTGCAGAGTCGTTTGGCCTGGTGGATAAAACTACTTCTTTTCAACCGCCCCATAGCTAGGTTTTCAAATCTGTTCTTCATAGGGTGGCCTGGCAAGCTGAGGAACTTTTCTGCTTGTATTAGCGTTTTCGTATCTCTGCGCTCACTCAGTGCCTGTGTCCTCCCCATCTTCTCCATTTCCACTATAGGGGTTGATCTCATCCCTCCTGTGGTGACTCTAAGTGCTTGATTTTGCACCTTGTCCAGCTCTTGTAGTATGGTTTTTGATGCTGAACACCACGAAGTTGACCCATATTCCAGGTGTGGTCGTATGCTCTGTTGGTAAACTTTGCTAAGTATTTTCGTACTGGCTCCCCATGTGGTTCACTTAGCTTTCTCAGGATGGCTATTTTCCTTCTGGCTTTTGCTACTGCTTTGTTGATGTGCTTTCTCCATGTCAGCTTGCCATCAAATGTTACTCCAAGGTATGTTGGTTCTTTATCTTCTCTTAGGGGTGTTCCATTTATCTGGATGATCCCTGCCTTTTGTTTTGGAGAGAGGGTAAATAGGGTGGTGCTGCACTTGTCAGTGTTTATGCTGACACACCATCTATTTGCCCATGCAGCAAATGTATCTACAGCTCTTTGTAGCAATCTGGTGGCCACTGATGCATATTCATTTGTGCTCCATAGAACCAGGTCATCGGCGTACATTGCCGCTTTAATTCCATGCGGTAGGTGAGCAACAAGATCATTGATGAAGATTAGAAAAAGTGTGGGGGACAAGACTCCGCCCTGGGGGACACCGTGACGCAGTAGTACTTTCTTGCTCTTGAGTCCGTCTATCTGTACTCGGGCTCTTCTGTTGTGCAAGTATGCTTTCACCCATTTGTACATTCTTCCATTGACTTTGCAGTTTCTCAGTTTCTTCATCAGACCTTCTTTCCAGACTTTGTCAAAGGCTTTCTTCAGATCTATCCATGCCGCAAGCACCAGCTTCTTCTCTTGGAATGCATCCTCAATTTCTTGAGAGAGGTAGGTTGTCTGATCTTCCGTAGAGTAGCACTGCCTAAAGCCAGCCTGCTGTGGCACAAGGATGTTTTTACTTTCAATGTACCACTGCAGTCTGTGATTGATGATGCGCTCCAGTGTTTTGCAGAGACAGCTGGTGAGGCTAATTGGTCTGTAGCTAGAGGCAATGGAACCATCTTTCCCTGATTTTAGGAGGGGTATCATGATTGCTTCTCTCCAGGCTTGTGGAACACTGCCTAAGGTCCAGCTGTTATTGAAGATCTGCAACAGCTTTGTTTTGGCCTCTGTTCCTAGGTTCCTGATCATTTCATTGGAGATACCATCAGCTCCTGGTGACTTTCTCATTTTCAGTTTTGATATGGCTAGCTCCAGTTCGCTGATTGTGATGGGTGCCTCCAGAACCTCATGTACTATTTCCTTCTGTCCTGTATGTTGTCGTTTCTCTCGAATCTCTTGTTGTTTCTCTGGACTAATTTTGATATTGCTATCTTGTGCGAACGAGTCCGCAAAATGGTCAGCTGCTTGCTTTCTTGTTAAGATTTTTCCATCTTTATGTAGCGCAATTTTTGAGTTTCTCCCTGTGCCCTCGTCATTAAGCTGTTTTATTAGCTTCCACAATTTCCTTGTCTCTTTCAAAGTTCAGAGACTCCGTTTTCTCCTGCCAGCTTTTCCGTCTAGCCTGCAGCTTGGCCCTTTGAAATTTGGCTTTTGCATGCTGGAATTTATTGTGGTGCTCTTGGCTGGGTGTGGCCTCTGCTTGCTTTCTACACACTTCAACATCATTATGCAACTGTTCCAGATCACTACTCCAGTAGGGTTTATATTGTTTACGGGCTCCTCTTGGTACTGTTTCTCGCGCTGCCTGTAGTATGCATTTCCCAAACTCTTCAACTACTTTATTTATGTCTTTCTCAGTGTTCAGGTTTCTAACCAATATGCTGGTGCGATGCTTGTACATTGCCCAGTCTGCTTTCTTGTAGTTCCACCTCGAGAGGGTGCTGCTTTCACTTACAAGCTCATTTTCTACGGTTAGAAAGACTGGCCGATGGTCACTGCCACCAAGTTGTTTCCCAACAATTCGTGTAATGTTCCACTCCAGGTCTGGTGAATGAAAAGCCAGGTCAGGTGTAGTTGTAGAGTGCCATGATCTTGAGTAGAAAGTATGTGGGTCGGACGGCTTGTTAATCAACATGAATCTATTCTCATCCTGCCAGTCTTCCAGTCTCTCTCCTCTCTGGTCCATGTGATCATAGCCCCAGCTCTGCGAGTGGCTGTTGAAATCGCCACACACAATCATTTTTTCTTTTAGTGGTAGTGTGTCCAGTGCCTGTGGGCGGTCACTTGGACAGTAGTAATTGATCAGATGTAGATCTGTATTACCTGTCTTAAGTTTAAGTGTCTGATACTCAGCCCCTTCCATGTAGACTTTGATTTGGGAGGCCATGATGTTATTTCTTACAAGGGTCAGTATCCCACCTTTTCGCCTGTCCTTTCGGTCAGATCGGTAACACTGGTAGCCTCTGATTTTGAAGGCTATATTTTCATTGAGGTGAGTTTCTTGCAAGCAACATATGCTTACTTTTTCTTGGTCCAAGATTTTTTCTAATTCTATTTTTTTGTTGCTGACTCCCTCCGCATTCCAGTGCATTATTTTAAGTCTTCGTTTGGTAAGGCCAGTCATCCTATTCTCATGTCCCCTGGCTCCACAGGACATCTGAGAAGGACCTCCAGTAGTTGGGGTTGGACCCTTTCGAGACATAGGGCCCGGCACTGCACCTGCCTGGGGGTCCAAAGCAGGGCGAGCACCATAACGATTAGCAGTAGTCGACATATTCCATTTTGCGTGATTGCGTGGCATCCTGATTTCTGTGGTGCGCCTCTTGGCTGGTTGCCTCCGACTTCAGCACCTTTCTTTGCTAGAGCAGACTGTGGTCTCACTCGAGTGTAGATGTGTACACGCGCACACACCTGTCTGCGCATGCATGTACGTGCATACACATCTAGAGCATACTGGTTATTTTCCGGCGCCAGAGATTCGCCGTCGCCCCTTCTCCTGTTAGTTTAAACAGGTCCGCCGCGTGAAGGCCAGGAGTTGGACTTTTGCTGCATAGGTTATGTATTCACGAGCCATTGAGGTATTTAAGCAATGTTGGGCGCTCACCCCAACACCACGCCTCGGCTACATACAGCAACATTTGGAACCCAGGCTAATACTTACCTACTTCATTATCATTTTTTATAGCAGTTTGTTTCTAATGTAGGGTTTTTACAAGTAAAATGCAATAGACAGGTCATTGATGAATTGTGGATATATTTTCTGTCTGTTTTCAGGACCGTTATATGATCTTAGGCCCCAGGGCATTTTATGTCACACCTTGTGATTCCTTGGCTGTGTTGGCATCACATCTGGAATGTATTCCCTACTTCAAAGAACAAGGCATCAAAGGCTTTGCTCGTAGCATGCCTACATCTGAAGCACTAGACAGGTACCATCAGACTCAGTATATCATTGATTCGGGTGGAATGACTACTCATTGCAGATGTGAAGATGGTTTGCATGTGCATTTTTTATGTCTCTTTTGTCCATCAGTGAAAGTTTGATTTTCCTTATCAATCTCCCAGCCGCTATTAGACCAACACAAGTTTATTGAATGTTCTTTTACAGGACGTTGCAATCAACCCAAGCATTTATTGGCTGTTTGTGATTTTCTAGGTAATGTTAAGTTAAATAGTTTACCATTGCTTTCTGAATTGCTGACATTCATACATTGTGAAAATCGGTGCAAAACGATCTAAAAATCAACGCAAAGAGACTTGTTCCCAAATTGCTTGTGACTGACCTCTAATGCGGTTTATTGGAATTGTGAAATTGCTTTCACTAATCTTAAGCCACAGACACTGACAGGACTAAAGGCAGAGAAAAACTTTTCATATTTTCATTGGGCAATGGGAGAGGTCTTTCTCCTTGGATCATTTGTGTGACCAAAATTGGAAAACTGCTAGGTTATGTTCATCAAGAATAATGTGTTGAATGTATCGCTTCACATAAGGAAATATTATGAAAAAGTCATGTTTTCCCTGTCTTCTGTCCTACTGTAAACTGGTTTTCTTTTTGTGTGTGACCTATTGAAATCCTAGACATTTGTTATTTAAACTCACTCTATACTAGGTGTTCATATTAAAGCTTTTATCCCGTTTTAAACCCAAAAATGACAGGTCAGCATGGTCGAATGAGTAAGAATGCGTATTCTTAAACATCTGTTGTGCTGATACCGAGGTTAGGGGTTCAACCCCCCCACACCGGACAGCTGGACTAAAATGTTGACATGTCGTCCTTGACTTGGGGACGTAAATTACAAGTACCTCTGACGTCAGAGTGGGTTCACCTGATGGCAAGGTACACTTAATAGGGAAAGCTAACCCACACACAAAATTCAGTCCATCACTACTATAAATAGTGTGTATGGACTACGCTTGAGTTCAAAGCAAGTGAGCACCCCAAAAAAAATAAACCCAACAATGTATTTCTGAAAAGTAAACTGCCTGGGACAAAAATGAATGTGCCGACTGAATTATTTTGATTATTGATTATGACTATGTGCTTACTGAATTAACTTGAGTATGACTGTTTTGACTGGATTAACTTGATTATTGAGTATGACTATATGCTGACTGAATTATTTTGATTATAATTGACTATGACTATGTGCTGACTGAATTAACTTGATTATTGAGTATGACTGCTGACTGAATTATTTTGATTATAATTGACTGAATTAACTTGATCGTCATATACTGTTATGGCAGGGTAGCATTACGCATGGACAAAGACTGTTACCAGACTCCTACTGGGTGGAGGTTCTTTGGTAATCTTATGGATGCAGGCAAGGTTAATTTGTGTGGAGAGGAGAGCTTTGGTATAGGCTCCGACCATATCAGGTAATGGTTATTTAGCACATTCTGTATCAAACACTTCAACATGGCTTCTTATTTGATCACACAACTTAGCAATTTCTGTACTCCTTTAATGGCTCTGAAACCTGGAGTACAACGAAAGGAGACAAAGCTTTGTTACAAACCTTTGAGAACAAAATTTTAAGACGCATCTTTGGACCCATTAGGGATACACAAAGTGGAGAGTGGAAAAGAAGAAGTAACAAAGACATTTATGATCTGTTTAAGTCCCCGCTAATCACTGGTATCATGAAGGCTAATAGACTACAATGGCTGGGACATATAGAAAGAATGGAAGATAATAGGGAAACAAAACTCGCTTACACTCAGGAAATAAATGACCGTAGACCCCGAGGTAGACCAAGAAGACGGTGGAGAGATAATACATGTACAGACCTACAAGCACTTGGAATCAACGACTGGCAAGAGGTCCACCAGAGAGACGAATGGAGACAGATTGTATTTGCAGCAAAGAACCTCAATGGCTCGGAAAGCTGAAGAAGAAGAAGTTAAATGTACTATTAATGGCAAGCAACCCCATATTGTCAGAAGTGACAATTGTTGATCTGTGACTGAGACCACAATTTTTCAGAAATTGACCCGGGACAAAATCTATATGGCTGAAATAAAGATTAAGCCCATGGATATCAAAGAGTACAGCTGCTAGTGGTTCATAAAAAAAGATTAAATTGGCTGGTCTTGATATCCCCCAGGGAGTGAGAAAGGAAACGTTAGATGCCTAGGTTTATGTATACTGCTAGACTACTAGACAGTGCAGATTTTTTTCCTTCCGACAGATTTCCCATCACTGGTAAGGCCGTTCCCCCCTCCCACCCCGCACCAATGTACACACAAAAACGTATGCGCAGTTGGAAAATAATAGATAACTATGAGTTTAAAACAAACCACACTCAGTTTAATTACTATCAATATTATTGAACATATGGTTATCACGATGATGGTGATGAACTATAGAGGTTTATACAATATACACTCATATATGTGAACTGATGGAAAGCATATACATAACTCTAAAGTTACTTTTATACTGTCTGGATCTGTGGAAGAAGAAGAAGAAGAGTATCTGATCTCCGAGCTTAAGTGTCATGATCAGTCTCTGTGCCAGGCCTAAGTGAATTACGATGAATGCTCATTCACCACACTGAAGGGCTAAGCGCACCATATACCTGGTACCTATTGTGGATAATGTCAGAACCACTACACTTCTGTTTCAAGCACAATTAATAGGCAATATGCCAATGCGCGCGGTGCATAGCGCAATAGCATAACACCCAATTCCTCCTAGTGAGTTACCATATAACAATTTGCATCTCAAACATCAAATAAACATTAAGTATGCAAATTCAAAATAGGCATATAATGATATTCCTAATAATGGCATAACACATTAGATAGTCATCCTATTTTATACATTGAAGTGAGACACTATAAACAGGTCTCATAAGGACAGCCACATTGCTGGTCTGCCTGATTCAGTCACAACTCAGCCACTGTCGTGGTAAGAATTAAAAATATAGTAAAACCACTATATTCTGTACAACAAAAGGAGACCAGGCTAGTTTAAATAGGAGTGACAAGCAACTGACATGACACATGAAAGTCAACAGTTTATTCAGAATGTTGCGAAAATCTACCTAACATAAAATTCCTACTTGTTAGAAGAATAACCAGTCTATAGCATTATGAGATATACACAGAAAGTGAGGAATACTAGTACTCATTGAGATGCCCTACAACAAGCCGACAAATGAAACTCCCGAAATTACAGGTTATAAAGTAATATTCCTAGAAACTTCTAACAGCACAAGACTATGACATTTCTATAAAGAAAGTATACATTGAGATCTTTCATACCTGTGCTTAAAATCTGACAAATCTGATGTGAACAGATCTAGGCAAATGTATTTATACCAAGTATGACAAAAGCCCTTATCTCTTTGGCGCCGTCTGTGTCTGTTTCAAGTTACACATTCCCAGTTTTAATTGCCAGTCGTGATCCGTTTAACACTTCATTCAGTTTGCCCAGTTTTATTATCATTCTGACACTCCACACCTTGTGTTTTGTTGAGAGTTCCCAGTCACAGGTCAGTCTCATGTCTGTCCGTTTCACACTTGTGCCCGGCTGAGACGTTGCATTATCAGTCCAACACTTAACGACTATTGTCTCCGCGAACGTGTATGCTGTTTCACACCTTATTCCCACGTAGCCAGGAGACCGTGGTTGCTGGTGATTGATAGACATTGAGAAGCGTGGTTAGATCTTCATTCCTCTAATTGGCCCATCAGATGTGTAGACTGAGAAAGTATTCTGGGATGGTGTAGTGGCATTCTGTGACAGGTAGACTTTGTTGGATCTCCCTAGGGCATGCTGGTGTGTTGGGGAATGAGCAGATGGACAGATTGGCTGGGAGGGTTATTGCTGCATGATAAGGCAGATGTGGTCATGGTCCTTTGGGATCATTTATTTAGTGTGGAAGAACCCATACACTCATTGCCTGAAGAGAATGATACAGCAGGGAGTGACTAGAAGATCTGGCCATTTCTTAGTGCTCGAATGAAAGGGCAAACTGACACATTCTGGATCAATTCTACAAGAATGTATGCAGCATGAGATGAACACTTTGTACTCCATTGATAGCAGAAATGCTTTGCTCCATTTCTGAAATGCTTTCAACAATGACAGACAAGACCAATGGGAGAAGTGTGTGCAATTCCAAGGAGAGTTTTTGAAAAGGACTAGGGTTTCAGACCTCTAGGTGAGCAGTTGTATTTGACCCTGTCAGAGATCAGATACTTGTTTTACAGATCTCGATCATATATGATGGGTACATTTGAAACAGCTGGAGTTTGCCAAGATTGCATTTACACCTATTATTTTTCATTTATCTGAGAAGGCTAGGAATCAAATCCACTATCCTAAGATAACTTCAGAGATGAGAATCCTTGGGTTACTTATTTGCTAGAGTGACTAGTGTAATTAAATGTGTATTTATTAATGAATTATTTTTCTCTAGGGAGAAAGATGGTATCTGGGCAGCATTGGCTTGGTTAACAGTGTTGGCCAGCTCACAGAAGTCAGTTATTCAGATCCTAATGGACCACTGGCAGATTTATGGTAGGAACTTTTTTACAAGGTGGGTACATTCTGCATGGCGTTGTCCATTGTGTCTGATAGTGACTTCAAATGAGTATCTTGAGTTGAACTGAGCTGAGAGCCGACATCACTGCAGTCTGGACATTCCCAGGTGCATGGTCTTGTCCATTGTGTCTGATAGTGACTTCAAATGAGTATCTTGAGTTGAACTGAGCTAAGAACCGACATCACTGCAGTCTGGACATTTCCATACCTGCTTCGTCCACTCGTTTAACATCCAGCGAAGAGTCATACTACAAATCGTTCCCACCGCTATCTGATTGAAAGTTCTCCTTGTCTTCCCTCTCAGTATCTTATGAGTAGTGTCTATCTGTAACTCAAGAAGATTACGAACAAATCACAGTGTGAGTTCTTTTGTTTACAAAATCAAGGCCTAGGGGAAATCTCTAGAGTGAAATAGTTAAGTCGTCTGGCTTGGGCTAAGAAAATTGTACGTTCATTTCCCATAATTCAGTTCGTAAGGGCAGTTTTTCGGAGATAGGGTTGTCGCAGGAGCAACGGAATTGTGCTCTGTGCCACAAGTAGTTAGCTACTCTTCGGACAGAGAATGAGCTATGTGGGATAAAACCTGGGCAATAAATTCATCTTCTTGCCTATTAACTTGCCTATTTCTGTTAGAAAATCAAGGCTGTTATAGGTGTTTCCAAGGCACCAGGGCCGGGTTATATACTGGCCAAGACCTATTGACGCGTCCTCGTCGAGCGTCCTGGGCAACAGGTCCCTTCGTGGTCCTGGCTAAAGTCAGTAGGATTGCCGATTCCTCTGAAGTCGGAGAGTGTCTGCCTGTACGGCGAGGAACCACCAGTCTGCACACCAATAAGCCAGACATGGGACAACGGATACTCACGCAAACCTCAGGTCCTGTATGACATCACACTGATGTTGAACAACAGGATGCCTTCATCCGACATACAGGACTTCGCGTTGGAGCTCAAGCTAACGAACACAAGCAAGCAAGCAAGCAAGGCTGTTATATTTCACTTGATCCTGGTTGATGGGACCCCAATGTGGTCCAGAAGAATGGTGGGCCTGTGTTCAACGTTTCACACACTAAAGATCCCTCGGCAATTACAAATATTAAAGTGTAACGATGAAGCCACTCTCCAGACCACTTATCAAACTTAGGAAGCTTACCCACATACAGTCAGTAGTGTCTGTGGCTAAGGAGTCAGTGAAACAGTTTCACAATTCCCTGACATACAGAGTTCTTTCTTTCTTTCTTCTTGTGCCCTTCACTGCTCTGTTCCGTTAGGCATCGCAGGCTTGTTTGATGATTGGTTTACAAACTATGGCTCGCTCAGTCCCTTGGTATGCTGAGATGTTATGGGTTTTTAAGGTGTTAATAACTCCATTGTTCCATATTTTTTGTGGTCTTCTCCTGCCTCTTTGTGTTTCCATTTTCATGTTGTATGCTCTTGCTGGTGGCGACATAGAGTTCATTCTCACTAGGTAGCTGAACCAGTTAAGTCTTTGTCTATCAATGAATTTAACAACTGAATTTAACATACCGAGTTGAGGGTTTGAAATTTGCTGTGGGTGATTTTGAAGCCACAGTTCAGAAAATATTGGCAAACTACTGAATGTAAAATTTTCTAGTTAATCACAAAGAGCCAATACATGTTGGTTTGATGTTAAGAAATTGGAATTCACTCTATTGCAGATTGAACTAATACCTAGTGCCTGGGCAGGCAAGTGGCTAGCCACTAAGCTACCGTGTTGATGACCCAGTCTAAAATTTGTGCCTGAACATGTTTTGGGAAGTAAAGATGACCGATGTTATACTGGTACATCACCCATGTGTGCTGATTAATCACCATCAAGTGCCATGCCAGGTGGCGTAATCGTTCATGTCTCTCCACCAATCTTGGTATTTGGTGTTCTGGATCAACTCTGCTGCTGATATTCCTCCATGCCACCATCTCAATCCATCTAGCATCATTTCTCTTGGCTGGCCTCTGCCTCTCTTCCCTTCGATCTTTCCAGTCATCACAATGTTCTCCAATGCCTCTCTTCTCATCACATGACCAAAAAAAGCTGTTTTTCTCTTTCTTATTGTTGTAAATAATGTTCCAGTTTCATTAGCCTCTTTCAGGCAGTCGTTGTTAGTTACTTTGGCAGTCCAAGGAATTTGCAACATTCGTCTCAGAAACCACATCTCTGTTGCTTCCAAGTTCTTCCTAATTTGTTCATTTGCATTCCAAGATTCACAGCCATACAGTAAAACATGTTCTATATAGCACTTCAGCACTCTTTCTTACATTCAGTGATATTGACTTATTACATAAGATACTTTTCATTTTCTGAAATGTAGCTTTTGTTTGTCCTATTCTGCTCTTAATTTCTGTTGTGCAGTTTCCCTTAGGTATTTTAAATTATCTACTTGGTTAAGCATTTTCGCTTCTATTTCCATTTCACATTTTGGTGTCACATTTTTCTTCGGTTTCGCCGTCGTTACTGTTTTCTTGATATTCAAGGAGAGTCCTTTCTTTGCACTCTCCGTTATTACAATGTCCAACAATTGTTGTAGATCTTTTCCATTATCCACCACCAGTACTATGTCATCAGCATAGCGTATATTGTTTATATTATAACCTCCTATTAGGATTCCTAGCTTCTCTTTGATCTCTCTCATTATTACTTTGCTATAGAAGGAGAAGAGATCAGGTGACAAGACACACTCCTGCCGTACTCCTATGTGTGCTGATTGGTCTATAAAAATATGTTTCTAGCAACATATGCCCCAGAAGGGACCTTTACTTACAGTAAGTGCTGGGTTTGATTGCAACGATCTGTAAAGGACACGCAACTAACTTTTAACCCACACACACACAAAAGTCAAGAATCAGTGCAAGTTGTGTCATTCTAGTATACACACACACATGGGATCCTCCCGTTATATTTTCCTGAGACACCTCATTTTCACTGCTATTAGATATTTCTCAGCTTCTCTGTTTTACGTACATACAACAGTATGTTATCGATATATTGAGTACTCTTTTTCTCATTGCAGTTGGTAGCTTTTTATTGCTGAGTATGTTTTCCAGATTGCAACACACTATTTTTGCCGTAGCATTTCTTGTTGTAATCTCTACAAGACATCTTCCATCAGATGTTATGACTGTTCCGAGATACTTGTACTGACTTACATCTTTAATAATACTCCTATTTACTTGTATATTACATTGTGATATTTCTTCCAAAAGGATAAGAGCGCTCACTCTTAAACTTCTGGTATGCTGATTATGACGTCTTGGGTTCAACTCCTTCACTGACATTAAGTGGGACTTAAAAGTTGACTTGTTTTGATTGATTGATTTAGGAACCGACATCACAGCGTTCGGGACATTCCCATAAGCGCTGCGTCCCATCCTCAGCAGCCAGCGAAGAGTTCCAACACTAATAGTTCCATTAGCAATCTGATTATATGTCCATCTTGCCTTTCCTCTGAGCGTCAAGCGTCGGCCAGATCCCCTCATCACACCTCACTGCCCCATTCTTACCAGACTATGGTGATCCATTTGCTCCTCCGAGGTGTACACGTGCTCCCACAAGGCCGCAGCCATGTCTGTTTTGTCATGCATCAGTACTCCACCAAGTTTTGCAGAGCCAGCCAATCTATCCGCCTGTTCATTCCCCAGCACACCGGCGTGCCCCGGAGAAAAAATCCAGGTGATGCCTGCTACCCGTGACCTCCGAAGCGAAGCAAGCCACTCTGCACGAAGCCTGCCTGTCCTCACCCTACTCAGCATGCTTTCTGAGTCAGTTACAATCACAATGTGTGTATGTATCGTGTTTTCTATCCATCGGAAAGCTGCACTGACCGCCTCCACCTCCATTCTTAAACTAGATGTTGTGTCATCATACGCCAGGCTCTCCTGCACCAAACGTCGACCATTAGCTTTTGCTAAGAATCCCCAGATACTTCTCAACATCGAACCATCCATGTAGATAATCACATCACCCGGGCGAGAATTATCCTGAATTAGTTGCTGAATTTCCACTTCCGTGGCCCCTGCTGGCCACTCCCTGCACTCCCGGCTCAATGTGATTATAACTCTGCACTTGTTCAGAAAAATTACGGAAACTAAATTTGTCTAGAAAATCTAACTGGGTTTGATCGCATTATCATACAAAGGACATGAAACATTTTTTTTTCAAGAGATGACAATAATGTTTTCTTACTATTTAATTCTAGTCCTGCTTGCTCACTCTGTACAATAAGTGCATCCACTAAATGCTTCAGATCCCATTCATTGTCTCCAGTCAATAATGTATCATTGTTGATGTCTTTGGGAGATAACTTATGCTAATTATTCAATGTTTATCACATTCTAAGGCTCCTGATTTCTTTGGGATTGCAATAAATATTGATTTATCTAAGTCGTGAAGGATATCTCCAGTTTCATATATTGTGTTCAGCAACCTAGTGACATAAATAATCTATTCCATATTATTGTAAAGTTTTGATCAATGCTGTTGTGATCTTGTCAGGACCTGGGGTCTTGCCAGTTTTCATATAGTTAGGAATATTCTGATCTTCCATCTTCAAAATAATGTAGTCCTTCATCACACACTGAGATAGAGAGAGAAACACACTGACCAACACATACACACACACACACACACACTCTAAGACACAGAGAGGCAGACACACACACATAGACATCTGTGCGTGTACTTGCTTGTATAAAAGAGAAGACAGACTGGAAGAACAGTGCTGTGTCACATTTATTTCAGATATGATTATGAGAATGTTTCATCAGAAGCTGGAGAGAAAATGATAGAAGGTCTGACTAAACTCATTGAAGATCCAAAAACCAAGGGTATGACCTTCTCAGACCCCACAGGCCGATCCTACAAGATGTCGTACTTGGACAATTTTGAATATGAAGATCCCATTGATCACAGCATCAGTAAAAACCAGGTATGACCTTAGCATGAGGCATGATGTGAGCACATCTCTTTGTCTCCAAGTTAATGTCACCAGCGTTTATTCTTTTCTCTGTCCATGTTTTGCCTTTCATCTTCGTCATCATCATGTGCTATGTGAAAAATTGTGGGTGGTCATGGTTCACCATCTTACATCATAACTAGTGTTTTTGATTAGGTCTGTGTTTCTGTCTCGTGTATGCCATGAGGTTAAACTATGTATTTATGTCTCTGCCTGCTCCTTCCTCTTTTTCCATCAGTTTTGTCAGTTTTAACTAAGTTTTCTGGTTCATTTTTCTTCAAAACTTGCCCAAAATATCATGGCTGTCTCCATTTAATTGTTCAACTACATTTACAGTTTTCATTTATTTCTTGTAGGACTTTCTTTCAACATCAAGCAATGCAAAGGCATTTGAGGGGAATTTTGGTGTCTGCTTCATATAGGGTGGTATTCATAGCTATATATTCCATAAATCCATTATCTGCAAGACATTTGTCTATTTCAGTGTTGTTGAGTCAAAGTGCTGCAGCTTTCGGTTGGGCAGTGTCTTGTGTTAAGTGCCTGGAAATGAGAGGGGCTGATTAGCTAAAAAAAAAAAAAAAGAGCAACAGAAGAGCAACCAGATAAACTGGTCACATATCACCTAAAGAAAAGTATCATCAGATCAATCAAAAAACCACCAGAACAAAACGATGACCATTTTATGAACAGACCAGAACAAATCCTTATTCTGCACCTCAGAACAGGGATAACTCGATTACGCAATCACATGTGACGCCGCAGACAGCAAATCACATATTCCAAGACTGCCCCGAATAATACATGTCCAGACAAACCTTCTGACCTAGAGAAACCACAATGAAACATAAACTTTATGAACCACTGAGTAAACTAAAAGGACAGTGAAGTTTATACAAGAGACAACATTGCTACATACAGACAATCAATTTCAACAAACAAATAAGAAAGAAATTACCAAAACATCTAACTAAATGCTTTTTTTTTAAATGTTGTCTAACACGCTCTCTGAGAGAGGGAAACAGATTGTTTTTTTCCATGGAGTTTTCTTTCATGGAAGCAGAATGTTTTCTTTCATGCTTTAGCAAATGAGGCAATCCAGCAAGAAGCAAATGAAAACCATAAATTGACTATTTATTTTGTAGACAGTCAAAATATATTTTAGTGTGTTCTGAGGGGAAGGCAAACTTGAACATTTTATCACCAGGTGAACTTAATAGAAAAAGTATAAAAAACAAAAGGATAAATATCTTGATAGCTGCAGTCAAATAGCATAATAGATAAAATAACATGCCTGATCTAATGATGGAGATTATTGGAAATGTGGACAACGATCATCAACTCTTACAAGTCACATGATAATGCCGATATCATTTAAGGCTAATGTAGTGTTGGTGAAATGTTAAAAAACCAGACCTCTTTCTTTACTTATGGTACATTGTTCCAGCCATTATGAACATCCCGCCAACTCTTATTGCTGAACTATTTCTTTCAGGGCATACGTTTTCTGTTTGAGGATGGGTCGCGGATAATCTACCGTCTGAGTGGAACTGGCAGTACTGGTGCAACCATTCGCATCTATGTTGAGGGTTATGAGAAAAATGAAAATCCACAGTTTTACAGACAAGATCCCCAGGTGAAGGTCATTGTATGTTATTTACTGCTTTAAACATGAAGCGGAATCTTGGTCGCCATTATGGTAGCGGGGCCCATAACGGAAGCAAAGTATACTAACACTGTAATCTACCATGCATGGTGTAAAATGTATCTAAGGAGGGTTGGCATGAGAATCTACCCAAACTTTTGCCACAAAATTAAGATAACATGAACAGGTTTAAAAATGACTTGATGTGAATTGGTTGTGAGCCTGTGCACCATTGGAAGATGAAAGGAAATAGAAGATAAAGAACCTTGGTCCAATCATTCACATCTTTGTTGAGGGTTAGGAGAGAAATGAAAACCTAGTTTTATATCAGAACCTCCAGGTGTGGCTGGCTTAAACATGGTGGAGAACCTTGCTGAGGAGAGAAATGAAAACCTAGTTTTACTTCCAGATCCTCAGGTGAAGATTATTCTGCGTTACTGGTTTAAACATGAGGCAGATCCTGTAAGAATGTTATGGACCTCACTGAATCTGCCAGCTACTTTATTGAGGAGAGCAGAGAAGAAGTGCCTTAGAGGTACATCATCTGCTGCTTAGTTGAAAAATACAGGCTCATAATCCAGTTATGGATGGGTTTTACAAATGGGCTAATGGATGTTATACTTCACCTTGAGTCAATGGTAGTGGACTGAATACTTAGCCTTTTTATACACATGTGAAATATAGGTGGTATAGTAAGTAAAAGTAAGTAAAGGACCATTTACATGCCTTGGGCATATGGTGCTCAACACAGTTTTATAGACTGACCGGCACTTAGTGGGTGATGTGGTCGGTATCTCACCGGCCATCTTTACTTCTCAAAACATCTCCTGATAGCCAATTTAGGTTGGGGCAACTTTGGAATCCAGGTCAGTTTTACAATCCTTTTCAATACAGATTCGTACCCTTGACTACCACACAGCTGTTCCCAATGTAGTGAAAAATGTTGTAAATATCATTGTAGCATTGCTTTGCAGAACGTTGACATTACATCCTGCGGTTTTTCTGGTACCCATTTTAGGCTAGGTCAGCCTGAGAGCTCGGGTCAATGTTAAAAATTCCGCCTCCATGGAGATTTGAACACATGACCAACAGGTTAGTGCGGTAGCCACTGTCTACCGTGATTATCTAATAATATGGGGCTGGCACCAAATACCCAGTATATCTCATGTCGTGAAAAGGAATCTTTTATTGCAGCTGACTTCATTTTTAGTTGATACAGTAGTTATTGTTTTTATTATCGTCTTATTCCTCTTCTTTGGTTTCTCTCGTTTGCCTTTACAGCATCAAGGGGAAACATTTTTGTCTCTCTGATGTTCAGTAGTTGCCTCATACAAAGTTGTGCCTAAAGCTTCTGCTGCTTACTCTGCTCATCGTTTCTGTTATCAGCCTTGTGTGTTTGTACAGTTGTAATGAAACAGTATTTGTTGTCATTTGTTGAATAAGAACTTTCTCATTTCAGGAAGTTCTGAAGCCACTGGTGACCATTGCCCTACGGACTTCTAAACTGAAAGAACTGACAGGCCGGGATGTGCCCACAGTTGTCACATAGACTGTTCTCAACTGGAAGAACACAACAGAGCAGCACTGCAAAGTTTACATATCTCATGACATCTGTTATGTTCATTGCTTGCTGTCTCTAGAAACTTGATTCCATTTGTCTTTTCTTCTTCTAGTTCTCTCCTATGCTGACATCCTGCAGTTGCATGTATCAATTATTACCAGTCATTTCCAGTACAGCTGTTTTTCCATAATGTCAAGCTGGCTAGCATTTTTTCTCTGTGTCTGTCGCTGCCTTCAGCTTTGCTGTTGACCTAATGTAGTCCAGTCTTCTCTTCTCATGACACGTCCATAGAATGTACAAGGTTTGCTTCTGATGCAAGTAATCAGTTCTCTTCACGACATGGTCTCAGTCAAGACATTTTCGTTACTTCTTTTATTTGTCCATTGTGTTCTCATCATTCTTCTCTAGAAGCACATCTTTTCAGTTGTCGAGTCTTTATTTTCTTTTGCTGATTTTCCTTGGTTAACTTGCATAGGTCAGGATTGGCTCTATGTATATAAAACTCTAAAGAACGTTTATTCTTACTTTCATGGACAAAAGTATGCTGCACACAGCTGTTTTTATTTTTAATACATGACACACCACCTGAAGTGTCGCACAGCTACATAATAGCATTTACAGCCATTTCAGACCCTGTTAAAGATTCTATGTAACTGACTACTGCCAACTTCTTCAGTTGAAAATTGTAGATTGTAAACACTATTTTAGTTCTGACTTTCCATGATTGCGGCATAATATTTCTCTTTCTTGGAGTGGTTATGCACTGTTGCAGAATCAGTGATTTCATACTTTTTTCTTTCTGTTTGTAAAACCACACTGAGGTTATGACCCACATCATGTTCATGTGCCATGGCGATACATGGTCGATAACTGTTCACCATCCCACATGATCACCACAGCATTACATCTTGTCCATGATTACTGGTGTTATTCATGGCTAATAGAGAATATTAACACTTTACAAGAATGAAAAGAAACCAAAAACAGTTCAGTACAAGTTACTGGCCACAAATACAAATGCTGTCATGAATGCGTGGAATTAATTATCTGCCCCCAAAAACTGGCCTCGTCCTTCAAGTCGCTGTCTTTTAAAGGTTAAATGTATCTTTTAAAGATCAAACTAAATGACCTGCAGGAAACACTTAAATTAACTTTCTAGTATTGAGAACACAATGGACAAATAAAAGAAGTAACGAAAATGTCTTGACATTGGGCATTGTTTTTAGAATATGACCTAATAGTTAAGCCTGTTTTCCCACTGTTTAAATAACTCTTTTGTAAAAAACATACAATATACATTGATGATTTGCAGCTGATTTGGCCAATTTTGTATTTATATGTAACTATTGTGGTCATTATGAATTGAGAATATTATATTATTTACAAGCAGTGTTTACTGAGATTCTACTGTATTATTTACAGAGATATCCAATCATTTACCCTATTGTATTATTTACACCCAAATGCCATCCAGTCATTTGCCCCACTGTAATAGTCACACAATGATGACATTCAATCATTTCTCCTACTATATTATTTACACAAATATGCCATCTAATCATTCACCCTATTGTATTATTTACAGAAATATTCTATCCAATCATTTGTCCTAATGTATTATTTACACAAATATGCCATTAAATCATTTATCTTATTGTATTATTTACACAAACAAGTATGCAATTGAATCATTCATCCTACTGTATTATTTACAGATATATTCTATCCAATCATATGTCCTGCATTAATTACAAAAATATGCCTGCTATCATTTGCCTTACTGTATTATTTAGATATGATTCTCATCATCATCATCACCGTCATCATCATGTCGTGCCAATAAGCGTAGGTGGTCATGTTTCACCATCTCATGTGATCACCAAAGTCGTGGATCAGCTCAGTGCTCTTGTCTCGACCATACCAAGCCATCCAGGTATTTACTTCTTTGCCTTCTCCTTGTTCTCTTCCCCTCAGTCTTGCCAGTTGTCACCAAGTTCTGCAATTTATTTCTTCTCATAATGTGTCCAAAAACTGTGACTGTCTACAGCAATGATTCTCATAATTGAGCCTATTTTACTACTTGTGCACATATATACCATACCATTATTTAGCTCTCTCTATTATCCATGTCTTTTATGAGACAGCAACTGAAAACTGTAGTTTACAACTCTGAGGTACAGAAATGTAGCAGAAAATACTATTTTTCATCCTTTTATGTCAAGAAAACACTGTCAGATACTTAATGAAAGAACTGTAGTATTCATATTCAGCTAATAACTGGTAATATGTCGCATAACTGTGTAAGCTTTACTTGTAGTTGCATAAACTGTCAGCCATTACATTCAGATATAACGAAATTCTCACATTTCTTCTCAGCTTGTCAGCCCTATAATCATGGCATTTTGCCGAGGCATAACAACTACCTGTGATTGATATTCACCTCATCATTCACAGGCCTGGTTGCCTTTTTTTTTATTGTACATCTTATAGGAACAAAATCTATTGCCTTGCCAGGGCTTAGAACCTTTGTCTCCAGATATGAGACTAGTATTTTGCTGCACAGCCAACCATTCCTTTTTGTTTTTAATTTATTCTGTAGAAAAGTTGCAGATATTCTCCCATTTGGCAAGTAAGAGGAAACTGTTACTTGTAAGCTTATAACCACAGATCTGTAATAAGGGTTGTAATATGAGGAAAGTATGCGTATCCATGAAATGTAACATTGCAGTGGTAAACTTGGGTAGCGGATATCTATATATTGTTTGCTAATGTGCTATACAAGGTGGTAACCATACAGTTCGTATTGCATAAATGCTGGTATGGCAGAGGTCTACTTGACACTAGTTTTATGTAACACTTCAGCTGGTAATCTCAATACAGCACATTTGTTAAAATATCTCATATGCTTGTACTGCTTTTTTTCTTTGTTGGTGTTTATTAACAGTTTGTTGATAATCATATGCAAGTAGGTTACCAAATAACAGTATACCACAACAAGCAATGATGTACAGACCAGAGGGAAGCAGAGGAAAAGGCCGACCACATAAACGATGGACGCAGGGAATAACAGAGTCCATGGAAATATCGATACATGAAGCTCATAAGTGGGCACTCTCCCGCTGTTTATACTTCACCTCGACACCACAAGGTACAAGAGGAACATGATGAGTTGATAATCATAATTTCAGTCATAGTTGCATTGTCACCATTTTTGTAAATTATTGATTTAAAACAATCATTTTCTAAACTTATATTTTTACTTCTTAGTAGCACTTCTGAAATGAAAACGTACTCAAGCCTACATCAGTATTTCTACTTATAAGATATTCAGCCAAAACACACACGAAAATCAGTTATATTAGTTCAAGTTGATCTTCTTTTGTTTACTTCAAATTTATTGTGTAAATCTGCTATGTCTCTTGTGTAAACTTCACTGTCTTTTTTAGTTCACTCGGTGGTTCACAAATTTTATCTTCCACTGTTGTTTCTCAAGGTTAGAAGGTTTGCCTAGATAAGTTGTATTTGGGGACAATCTTAAAGTATGTGGTCTGCTGTTATGGTGCAAATACAAATGTGCACATGGCTGATTCGCCAATCTTGAATTTTGTATGCATGTGGTTGGATAATCAATTGTGCCCTGTTCTGAGGCACAGAATAATGATTTGTTCTGGTCTGCCTATAAAATGGTAATCATCCTTTGCTGGTGTTGGTGGCATTCTGATTGATTTGATGATTCTTTTCTTCTGGTGGTATGTGACAGGTACACCAGGTTGCTCTTCTGTTGCTCTGCTCCTTCCTTAGCTAGTCAGCTATTTAGTTTTCGGATACTCCCCAGTGAGATGGTATCCTCTGGATGGTGACATTGCTGGCTGTCTAATTAAAATAGTACTGGCAATTTGGGAGTGCCCCAAGAACTGATTTTTCATCAGTCAGAAGGCTGTGTACCATGACTGGTATTCAGCAATTTCTCTGTAGCTATCATTATTTCCTGGATTTCTGCATCATAGTTGTGGCAGTACTTTCCTGTTAAATCAATTAAGCTACCATCACCACATACAGGGTTGGCTGCAATAGATCCTCAATACTTTCTGTCTCTAGCTTTGATTGTAGACTGATTTTTGTCCATCTTCTGGTGTTATTTTCCCACTTGTATCACTATCTACCTCTTGCTCACCTGCTTACCTTTTATGTTGGTTTCTGTTTTATAAAAGTGTTGTGTCTTTTAGTGTGGGCAAATATATAAGGGTCTGGCAGTAAGTCATTACCTAAACTATGAAGGAAATGTCACAGAGATCTTAAATTGTGAATAGTGTTTATTTATTTTCACTATAGGATTGCCACCACATGAATTTGCGCATTTATGCTATCTCTGTTTGGTTATGAAGAGACCTTGTGAATAGGTCTTTGAAGAGTTATCACATGCCAGTTTGACTTCTTCATCACTGTCAAAATTATTTCCGTTGAATGTTTTCAACAAAAAAGAACGGTTTGGAAAAAGAAAGCAGTTTAATGAAGCCAAATCTGAAGAATATGATGGGTATGCAAGGAATCTCAATTCAATGCTGTACTTTGTGAGAGGGCTCTTTGTTTTGAAGCAAAGGAAAATTTTGAATGCGTGCTATCAGTTATTCCAATTCCAATTTCAATTTTCAAAAACAAAAATTCCAAATTCGGTACTTGTTCAACCATGCTCCCTCATTTCTGGTCACGGCCTTATATAGATTTGGTAAGGAAGATCTGCATAGTCCTGACCATTAACAATTTTGCCACAAGGCAAATGATCTTTCATTGGGACTCCCAAACACAGCCACTGTCACTTTTCCTGCAGAATTCTGTGCTGTCGACTTGACAGGTGTTGAGAAGCACCGGAACTTTCAATTGCATACTGGAAATGTTAGATTAGCAATAATCGACAACAATTGACCGCTCGTGTGATTCTGTTCATGCATCATGTTCAGGTTGTTGAGTCAAATTCTGTGAACTGTTCACCGAGGTTTACTGCGGTGGCAATCTCCACAAGCTCCCCGGCACTTTAAAAGGACGGTTACACAAAAAACTGTCATTTACTGCCAATATAGTACCTTGCGGTGTGATGGCAGAGGGGTCTTTGAGCCTGAGGTATTAAGGCCGCCTGGCTAGTGCCGTCGCCGCGAACTGTGCAGGTTAGGATTTTCTTTTTGTCCCCGACAGAAAAAATCCCACACCTTACCGAGGGATCGAACCCGGGTCTCACGAAGGAGAGTCCAGCGTTCTAGCCGCTCCTCCCAGGTTACACAAATGTGGATGTTCAAAATGAGGTCAAGACACACAGGAAACGCAACACAACAGCAGGGACCAGTCAACATTTGCTGACCATGTCTTGAGAAGAGAGCAGTTGAAATAATCCAACAACTGGTAGGATTCATGGTAATGGACATGTCATAATCAAGAGAATTGCGTTGCACTGTTTCACCAAGCCTGTGGCTCAGTATATCAGTATATCCGACTTCAAGGAGCAGTTTATCGAGTTTGCTTTCCCTAATCTTTGACTACCCCGAGTCTACCTACAAGGCAGCAGGTGCGCGTCTCTCTTCGTCTGGGTCCCATCCCTTGACATGGGAGACTCAACCAGTAGCTGTCGGCATAGGTCTTGGGGGTCACTGGAACACGCAAAGCCCTGTACCACTGTTGGAACACGCAAACCCTTCTACCGGTGTTAAGTGGAGACACGACAAAGGATGGAGAGCGCATCGTGGGCTGGAAATATGTCAGTGCACGTATTAATGAAAACAGAAACGGGGGGGGGGGGGGGGGGGGGGGTGTAGAGGATAGAATATACTGTGCCAATTGATAAATGTCGGAATTGAGTCGGCCTGGGGAATATAATATCGCAATAATGCTGTAAATAGACATAGCGCAGTTGTTACCCTAGCCGCCGCAGTAGCGAAGTTGATAGCGAACTACGCTGGTAATGTCAGGAGCACGGTCGAGTTACTGAAGATGACCTTGCTGTCATTGATAACTCGGCTTGGCACGGCTCTGTAGATAACACTACTTATGCAGGACTTGCCGCAACTTGCATGGGGGGAGGTGGTAACTTGTCTTCAAGGCCGTATAGAGAATTAGGCCAACATAACAATTTGTCTCGCAACATGCACAAAACATGGCTGACGTTTATTGAAACTTCATCGTCATCATCATCCAGTGGCTTTTCATGTGTAGAACTTTGTTCCCATAAGCCTTTCTCCGTAACTTATTTGAATGTTATAGTTTTCTAGGCATCTGTCTCAATATTGGCAATATCTCAGTGCTGTACTGTCATCTAACTGTCTATAATACCTTGCCGTGTAGGGCAGGGTAGTCAGCATGGGTAGAAATAAGGCCACCTGGCTAATGCAGTCGCCGCGAACTGTGCAAGTTAGAGTTTTCTTTTTTCCCCTAACAGAAACAAAAGAATCCACGATCTTACCAAAGATCCGAACCCGGATTTCCCGAATGGGAGTCGGACGTTCCAGCCTCTCGGCCAGGCGCTCCTCATCTCAGTAATTTTTTATTATCAGCTCCCCAAACATAAGGTCACTCACCTCTTATCAGCTCCCCAAACATAAGGTTACTCGCCTCTTATCAGCTCCCCAAACATAAGGTGACTCACCTCTGTATTTGTATACCTTCCTTTCTCTCCTCTTCTCCCCTCCTGACCGCGACAACACACACACACACACACACACGAACGTACACACAAATCCATGCATATGTGACGTCATGAACCGTGTTTGGGTGCTGGTGTTTTTGTTTAAAAAGTCCCGTAGCAGCAATCTGCTGTGGGTATATGAAGTGTTAGGACCATCCCGCGATGTAGATCTTAGTGCGCGGAGGAATTGGTGGCCAGTCTTTTCCTCTGGTAGCGTACGTTGAGAGCTGGCATTAAACCCTTGCCTGACTGCGCTCATGTCATTGTTAGCGTGACATTCTAACATCAGGGAGTATCCTTACACATAACTATCTATTCGGCGTATATCGTTGCACAACGAACAGCCGGTGTGAATGCGACGACAGAGGCGAACGACCAGAGAAGAAGCTGGCTGCCGACGACCAAAAGTCTTAGAATATGCGTGACGGCACGATGCACTCGGTACACGATGCCCTCCTCCCCGAGGGAGGTGTGACTTGGGAGCAGGAACATTTCGCAGTTTGTGGGACAAGCTCGAAGATTACGCAACGTCACGTTACATGTTCCGAACAGACGGCAGGAGAAAGACACTCGGAGTCATGACCCTGGTGGGCTCCCCCCACCAACCAAGAGCGCCGGGAAGATAAAGGGCGAGCACATTCCTGGAAGGGAGACCTTTCTGATGATCAGACGCCCCATGTCATGCTTGCACCGAGGGTAGTCTTGTATCTCTTCCCCGAGGAATTTCAGTTCAACAGACGACCGCTTTCGTGTCTAGCTGCCAGTCCCCCAAGCATTTACTCCGTCATCCTTTTGTCTATACTCCTTCGATCTTCCTGTGCGTCACAATGTTCTCCAAGCTCTTCCTTCAGACACTGTTTATACGACTTCAGCCTTATTTGATATATGGTGCTGACCTTACATTTTTACACAAATTGGCACTCGATGGTTTGTGTGGTCTATTTCGCGCCGGCCATCTTCATACCCTAGAAAATACCTACGGTGAAAGGCTCATTCTGCAAGAGGCATGCTACAGGAAGAGATCTGATTACGGGCTAGACATTTGAACCTCCACACAATGGCATGTGATGGGTATGTACAGATGGTAGTAAACTAGGTGAGAAGTATTTGATTGCCTTGTGGTGTAGGTGGTCGTAAGCTACGCGAGAGAATGTGAAGTAAACAAGACAAACATCGGCCTGATCTTAATTAGACTGGAACCCAACACTCTTCGGGTTACAGGTGGACGCCATACCCGTAAACCATCTTAATCTCTCCAATACGGAAGCGTTGCAGTGACTGTCTATATCTCAATTTTCACACTGCACTTCATTCATTCATTCATTCATTCATTCATTCATTCAGTAGCATGTCTTTTATATAACCTCGCTCCCATAACAACCTTCCGGAGAATTTCTCTGTCATAAGCACAATGTCCCGCATCCTATACACCCATCTGGAGATCATCCGCCACATCCTGCACCCATCTTCTCTTTGGCCTTCCTCTTCCTCTCTTCCCAGGTATATACACCTCTATTATTGCTCTCTCCAAACTTTCATGACGTTTCCATCATCCATCATGTGCCATGCCGGTAAGCGTGGGCGGTCATGTTTTGCCATCTCACTCGATCACCAGAGTCGTGGATCAGCTCCGTGTTTCTGTCTCGACCATGCGACGAGGCCAAGCCATCCAGGTATTTGCGTCTAGGTCTTCTCCTTGCTCTGTTCCCATCGATCTTACCAGTTGTCACCAAGTTCTCCAAATCATTTCTTCTCATAACATGCCTAAAAAAATTTGACTGTCTACGTCTAATGTCTCTAATCAGTTTACGATCTTCATTTGTTTCTTGAAGGACTTGTTCATTGGTCTTTCTGGCTGTCCATGGTATTCTTTGCATTTTCCCCAGAAACCACATTTCTACAGCCCTCAGATATTTTTCAGCTTGACTGCTCATTGTCCAAGCTTCACATCCATATAAAAGTACAGGTTCTATGTAGCACCTCAGACTCTTTTTCTCGTTTAAATTGACATCTTTGTATTGGTTAGTATGTTTTTCATCTCGCTAAAGGCTACTTTTGCCATGGCGATTCTTGTTCTAATCTCTTCAAGGCATCTCCCATAAGATGTTATTACTATTACGAGATAATTGTACCTATTCACTTGTTGAAGAATATTCCCATTTACTTGTGTATTAAATTGTGACATTTCGTTCTTCCTAGTGACGACCATGACCTGTGTCTTTTTACAATTTAATTCTAACCCTAGATGCTCACTATGTGTAACAACCGCATCTACTAAATGTTGCAGGTCCTGTTCATTGTCTGCAATCAAGACTGCATCATCTGCATATCTAATGTTATGTAATGTCATCAATTATTATGGCAGCTTGTTGTTTCTAATATATTTTTTTACAAGTCTAAGGTCTTTTCCATCAATTTGTAGATCTTCAAG
Source organism: Cepaea nemoralis (assembly GCA_014155875.1). Classification (NCBI taxonomy): domain Eukaryota; kingdom Metazoa; phylum Mollusca; class Gastropoda; order Stylommatophora; family Helicidae; genus Cepaea; species Cepaea nemoralis. The sequence continues at coordinate 77,330 of JACEFZ010023900.1, forward strand.
CATCCTTCTCATGTCGACATGTCTCACTTTATTGAAAGCCTTTGTGTAGTCTATAAAGCAAAGGTGTAGATCTTTGTTTACTTCTATAGAACGTTCAATTACGGTTCTCAGTATATACACAGCATTCACTGTACCCTTGCCTTCTACAAACCAACATTGTTCTTCTCCTATTTCAGGTTGTATTTTCCTCCTAACTCTTCGCACGATAATTCTTAGCAAAATCATCGTGATGTGACTCATACTAATTGTTCGATGTTGATCACATTCCAAGGCTCCTAATTTCTTTGGAATTGCAATAAATACAGAATTACATAATTCATGAGGTATATTTCCAGTATCATATATTGTATTAAGCAGACTGGTAACTATATCTACTCCATATTCTTCTAAAGCATTAATCATTTCTGTTGTGACGCTGTCTGAACCGGGGGTCTTGCCAGATTTCATATGGTTAAGAGCATTCTGAACCCCCATCTTCAAAATTGCTGGTCCATTATTACACAGACTACAGTGGTACATTGAAAGCGAAAACATCCCTATGCCACAGCAGGCTGGCTTTAGGCAGTCGTACTCTACGGAAGATCAGCCAACTTGCCTCTCTCAAGAAATTGGAGAAAGCACATCAACAAAGCAGTAGCAAAAGCCAGAAGGAAAATAGCCATCGTGAGAAAACTAATTTAAACCACATGGGGAACCAGGACTTCCGGTCCCCAGCATGGCGGTTAGGCATTGAACCGTACGGCCTATGGAGTATTTATCCTTGTGGTTGCGGTTTGCATTTCGCATTTTCCTCATGTTGGACTGGTAGTATATGGTTCCGTCGCCCTGCTACTGAGTGAGTGCGCGGCACGACTCTGTAAGCTGTGATATTCGAGAGTAATGCTCTTACATGTCCGCCTTTGTTTGTACAGTGATCTGTATGTTCGGAACAATGGCTACCTGCTGTTGCTGAATTGACTGATTTTCCTTTTCGGTTCACGAGTGCATTTTTCAGGAGACTCCTGGAGGGCGCTGGAGCTACGGAGTTCCTGCTTAATGCGACGCTTTCGGCGGGTCGCCCTGCGGATAGAGACAGAACCATGTGAGAAAAACCGGGTCAATGAGGTCTTTATGGTGACTGCCGATTCCATCGACGATGAACTGTGGTTTTCGTGGAAGACTTTTGTGTTGGCATTCTGGCGGCGGCATTATGCACAGTGTACCTGTGCGGGCTGTTGGATTGCCGAGACTCCTGTCTGTTCCACTTTTCACATTTGACAGTGGGGAGCATTTTGTGTGATATTCATTGGCACAGGAACGAAGCATAATGGGGACGACCCGTTGCCGTGAAGTTGGAACCTCGACTGACTAACTAACTAACTAACTAACTAACTAACTAACTAACTAACTAACTAACTAACTAACTAACTAACTAACTAACATGGGGAACCTGTGGGAAAATACTTAGCAAAGTTTATGAACACAGCATACGACCACACCTGGTATACGGGTCAACTGCGTGGTGTCCAGTAACAAGCCCACTTCCCACGGATTACAAGGCTGGTGGTTAACCACTACACCACGGAGATCATATAGTATATAGGTCCACCATGAGATGTGGTGGCCAGTTTACTTTCCTCATCGCATTTGCTTCCCACATAATTTCCAGAATATTCTTTTAAAAATAATAAAAATAAATTAGTACTTAATTTAATAAGGCTGGGTCGAATCCAGAGTTGTCCTGGTCGGAAAAAAAAGTAACCTCGCCGGAGTTGGGAATTGAAATTGGACCGTTGTCTTGGGATGCAAGCGCACTAACCACGATTTTATTTTGTCAAAGGGGGGAAACCTTCTTTTTTTTTTTTATAGATATTTGGTTCTATCAGTCTGAAAATGTCAGTTTCAAGGCAAAATGTTTTAGTTATTAATACCTAGATTTTTCAAAATCTGCTATCAGAAGCTAGATATCATTGGCACCTTGCCGTCTTGACAGACGATAGTTTGTGCTCTAAAAAGGCATAATAACTTTTAACTATGGCGGTAGCGAGTGTGACTGATAAGGCCAATTTGCGCTGTAAATGTCCGTTCACAGTGGGTGCATGTGAACACGTGGTCATTTCCACCATCATGCACCATCTTACGTCTCAAACGCTTGGTGTGTGACTTTTCTGCAATTATTTTCTCCTTTGACTTTATTCCATTTCTGATATTTGCCCTCCATGCAACACGTTCAGCGGCGACTTGCTCCCAATGTGCATTATCAATGCCTGTATCAATCATGTCCCGCTTACACACATCTTTGTATCGTAGTAGAGGCCGACCCTGAGATCTCTTACCCATCTGTAATTCACCAAAAAAGATATCCTTTGGTATTCTACCATCATCCATCCTCCTAAGATGTCCTATCCATCTAAGTCTACGAAGACTGAGCATGGAATAAACTGTCACACAACCTGATCTTTCCAATACTTCAGTATTTGTGATTTTGTCTTGCCACTTAATACCAAGAATTCTTCGCAGACACCGCATATGAAAGCTGTTTAAATTGTTCTCTTGGTGTGAGTAAGTTGTCCAGGTTTCACTGCCATAGAGAAGAGTACTAAGGACACAGGCTTGATAGACAAGGACTTTTGTTTTGGCAGTAAGCTTCCTGTTCTCCCAGACTCTTTTTCGTAACCTGTTCATTGTTGTTGCTGCCTTACCAATCCGGATGTTGATTTCCTGATCTAGGGATAATTTGCTATTTACCACTGATCCTAGATATGTAAAATGGTCTACTATCTCTAGTTCGGCGTCGTCAATAAAGATTGATGGTACCCCATGTGCACCTTGTGACATAATCTGTGTCTTCTTTTTGCTAATTGTTAAACCAAATTCAGAACAAGCATTGGAGAATGCAGATAGTAGACATTGCAATTCTTCCTCAGAGTGGGTCGTAACTGCAGCATCATCTGCAAAAAGCAACTCTCTGATCAGTACCCTCCTAATTTTGGTCTTAGCCTTCAATCTCTGAGCATTGTAGAGGCCGCCATCTGAGCGTGAGTGAATGTATATACCACCATCCTGATCACGAAATGCATATTTCAGTAGAAGTGAAAAGTATATTCCAAAGAGTGTGGGAGCTAGTACACAACCTTGCTTAACTCCACTCTTGATTTCAAATTCTTCAGAAGTTGCACCATCAAACTTGATTATACCCCTCATGCCTGTGTGGAACGATTCCACAATGGACAGAAGAGTTGGTGGGCAGCCAATCTTCTTTAGTGCCTTGAACAGACCCTCACGACTGACCAAATCAAATGCCTTTGTGAGGTCGATGAAGGCAATAAACAGTGGTTGATTCTGTTCACGGCATTTTTCTTGCATTTGTCGCAATGAGAATATCATATCAGTGGTAGACCTGGTTCTGTCGAAAGCCACACTGTGATTCGGGGTAGACTTGATCTCCTAGGACTTGAAGTCTGCGCAGAACAATTCTGGCAAATACTTTTCCAACAATACACAGAAGTGAGATACCCCTATAGTTGTTACAGTCACTCCGATCACCCTTGTTCTTGTACAGCGTTATGATGTTTGAATCTTTGAAATCCTGTGGGACTTGTCCTTCACGCCAGCATAGCTCTATTAGCTGGTGGATCTGTAGAGTGAGTGTGTCTTGCCCACTCCTGATAACCTCTATTGGAATCCCATCCTTACCTGGAGCCTTGCCAGATGCAAGTTCATTTATAGCACACTTAACTTCTGTTATGGTGGGAAGTGTGTCCAGGTGGTCAAGAGTTGGTAGAGCCTCTATGGCGTTAAGGGCATCATCCGCTAGTTTGGTCTCACTTGAGTAAAGCTCCAAATAGTGCTCTACCCATCTGTTCATCTGCTGTTTCTTATCAGTGATGACTTCTCCAGTCAAGGTTTTCAGCGGTGCACTTCTTTTGATCACTGGACCACAGGCTTTCTTTATTCCTTCATGCATGCTTCTTATGTCTCCCTTATCACTTGCGATTTGAATGGACTCACATAACTTGATCCAATAATCATTTGCACACTGCCTGGCAGCCTTTTGCACATCCTTCCTAGCTTGCCTTAGCTCACTCAGAGTGTTACGCGTTGGTCTTTCCTTGTTTCTTAAGAGTATTTTTATTTTTGTTTGTACCTGGTGCATTGGTTTTACAGCCTGCGATTCAGATTTTGTCCTAGCCCCAAGCACCCATTGAAGCAGGCAGGCTGTGGCGGATCAGCACCCAATTGGCTGGGGGCTGCCCAGCTTGAGGCGGGCGGTAGCTGATCAGTGACACTTATAGGTGTCTCCCACCGTCAGAGGCAACGCGTGGCGCCCCATGTCTACGCCAACTGACAAGGACTTATAACCCGTAACAGTTGCCTCTCGCTTTGATTCCGAGACCAGTTAAGACCAGGGATGGAGTTATTGCCTCTCCATAGCACAAAGCCTGGGCTAAAATATAGAGATCATGTGTTGCCCATGCAGCATGATCCCTCTCTCGGCCTGCCTAGTTCACTCCAGAGGAAAGGTAACACCCCTACATCTGGAACAAGACAAGCTGCAGAAGCTGCCGGATCAGCAAAGCAATGCTCTAACTGTCCGCCTGTCGGAGCTTCGATCCTAGACCAGTCGCCAACCAAGGCTTAGGGCCTGGTCTGCCCTGCCATGACAATTTTGTCTTTAGCTTGCATTTCCTCGCACCAGGGTAAGGCTTGTACCCTCCCAATTGTGCTCTTCCGCCCGAAGCCGTTGGCACAATGTGGGGTGTCGGGTTTGGTAAGCGCCGCCCAACGTTCGGCGCTAACAGAAACCAGGTAGTACCGTCTACTGTTATACGGTAGCTCAGTCATATCTGACTAAGACCTGACTATAAAGAAGCTAGATAAGACTATTTGGATATAAGTAAGATTCGTAGAATGCTACACATCTGCTTACAACGTATTCTGCAAACATTAACGAACTTGCATCCAATGCCGTATAGTTGAAATTATAATGTATTCCTATTTCATCGACACTGTAACCACCTTTTTTAGAGTTTATCTAGGAGGGGCGAGGTAACCCACCAAACCCCTTTTTTATCTGAATATATTATATAAGTGCGGATGTCCAAGAAAGAAAGGATGTTACAAACGTTATGCTGAAATAATTATTCTTTTTCTCTACATCCCAAGAAGTTGGGATTTCAGTACTCATTCATTCATTCATTCAGTAGCATGTCCTTTGCAAAACCTCGCTCCCATAACATCCTTCCGGAATACCTTTCGATCATATGCAAGATGTCCCGCGTCCGATACACCCATCTGGAGATCATCCGCCACATCCTGCACCCATCTTCTCTTTGGCCTTCCTCTTCCTCTCTTCCCAGGCATATACCCCTCCATTATTGTTGTCTATTGAAAGTCGCATATAAGCCCTGGAGATGTGGATATACAGATGACGACAATCCACAAGAAAGAAGACAAGAAGATGCAAGATGAAGCCAACACCATGCCCAAGCAAAAACAGCAAACTAAGGACGCCAGCCCAGCCATGATGCCCAAAAAGAGTCAGGGGAAACCTGAAATCAACCAGATTCAACAAGAAAGTACGAAGAAAACCTCCGACAAACCGGAAGAAGACTGGGACATATACAAGAAAGGAGCATCAAGAGCTGAACATGCCAAGGTGAGGAATATTGTCGAAAGACGGAACGAACCAAAAGTCAGAGCAGCAATGAAGGAGCCTCTAGACAGCCCACATGGTTCAACGAATATAAAAGGGGAATGAATAGCCCTCAGACAGAAAATGAGAGAAGAACGACAAAAACAAAAAGATGCATGGTCCACCAACAGCTCCAGCTCAGAGGAAGAGGATGACTAACCAATAACCTCACAAGAAGCCAATATGATGACAGCACCCTAGCACAGCAGACGAGCCAGAAGCCAACACTGCCAGAAGAATCTGCCTAAGAACACACAAAAGGAAAACTTGCCGGCCAACGAATCCCCCTTGATGACGTCACAGACATAAGATAAGCCAGCTTTCACTGGCACACAGAGAAACTAACAATCCACGCACCATGAACCACCGCTATTATAACCGATGCCGCACGGGCTGGTTGAAACAAGGTGGGAAGTTTTTTTTTTTTTACAAATTGGAAGGAAGGAAGGATATACAGACGAATAGATCGTATTTCATGGAAACAAAAACAATCAAATGCAGAGGTCCTAGAAAAACTGGGAATGAAGAGAGAGTTGATGAAAGCAATAAATAGGAGACAAATGAAATATTTTGGCCACGTTAAAAGACATGATACTCTAATAAAAACCATACTGGAAGGCAAGGTTGAGGGCAAGCGAGCAAGAGGTAGACAACGATGCAAGTGGGAGGATAACATCAAGAGATGGACGAATATCAGCCTGACAGAATGTACAGTCAAGGCGAGAGACAGACAGTGTTGGAGATCCATTGCAGCCAACCTTCATTGCGTTTACTGCACCTGATTGATTGATTGATATTGTTGTTTCCAAACTTTCGTGACCAAAATATTTAAATTTTCTCTTTCATGGTTATTATGGTTTCTTGGCAAGTTTTGCAGAAGGTAGTTTGCTATTGCTTTCCTTCTGGACAGTGACTGTGCTAGTCGGTGGCCATGCCATTGTCTCTACTGATGAGATCTGCATATCACCGCAGAGTGGATACCATAACCAACAACAATCTATCGGCTGCTCTCACACTCCATCCACCACCTGCTTCCATGGCTTCACGTAACCCTGATGGGAGGGAGCGTAAACGGGTACTCTACCTTGCCCAAGGGTGTCTCGTAGACTAACGGAGGAAAAGAGGTGTCTTACATCTCCTTTGATAGGGAATACACCGGCCCCGCTAACAGGTAGTACACATTAAACAATGCAAAAGCTAAAAGACATTATGCGATGCCAGAGACGCCGACTTTTTTAACAACTTAAAGAGTATGCCACAAACAAGAATAAACAGCAACAAATTGTGCATACACGATTTCCAATGAACAAGTTTTTACTTCTTATAGTCCATGCCGTGTAGCGTTGGTTATAATGTCTGTCAAAAGTCCACGGTCTTCTGTCTTCCAACCATTTCTGATACCGACTTTCTTCAATGTCATTATCTCAAACTGTTTATCACTTTCTCTCTGCCTCCCCCATGCCTCTCTTCCCCTCCAAGCTCCCCCTGTCTCTCTTTCCCTCCAGCCTTCGTGTTGTGACGACATTCTCCAGCTTTCTCCTTCTCATGACATGCCCCAAAAATATGGACTGTCTTCTTCTGTTGCGAGCAACCAGTTCTCTTTGTGATTTATAGTCCCATGTGCGATGAGGATGATATGGTGGCTAACTAACTAACTAACTAACTAGCTAACTAACTAACCAACCAACCAACCAACCAACTAACTAACTAGCTAGCTAGCTAGCTAACTAACTAACTAACTAACTATGCTAGCTAACTAACTAAATAACTAACTAACTAGCTAGCTAGCTAACTAACTAACTAACTAGCTAGCTAACTAATTAACTAACTAACTAACTAACTAACTAACTAGCTAACTAACTAACTAACTAACTAACTAGCTAACTAACTAACTATCTAACTAACTAACTAACTACCTAACTAGCTAACTAACTAACTAACTAATCAACCAACCACCCAACCAACCAAATAACTAACTAGCTAGCTAGCTAACTAACTAACTAACTAACTATGCTAGCTAACTAACTAACTAACTATGCTAGCTAACTAACTAACTAACTAACTAACTAGCTATCTAACGAACTAACTAACTAACTAACTGACTGCCTGACTGACTGACTGACTACCTAACTAACTAACTAAGTAACCAACTAACTAACTATGCTAGCTAGCTAAATAACTAACTAACTAACTAGCTAGCTAACTAACAAATTAACTAACGACCTAACTAACTAACTAACTACCTAACTAACTAACTAACTAACTAACTAACAAACCAACCAACCAACCAACCAACCAACTAACTAATAGCTAGCTAGCTAACTAACTAACTAACTAACTAACTATGCTATCTAACTAACTATCTAAATAACTAACTAACTAGCTAGCTAGCTAGCTAGCTAGCTAACTAACTAACAGACTGACTGACTGACTGACTAACTGACTGACTAACTAACTAACTAACTAACTATGCTAGCTAGCTAAATAACTAACTAACTAGCTAGCTAGCTAACTAACAAATTAACTAACTAACTAACTAACTAACTAACTAACTAACCAACTAACTAACTATGCTAGCTAGCTAGCTAACTAACTAGCTAACTAACTAACTAACTATCTATGTTAGCTAACTAACTAGCTAGCTAGCTAACTAACTAACTAACTAACTATGCTAGCTAGCTAACTAAATAACTACCTAACTAGCTAGCTAGCTAACTAACTAACTAACTAGCTAACTAACTAACTAACTAACTAACTAGCTAACTAACTAACTAGCTAACTAACTAACTAACTATCTAACTAACTAACTAACTAACTAACTAGCTAACTAACTAACTAACTAATCAACCAACCACCCAACCAACTAACTAACTAACTAGCTAGCTAGCTAGCTAACAAACTAACTAACTAACTAACTATGCTAGCTAACTAACTAACTAACTATGCTAGCTAACTAACTAACTAACTAACTAACTAACTAATTAATTAGCTATCTAATGAACTAACTAACTAACTAACTAACTAACTGACTGACTGACTGACTAACTGACTGACTACCTAACTAACTAACTAAGTAACCAACTAACTAACTATGCTAGCTAGCTAAATAACTAACTAACTAGCTAGCTAGCTAACAAACAAATTAACTAACTACCTAACTAACTATCTAACTAACTACCTAACTAACTATGCTAGCTAGATAGCTAACTAACTAACTAACTAACTAACTAACTAACTAACTAACTAACTAACTAACTGACTGACTGACTGACTGACTAACTGACTGACTAACTAACTAACTAACTAACTAACTAACTAACTAACTAACTAACCAGCTAACTAACCATGCTAGCTAGCTAAATAACTAACTAACTAGCTAGCTAGCTAACTAACAAATTAACTAACTACTTAACTAACTAACTAACTACCTAACTAACTAACTATGCTAGCTAGCTAACTAACTAACTAACTAACTAACTAACTAACTAACTTACTCACTAACTAACTAACTCACTCATTCACTCACTCACTAACTAACTCACTAACTAACTAACTAACTAACTCACTCACTCACTCACTAACTCACTCACTAACTAACTAACTAACTAACTAACTTACTCACTTACTCACTAACTAACTCACTCACTCACTCACTCACTCACTAACTAACTAACTAACTAACTAACTAACTAACTAACTATCTAACTACCTAACTAACTAACTAACTCACTCACTCACTATCTCACTAACTAACTAACTAACTAGCTAACTCACTAACTCACTAACTAACTAACTAACTAACTCACTCACTCACTAACTAACTAACTAACTAACTAACTAGCTAACTCACTAACTAACCGACCAACCAACTAACTAACTAACTAACTCACTCACTCACTCACTAACTCACTACCTAACTATCTAACTAACTAACTCACTAACTAACTAACTAACTAACCAAAAAACCAACTAACTAACTAACTAACTCACTCACTCACTCACTCACTCACTCACTAACTAACTAACTCACTTACTAACTCACTAACTCACTAACTCACTAACTCATTAACTAACTAACTAACTAATTAACTAACTAACTCACTCACTATTTCACTAACTCTTTAACTAACTAACTAACTAACAAACTAACTAACTAACTAACTAACTTACTAACTCACTAACTCACTAACTAACTAACTAACTAACTAACTATCTAACTAACTAACTAACTAACTGTCTAACTAACTAACTAACTAACTAACTAACTACTTAACTAACTAACTAACTAACTAACTGTCTAAATAACTAACTGTCTAACTAACTAACTAACTAACTAATTAATTAATTAACTAACTAATTGTATAACTAATTAACTAACTAACTAACTCACTATTTCACTAACTCTTTAACTAACTAACTAACTAACTAACAAACTAACTAACTAACTAGCTAACTTACTAACTCACTAACTCACTAACTAACTAACTAACTATCTAACTAACTAACTAACTAACTGTCTAACTGTCTAAATAACTAACTAACTAACTACTTAACTAACTAACTAACTGTCTAAATAACTAACTGTCTAACTAACTAACTAACTAACTAACTAACTAACTAACTAACTACCTAATTAATTAACTAACTAACTAATTGTATAACTAACTAACTAACTAACTAACTAACTAGCATACTGGAAATGTTAGATTGGGGGGAGGGGGAGGAGAGATAATGGTGAACCAAGTCTCATCTATTGGCACCATGGTTGTCAAAGTGTCTTCTACCAGGCACTTTTTGAGCAATAATCGACAACAATTTACCCTCGTGTGATTCTGTTCATGCATCATGCGTCTACCCAGCCGGAACCCACTTTTCTCATGTTCAGATTGTTTAGTCAAATTCTGTGAACTGTTCACCGAAGTTTACTGCGGTGGCAATCTCCACAAGCTCCCCAGTACCTTAGAAGGACGGTTACACAAAAATCTGTCATTTACTGCCAATATAGTACCTTGCGGTGTATGGCAGAGGGATCTTTGAGCCTGGGGAATTAAGGCCGCCTGGCTGGTGGCCACTCGTCCAGCCGCTCCTCCCAGGTTACACAAATGTGGATGTTCAAAATGAGGTCAAGACACACAGGAAACGCAACACAACAGCAGGGACCAGTCAACATTTGCTGACCGTGTCTTGAGAAGAGAGCAGTTGAAATAATCCAACAACTGGTAGGATTCATGGTAATGGACATGTCATAATCAAGAGAATTGCGTTGCACTGTTTCATCAAGCCTGTGGCTCAGTATATCAGTATATCCGACTTCAAGGAGCAGTTTACCGAGTTTGCTTTCCCTAACCTTTGACTACCCCGAGTCTACCTACAAGGCAGCAGGTGCGCGTCTCTCTTCGTCTGGGTCCCATCCCTTGGCATGGGAGACTCAACCAGTAGCTGTCGGCATAGGTCTTGGGGGTCACTGGAACACGCAAAGCCCTGTACCACTGTTGGAACACGCAAACCCTTCTATCGGTGTAAAGTGGAGACATGACAAAGGCTGGAGAGCGCATCGTGGGCTGGAAATATGTCAGTGCACGTATTAATGAAAAAAGAACCGGGGGGGGGGGGGGGGGGGGGGTTAGAGGATAGAATATACTGTGCCAATTGATAAATGTCGGAATTGAGTCGGCCTGGGGAATATAATATCGCAATAATGCTGTAAATAGACATAGCGCAGTTGTTACCCTAGGCCGCCGCAAGTAGCGAAGTTGATAGCGAACTGCGCTGGTTAATGTCAGGAGCACGGTCGTGTTACTGAAGATGACCTTGCTGTCATTGATAACTCGGCTTGGCACGGCTCTGTAGATAACACTACTTATGCAGGACTTGCCGCAACTTGCATGGGGGGAGGTGGTAACTTGTCTTCAAGGCCGTACAGAGAATTAGGCCAACATAACAATTTGTCTCACAACATGCACAAAACATGGCTGACGTTTATTGAAACTTCATCGTCATCATCATCCAGTGGCTTTTCATGTGTAGAACTTTGTTCCCATAAGCCTTTCTCCGTAACCTATTTGAATATTATAGTTTTCTAGGCATCTGTCTCAATAATGGCAATATCTCAGTGCTGTACTGTCATCTACTGTCTACAATACCTTGCGGGGTAGGGCAGGGTAGTCATGAGCATGTAGAAATAAGGCCACCTGGCTAATGCAGTCGCCGCGAACTGTGCAGGTTAGAGTTTTCTTTTTTCCCCTAACAGAAACAAAAGAATCCACTATCTTACCAAAGATCCGAACCCGGATTTCCCGAATGGGAACTAACTACCTAACTAGCTAACTAACTAACTAACTAATCAACCAACCACCCAACCAACTAACTAACTAGCTAGCTAGCTAGCTAACTAACTAACTAACTAACTATGCTAGCTAACTAACTAACTAACTATGCTAGCTAACTAACTAACTAACTAACTAACTAACTAGCTATCTAACGAACTAACTAACTAACTAACTGACTGCCTGACTGACTGACTGACTACCTAACTAACTAACTAAGTAACCAACTAACTAACTATGCTAGCTAGCTAAATAACTAACTAACTAACTAGCTAGCTAACTATCAAATTAACTAACGACCTAACTAACTAACTAACTACCTAACTAACTAACTAACTAACTAACTAACTAACAAACCAACCAACCAACCAACCAACCAACTAACTAACTAGCTAGCTAGCTAACTAACTAACTAACTAACTATGCTATCTAACTAACTATCTAAATAACTAACTAGCTAGCTAGCTAGCTAGCTAGCTAGCTAGCTAGCTAGCTAGCTAGCTAACTAACTAACTGACTGACTGACTGACTGACTAACTGACTGACTAACTAACTAACTAACTAACTAACTAACTAACTATGCTAGCTAGCTAAATAACTAACTAACTAGCTAGCTAGCTAACTAACAAATTAACTAACTAACTAACTAACTAACTAACCAACTAACTAACTATGCTAGCTAGCTAGCTAACTAACTAGCTAACTAACTAACTAACTATCTATGCTAGCTAACTAACTAGCTAGCTAGCTAACTAACTAACTAACTAACTATGCTAGCTAGCTAACTAAATAACTACCTAACTAGCTAGCTAGCTAACTAACTAACTAACTAACTAACTAACTTACTCACTAACTAACTAACTCACTCATTCACTCACTCACTAACTAACTCACTAACTAACTAACTAACTAACTAACTATCTAACTATCTAACTAACTAGCTAACTAACTAACTAACTAATCAACCAACCACCCAACCAACTAACTAACTAACTAGCTAGCTAGCTAGCTAACTAACTAACTAACTAACTAACTATGCTAGCTAACTAACTAACTAACTATGCTAGCTAACTAACTAACTAACTAACTAACTAATTAATTAGCTATCTAACGAACTAACTAACTAACTAACTAACTAACTAACTGACTGACTGACTGACTAACTGACTGACTACCTAACTAACTAACTAAGTAACCAACTAACTAACTATGCTAGCTAGCTAAATAACTAACTAACTAGCTAGCTAGCTAACTAACAAATTAACTAACTACCTACCTAACTATCTAACTAACTACCTAACTAACTATGCTAGCTAGATAGCTAACTAACTAACTAACTAACTAACTGACTGACTGACTGACTGACTGACTGACTAACTGACTGACTAACTAACTAACTAACTAACTAACTAACTAACTAACTAACTAACTAACCAGCTAACTAACTATGCTAGCTAGCTAAATAACTAACTAACTAGCTAGCTAGCTAACTAACAAATTAACTAACTACTTAACTAACTAACTAACTAACTACCTAACTAACTAACTATGCTAGCTAGCTAACTAACTAACTAACTAACTAACTTACTCACTAACTAACTAACTCACTCACTCACTCACTCACTCACTCACTCATTCACTAACTCACTAACTAACTAACTAACTAACTAACTAATTATCTAACTAACTCACTAACTCACTCACTCACTCACTAACTCACTAACTAACTAACTAACTAACTAACTAACTTACTTACTCACTTACTCACTAACTAACTAACTAACTCACTCACTCACTCACTCACTAACTAACTAACTAACTAACTAACTATCTAACTACCTAACTAACTAACTCACTCACTCACTCACTATCTCACTAACTAACTAACTAACTAGCTAACTCACTAACTCACTAACTAACTAACTAACTCACTCACTCACTAACTAACTAACTAACTAACTGTCTAACTAACTAACTAACCGACCAACCAACTAACTAACTAACTAACTCACTCACTCACTCACTAACTCACTAACTAACTATCTAACTAACTAACTCACTAACTAACTAACTAACTAACTAACTAACTAACTAACCAACCAACCAACTAACTAACTAACTAACAAACTAACTAACTCACTCACTCACTCACTAAATAACTAACTAACTCACTTACTAACTCACTAACTCACTAACTCACTAACTCATTAACTAACTAACTAACTAATTAACTAACTAACTAACTCACTATTTCACTAACTCTTTAACTAACTAACTAACTAATTAACTAACTAACTAACTAGCTAACTTACTAACTCACTAACTCACTAACTAACTAACTAACTATCTAACTAACTAACTAACTAACTGTCTAACTGTCTAACTAACTAACTAACTAACTAACTACTTAACTAACTAACTAACTAACTGTCTAAATAACTAACTGTCTAACTAACTAACTAACTAACTACCTAATTAATTAACTAACTAACTAATTGTATAACTAACTAACTAACTAGCATACTGGAAATGTTAGATTGGGGGGAGGGGGAGGAGAGATAATGGTGAACCAAGTCTCATCTATTGGCACCATGGTTGACAAAGTGTCTTCTACCAGGCACTTTTTGAGCAATAATCGACAACAATTTACCCTCGTGTGATTCTGTTCATGCATCATGCGTCTACCCAGCCGGAACCCACTTTTCTCATGTTCAGATTGTTTAGTCAAATTCTGTGAACTGTTCACCGAAGTTTACTGCGGTGGCAATCTCCACAAGCTCCCCAGTACCTTAGAAGGACGGTTACACAAAAAACTGTCATTTACTGCCAATATAGTACCTTGCGGTGTATGGCAGAGGGATCTTTGAGCCTGGGGAATTAAGGCCGCCTGACTGGTGGCCACTCGTCCAGCCGCTCCTCCCAGGTTACACAAATGTGGATGTTCAAAATGAGGTCAAGACACACAGGAAACGCAACACAACAGCAGGGACCAGTCAACATTTGCTGACCGTGTCTTGAGAAGAGAGCAGTTGAAATAATCCAACAACTGGTAGGATTCATGGTAATGGACATGTCATAA
This sequence comes from Cepaea nemoralis, assembly GCA_014155875.1. NCBI lineage: Eukaryota > Metazoa > Mollusca > Gastropoda > Stylommatophora > Helicidae > Cepaea > Cepaea nemoralis. The sequence goes on from JACEFZ010023900.1 coordinate 92,409, forward strand.
TCAAGAGAATTGCATTGCACTGTTTCACCAAGCCTGTGGCTCAGTATATCAGTATATCCGACTTCAAGGAGCAGTTTACCGAGTTTGCTTTCCCTAACCTTTGACTACCCCGAGTCTACCTACAAGGCAGCAGGTGCGCGTCTCTCTTCGTCTGGGTCCCATCCCTTGGCATGGGAGACTCAACCAGTAGCTGTCGGCATAGGTCTTGGGGGTCACTGGAACACGCAAAGCCCTGTACCACTGTTGGAACACGCAAACCCTTCTATCGGTGTAAAGTGGAGACATGACAAAGGCTGGAGAGCGCATCGTGGGCTGGAAATATGTCAGTGCACGTATTAATTAAAAAAGAACCGGGGGGGGGGGGGGGTAGAGGATAGAATATACTGTGCCAATTGATAAATGTCGGAATTGAGTCGGCCTGGGGAATATAATATCGCAATAATGCTGTAAATAGACATAGCGCAGTTGTTACCCTAGCCGCCGCAGTAGCGAAGTTGATAGCGAACTGCGCTGGTAATGTCAGGAGCACGGTCGTGTTACTGAAGATGACCTTGCTGTCATTGATAACTCGGCTTGGCACGGCTCTGTAGATAACACTACTTATGCAGGACTTGCCGCAACTTGCATGGGGGGAGGTGGTAACTTGTCTTCAAGGCCGTACAGAGAATTAGGCCAACATAACAATTTGTCTCCCAACATGCACAAAACATGGCTGACGTTTATTGAAACTTCATCGTCATCATCATCCAGTGGCTTTTCATGTGTAGAACTTTGTTCCCATAAGCCTTTCTCCGTAATTTATTTGAATATTATAGTTTTCTAGGCATCTGTCTCAATAATGGCAATATCTCAGTGCTGTACTGTCATCTACTGTCTACAATACCTTGCGGGGTAGGGCAGGGTAGTCATGAGCATGTAGAAATAAGGCCACCTGGCTAATGCAGTCGCCGCGAACTGTGCAGGTTAGGGTTTTCTTTTTTCCCCTAACAGAAACAAAAGAATCCACGATCTTACCAAAGATCCGAACCCGGATTTCCCGAATGGGAGTCGGACGTTCCAGCCTCTCGGCCAGGCGCTCCTCATCTCAGTACTTTTTCATTATCAGCTCCCCAAACATAAGGTCACTCGCCTCTTATCAGCTCCCCAAACATAAGGTGACTCGCCTCTGTATTTGTATACCTTCCTTTCTCTCCTCTTCTCCCCTCCTGACCGCGACAACACACACACACACACACACACACACACACACACACACACACACACACACACACACACACACACACACACACACACACACACGAACGTACACACAAATCCATGCATATGTGACGTCATGAACCGTGTTTGGGTGCAAGTGTTTTTGTTTAAAAAGTCCCGTAGCAGCAATCTGCTGTGGGTATATGAAGTGTTAGGATCATCCCGCGATGTAGATCTTAGTGCGCGGAGGAATTGGTGGCCAGTCTTTTCCTCTGGTAGCGTACGTTGAGAGCTGGCATTAAACCCTTGCCTGACTGCGCTCATGTCATTGTTAGCGTGACATTCTAACATCAGGGAGAATCCTTATACATAACTATCTATTCGGCGTATATCGTTGCATAACGAACAGCCGGTGTGAATGCGGCGACAGAGGCGAACGAGCAGGGAAGAAGCTGGCTGCCGACGACCAAAAATCTTAGAATATGCGTGACGGCACGATGCACTCGGTGCACGATGCCCTCCTTCCCGAGGGAGGTGTGACTTGGGAGCAGGAACATTTCGCAGTTTGTGGGACAAGCACGAAGATTACGCAACGTCACGTTACATGTTCCGAACAGACGGCAGGAGAAAGACACTCGGAGTCATGACCCTGGTGGGCCCCCCCCCCCACCCCCCCCCCCCCCCCCCCCCCCGCCCCCCCCCCACCAACCAAGAGTGCCGGGAAGATTGAGGGCGAGCACATTCCGGGAAGGGAGACGTTCGTAGTCACATTCGCACTGCGAGCGCTAACAAGTCAAGTCGCATTATTCTGTCAAGAAGCCTGATCAGCGGGAAATGTCACGTTGAAAATCCAACAAGAAACACGCTGTTGCCAAGATGTGCAGCGTGGGAGCCGACACCAAGAAGAAGAACGTCGAGAGCCCACCTGCTAGCTGCATCAAAGAGCCTGATATTACAGCCATCACTGAAGCTACTACGAGGGAGAAGATTGACAGCCCAACACAGTCAACCAAGACAGCAGAGAAGGAGGAGAAAGACACCAGAGTCGGAAACACCGACTCGAAAACAGTCCGATGGGTTGTCAAGCGGATTCCTGTGGAGCTGACAGATGAAGAAATCCTGAAGCAGCTACGTGAAGAGAATCTTCACATCCGATTCTTGAAGGCGGAGCGGCTTCTCACCTACTCCAAGGTACCTACAACCTTGGCAGTAGTGACGTCGGAGGGCAGCGAGATGCCGACCACAGCATCATTCAAAAAGAGAATACAGCAACCAGAGAGATTCATACCAAGAATCACGCAATGTTCCAGATGTCAGAAGGCCGGCCACAGTAGAGCTAAGTGTCGCAGTAAGACGGAAATATGCCGATACTGCGCCGATCACCACGCCTTCAAGGAGTGTCCGCTGGCCAAGCTGGACACGGACTTCCGAGCACCCAACAACAAAAGAAAGTGCGCCAACTGCCTGGGCAAACATGGAGCAAGATACCTGGGCTGTCCGTACCTGCAGAGACACAGAGACGTCTTAAAGATCGCCATCATCACAAAGACACCATTCAAGGAAGCAATGCAGAGGGGCGAGACAGCCACGGGTATAGCACAAGCTGAAAGAGATCAACTTCAAAAGCAGATAGACGAGTTGAAGAAGCAAGTCAAGGCACTGCTGACGACGTCTCCGACCAGCGATAATGAGAAGCTGCTGGCCGACATGAAAGAAATCCAGCTCGACATCAAACAAGAGATTCAGCGCATGGCTGAGATGAAGAAGGAGAACGAAGAAATCCTACAAATGATCAAGACCGAAAGAGAATTGCATAGAGCTGAAATGGGACTCTTTCAAAACAAATTAACAGAAGCCACACAAGAACTCACAGAGAAACAGCAAGAAGAAAACCAAGAGACCGAGCCTGAACCGCAAGCTGAAGCCAGCAGCCCAACCACAACGCCCAAGAGGGAACTACTATACCGTCGGATCTCTGAAGGAGGCACAGAATACCCAGTCGACAAGGAGGAACTCAAGCGCGAGGAATTCAGAAGGCGCTGGGAAGAAAAAGAAAAGAAGAAGCCTAAGAAACTCCGGGGGAAACCGATGGTATACCCAGTAGTACTCTACGACCGTGAGAACGACTTCGAGTACTATATAGATGACGGTAAAATCGTCCCATGGCTGACCACGGAGGAAGAAAACTTTAGGCAGCAGTATCGCAAACGCAACAGTGAAAACAGGCACAAGGAGGAAAATGAAAACGTCGATAAGCTCCTACAGAAAATACACAATAAAGGAGAAAAAAAGACCAAATAAAAAGTCCTTTTAAGGACTGCAACCAATAAAGCCAGGAGCCTGCACCACCAAAGAAAACAAGATGAAACATGCACAAAGGACAGCCACGGACCGATCCCCCAGCTGGAGGGGGATTACGAAAAGTCCTTATAAGGACTGCAGCCAGACGAGCCAGGAGCCTACACCAACAAAGAAAACCATAACAACAGAAGAGCACAAAGGATAGCCGCCGACCACTGCTGACGTCACAGACACAAACGCTACATAACCAGTCCGAGATAGGACTCACAAGACAAGAATTAGGGTGAATAAACCCACAAAAACCACGATCCTCAATTATAACCACAGCTGATGAAGCAGGTTAGACGAGGACGAATTTGGAATTTTTGTTTTTGAAATTTGGAATTGGAATTGGAATTGGGAAGGGAGACCTTTCTGATGATCAGACGCCCCATGTCATGCTTGCACCGAGGGTAGTCTTGTATCTCTTCCCCGCGGTATTTCAGTTCAACAGACGACCGCTTTCGTGTCTAGCTGCCAGTCCCCCAAGCATTTACTCCGTCATCCTTTTGTCTATACCTCCTTCGATCTTCCTGTGCGTCACAATGTTCTCCAAGCTCTTCCTTCAGACACTGTTTATACGGCTTCAGCCTTATTTGATATATGGTGCTGGCCTTACATTTTTACACAAACTGGCACTCGATGGTTCGTGTGGTTTATTACGCGCCGGCCATCTTCATACCCTAGAAAATACCTACGGTGAAAGGCTCATTCTGCAAGAGACATGCTACAGGAAGAGATCTGATACGGGCTAGACATTTGAACCTCCACACAATGGCATGTGATGGGTATGTACAGATGGTAGTAAACTAGGTGAGAAGTATCTGTTAGCCTTGTGGTGTAGGTGGTCGTAAGCTACGCGAGAGAATGTGAAGCAAACAAGACAAACATCGGCCTGATCTTAATTAGACTGGAACCCAACACTCTTCGGGTTACAGGTGGACGCCATACCCGTAAACCATCTTAATCTCTCCAATACGGAAGCGTTGCAGTGACTGTCTATATCTCAATTTTCACACTGTACTTCATTCATTCATTCATTCATTCATTCATTCAGTAGCATGTCCTTTGTATAACCTCGCTCCCATAACAACCTTCCGGAAAATTTCTCTGTCATAAGCACAATGTCCCGCATCCTATACACCCATCTGGAGATCATCCGCCACATCCTGCACCCATCTTCTCTTTGGCCTTCCTCTTCCTCTCTTCCCAGGTATATACACCTCTATTATTGCTCTCTCCAAACTTTCATGACGTTTCCATCATCCATCATGTGCCATGCCGATAAGCGTGGGCGGTCATGTTTTGCCATCTCGCTCGATCACCAGAGTCGTGGATCAGCTCCGTGTTTCTGTCTCGACCATGCCACGAGGCCAAGCCATCCAGGTATTTGCGTCTAGGTCTTCTCCTTGCTCTGTTCCCATCGATCTTACCAGTTGTCACCAAGTTCTCCAAATCATTTCTTCTCATAACATGCCTAAAAAAATTTGACTGTCTACGTCTAATGTCTCTAATCAGTTTACGATCTTCATTTGTTTCTTGAAGGACTTGTTCATTGGTCTTTCTGGCTGTCCATGGTATTCTTTGCATTTTCCTCAGAAACCACATTTCTACAGCCCTCAGATATTTTTCAGCTTGACTGCTCATTGTCCAAGCTTCACATCCATATAAAAGTACAGGTTCTATGTAGCACCTCAACACTCTTTTTCTCGTTTAAATTGACATCTTTGTATTGGTTAGTATGTTTTTCATCTCGCTAAAGGCTACTTTTGCCATGGCGATTCTTGTTCTAATCTCTTCAAGGCATCTCCCATAAGATGTTATTACTATTACGAGATAATTGTACCTATTCACTTGTTGAAGAATATTCCCATTTACTTGTGTATTAAATTGTGACATTTCGTTCTTCCTAGTGACGACCATAACCTGTGTCTTTTTACAATTTAATTCTAACCCTAGATGCTCACTATGTGTAACAACCGCATCCACTAAATGTTGCAGGACCTGTTCATTGTCTGCAATCAAGACTGCATCATCTGCATATCTAATGTTATGTAATGTCATCAATTCTTATGGCAGCTTGTTGTTTCTAATATATTTTTTTAAAAGTCTAAGGTCTTTTCCATCAATTTGTAGATCTTCAAGCATCCTTCTCATGTCGACATGTCTCACTTTATTGAAAGCCTTTGTGTAGTCTATAAAGCAAAGGTGTAGATCTTTGTTTACTTCTATAGAACGTTCGATTACGGTTCTCAGTATATACACAGCATTCACTGTACCCTTGCCTTCTACAAACCAACATTGTTCTTCTCCTATTTCAGGTTGTATTTTCCTCCTAACTCTTCGCACGATAATTCTTAGCAAAATCATCGTGATGTGACTCATACTAATTGTTCGATGTTGATCACATTCCAAGGCTCCTAATTTCTTTGGGATTGCAATAAATACAGAATTACATAATTCATGAGGTATATTTCCAGTATCATATATTGTATTAAGCAGACTGGTAACTATATCTACTCCATATTCTTCTAAAGCATTAATCATTTCTGTTGTGACGCTGTCTGAACCGGGGGTCTTGCCAGATTTCATATGGTTAAGAGCATTCTGAACCCCCATCTTCAAAATTGCAGGTCCTTCATTATTACACAGACTACAGTGGTACATTGAAAGCGAAAACATCCCTATGCCACAGCAGGCTGGCTTTAGGCAGTCGTACTCTACGCAAGATCAGCCAACTTGCCTCTCTCAAGAAATTGGAGAAAGCACATCAACAAAGCAGTAGCAAAAGCCAGAAGGAAAATAGCCATCGTGAGAAAACTAATTTAAACCACATGGGGAACCAGGACTTCCGGTCCCCAGCATGGCGGTTAGGCATTGAACCGTACGGCCTATGGAGTATTTATCCTTGTGGTTGCGGTTTGCATTTCGCATTTTCCTCATGTTGGACTGGTAGTATATGGTTCCGTCGCCCTGCTACTGAGTGAGTGCGCGGCACGACTCTGTAAGCTGTGATATTCGAGAGTAATGCTCTTACATGTCCGCCTTTGTTTGTACAGTGATCTGTATGTTCGGAACAATGGCTACCTGCTGTTGCTGAATTGACTGATTTTCCTTTTCGGTTCACGAGTGCATTTTTCAGGAGACTCCTGGAGGGCGCTGGAGCTACGGAGTTCCTGCTTAATGCGACGCTTTCGGCGGGTCGCCCTGCGGATAGAGACAGAACCATGTGGAAAAAACCCGGGTCAGTGAGGTCTTTATGGTGACTGCCGATTCCATCAACGATGCACTGTGGTTTTCGTGGAAGACTTTGTGTTGGCAGTCTTGCGGCGGCATTATGCACAGTGTACCTGTGCGGGATGTTGGATTGACTCCGAGACTCCTGTCTGTTCCACTTTTCACATTTGACAGTGGGGAGCATTTTGTGTGATATTCATTGGCACAGGAACGAAGCATAATGGGGACGACCCGTTTTAAAGTTGGAACCTCGACTGACTGACTAACTAACTAACTAACTAACTAACTAACTAACTAACTAACTAACTAACATGGGGAACCTGTGGGAAAATACTTAGCAAAGTTTATGAACACAGCATACGACCACACCTGGTATACGGGTCAACTGCGTGGTGTCCAGTAACAAGCCCACTTCCCACGGATTACAAGGTTGGTGGTTAACTACTACACCACGGAGATCATATAGTATATAGGTCCACCATGAGATGTGGTGGCCAGTTTACTTTCCGCATCGCATTTGCTTCCCACATAATTTCCAGAATATTCTTTTAAAAATAATAAAAATAAATTAGTACTTAATTTAATAAGGCTGGGTCGAATCCAGAGTTGTCCTGGTCGGAAAAAAAGTAACCTCGCCGGAGTTGGGAATTGAAATTGGACCGTTGTCTTGGGATGCAAGCGCACTAACCACGATTTTATTTTGTCAAAGGGGGGAAACCTTCTTTTTTTTAATAGATATTTGGTTCTATCAGTCTGAAAATGTCAGTTTCAAGGCAAAATGTTTTAGTTATTAATACCTAGATTTTCCAAAATCTGCTATCAGAAGCTAGATAAGACTATTTGGATATAAGTAAGATTCGTAGAATGCTACACATCTGCTTAAAACGTATTCTGCAAACATTAACGAACTTGCATCCAATGCCGTATAGTTGAAATTATAATGTATTCCTATTTCATCGACACTGTAACCACCTTTTTTAGAGTTTATCTAGGAGGGGCGAGGTAACCCACCAAACCCCTTTTTTATCTGAATATATTATATAAGTGCGGATGTCCAAGAAAGAAAGGATGTTACAAACGTTATGCTGAAATAATTGTTCTTTTTCTCTACATCCCAAGAAGTTGGGATTTCAGTACTCATTCATTCATTCATTCAGTAGCATGTCCTTTGCAAAACCTCGCTCCCATAACATCCTTCCGGAAAACCTTTCGATCATATGCAAGATGTCCCGCGTCCGATACACCCATCTGGAGATCATCCGCCACATCCTGCACCCATCTTCTCTTTGGCCTTCCTCTTCCTCTCTTCCCAGGCATATACCCTCCATTATTGTTGTCTATTGAAAGTCGCATATAAGCCCTGGAGATGTGGATATACAGACGAATAGGTCGTATTTCATGGAAACAAAAACAATCAAATGCAGAGGTCCTAGAAAAACTGGGAATGAAGAGAGAGTTGATGAAAGCAATAAATAGGAGACAAGTGAAATATTTTGGCCACGTTAAAAGACATGATACTCTAATAAAAACCATACTGGAAGGCAAGGTTGAGGGCAAGCGAGCAAGAGGTAGACAACGATGCAAGTGGAGGATAACATCAACAGATGGACGAATATCAGCCTGACAGAATGTACAGTCAAGGCGAGAGACAGACAGTGTTGGAGATCCATTGCAGCCAACCTTCATTGCGTTTACGGCACCTGATGATTGATTGATATTGTTGTCTCCAAACTTTCGTGACCAAAATATTTAAATTTTCTCTTTCATGGTTGTTATGGTTTCTTGGCAAGTTTTGCAGAAGGTAGTTTGCTATTGCTTTCCTTCTGGGCAGTGACTGTGCTAGTCGGTGGCCATGCCATTGTCTCTACTGATGAGATCTGCATATCACCGCAGAGTGGATACCATAACCATCAGCAATCTGTCGGCTGCTCTCACACTCCATCCACCACCTGCTTCCATGGCTTCACGTAACCCTGATGGGAGGGAGCGTAAACGGGTACTCTACCTTGCCCAAGGGTGTCTCGTAGACTAACGGAGGAAAAGAGGTGTCTTACATCTCCTTTGATAGGGAATACACCGGCCCCGCTAACAGGTGTAACATTAAACAATGCAAACGCTGAAAGACATTATGCGATGCCAGAGACGCCGACTTTTTTAACAACTTTAAGAGTATGCCACAAACAAGAATAAACAGCAACAAACTGTACACGATTTCCAATGAACAAGTTTTTACTTCTTATAGTCCATGCCGTGTAGCGTTGGTTATAATGTCTGTCAAAAGTCCACGGTCTTCTGTCTTCCAACCATTTCTGATACCGACTTTCCTCAATGTCATTATCTCAAACTGTTTATCACTTTCTCTCTGCCTCCCCCATGCCTCTCTTCCCCTCCAAGCTCCCCCTGTCTCTCTTTCCCTCCAGCCTTCGTGTTGTGACGACATTCCCCAGCTTTCTCCTTCTCAAGACATGCCCCAAAATATGGACTGTCTTCTTCTGTTGCGAGCAACCAGTTCTCTTTGTGATTTATAGTCCCATGTGCGATGAGGATGATATGGTGGCTAACTAACTAACTAACTAACTAACTAACTAACTAACTAACTAACTAACTAACTAGCTAACTAACTAACTAACTAACTAACTAGCTAACTAACTAACTAACTAACCAACCAACCAACCACCCAACCAACTAACTAACTAGCTAGCTAGCTAGCTAACTAACTAACTATGCTAGCTAGCTAACTAACTAACTAACTAGCTAGCTAGCTAGCTAACTAACTAACTAACTGACTGACTGACTGACTAACTGACTGACTAACTAACTAACTAACTATGCTAGCTAGCTAAATAACTAACTAACTAGCTAGCTAGCTAACTAACAAATTAACTAACTAACTAACTAACTATGCTAGCTAGCTAGCTAACTAACTAGCTAACTAACTAACTAACTAACTAACTAACTAACTAACTAACTAACTATGCTAGCTAACTAACTAACTAGCTAGCTAGCTAAATAACTAGCTAACTAACTAACTAACTATGCTAGCTAACTAACTAACTAACTAACTAGCTAACTAACTAACTAACTAACTAACTAACTAACTAACTAGCTAACTAACTAACTAACTAACTAACTAGCTAACTAACTAACTAACTAACTAACTATCTAACTAACTAACTAGCTAACTAACTAACTAACTAACCAACCAACCAACCAATCAACCAACCAACCAACCAACTAGCTAGCTAGCTAACTAACTAACTAACTAACTATGCTAGCTACTAACTAACTACTAGCTAAATACCTAACTAACTAACTAACTAACTAACTAACTAACTAGCTAGCTAGCTAGCTAACGAACTAACTAACTAACTAACTAACTAACCTAACTAACCTAACTAACCAACCTAACTAACCTAACCTAACCTAACTAACTAGCTAACTAACTAACTAACTAACTAACTACTAACTAACTAACTAGCTAGCTAGCTAGCTAACGAACTAACTAACTAACTAACTAACTAACTGACCTAACCTAACCTACCTAACCAACTAACCTAACCAACCAACCTAACTACTAACTAGCTAGCTAGCTAGCTAATAACTAACTAGCTAGCTAGCTAACTAACTAACTAACTAGCTAGCTAGCTAGCTAACTAACTAACTAACTGACTGACTGACTGACTAACTGACTGACTAACTAACTAACTAACTATGCTAGCTAGCTAAATAACTAACTAACTAGCTAGCTAGCTAACTAACAAATTAAGCTAACTAACTAACTAACTATGCTAGCTAGCTAACTAACTAGCTAACTAACTAACTAACTAACTAACTAACTAACTAACTATGCTAGCTAACTAACTAACTAGCTAGCTAGCTAAATAACTAGCTAACTAACTAACTAACTATGCTAGCTACTAACTAACTAACTAACTAGCTAACACTAACTAACTAACTAACTAACTAGCTAACTAACTAACTAACTAACTAAACTAACTAAGCTAACTAACTAACTAACTTAACTAACTATCTAATACTAACTAACTAACTAAGCTAACTAACTAACTAACTAACCTAACCAACCTAACAATCTAACCTAACCTAACCTAACCAACTAGCTAGCTAGCTAACTAACTAACTAACTAACTATGCTAGCTACTAACTAACTATGCTAACTAACTAACTAACTAACTAACTAACTAACTAACTAACTAACTAACTAGCTAGCTAGCTAACGAACTAACTAACTAACTAACTGACTGACTGACTGACTGACTGACTAACTAAGTAACTAACTAACTAACTAGCCAACTAACTATGCTAGCTAGCTAAATAACTAACTAACTAGCTAGCTAGCTAACTAACAAATTAACTAACTACCTAACTAACTAACTAACTAACTACCTAACTAACTAACTATGCTAGCTAGCTAACTAACTAACTAACTAACTAATAAACTAACTAACTAACTAACTATGCTAGCTAACTAACTAACTAACTAACTAACTAACTAGCTAGCTAGCTAACTAACTAACTAACTAACTAACTATGCTAGCTAGCTAATTAACTAACTAACTAACTAGCTAGCTAGCTAACTAACTAACTAACTAACTAACTAACTAATTAACTAGCTAGCTAACTAACTAATTAACTAACTATGCCAGAACTGGAAACAACAGAGCCGTATTCCATATCATGAAGCAACTATGCAATCACTCACCTACACCAAATATACCCATCAAAGACAAACAAGGCAATCAACTGTTATCCGATGACCTTCAAAAGCAACGATGGGCAGAACATTTCAAAGAAATATTAAATAGACCGCAGCCTGACACTGTTCCGAACCTGGATGTAGAAATTACTATGCCCCCACTAGATGCCTCCTGCGAGTCATTCACTATGGAAGAGATTAAAGCAGCCACCAAAAAATTGAAGAACAACAAAGCTGTTGGTGAAGATGAAATCTCAGGAGAAATGCTCAAAGCAGCAGATGAGAACACCTTACAACGTTTGTTACAGCTGATCAATGAAATCTGGCAAAGCGAATCCCCACCACAACAGTGGAAAGATGGTGTAATTTTCAAACTGCCTAAAAAGGGCGATATGTCTGATTACAATAATTGGCGTGGTATCACTCTATTATCAGTACCAGGAAAACTTTTTTGTAGCATGTTACTTGAGAGATTGAAAAAGGCGATAGATGAAAGGCTCAGAGAAGAACAAGCAGGCTTCAGACCAAAACGGTCATGCATAGACCACATTTTCACCCTCAGAATAATCATTGAAGACTCCGTAGAATTCCAGTCGAAATTAATCACAAACTTTGTCGACTTTCAAAAAGCCTTCGACAGCATCCACCGTCCTTCACTTTGGAATCTACTTAACATCTATGGTTTTCCTACCAAATATACCAACGTCATAAAATCTTTCTACAAAGAGACACGTTGCTGCGTAAGAACAGAAACAGGCAACTCTGACTGGTTCTCAGTCGAAACAGGAGTGAAACAGGGTTGTGTCTTATCACCGATGCTTTTTGGAATAGCTATCTATTGGGTCATGCGCAAATGCACAAGCAACACAAATATGGGTATCCATTGGGTTGACAAAATTCTAGAAGACCTGGACTTTGCCGACGACATAGTGCTTTTGAGTTCAACACATCCGGATGCCCAAGAGAAAATAAACCACCTCCAAAACGTTTCAGGGCAAATTGGTCTCCAAATTAACACCACAAAAACAAAGACTATTGATCTTACCAACAGTTCAGATGAGACCAAATTGAACAGCTACGTTCTTGAAAAAGTCAACAGCTTCACATACCTAGGAAGCAAAATGACATCTACAGGGGACTCAACACCAGAAATATCATCTAGAATCGCACTGGCATCTAGTGCCTTCAATAAACTGTCAAACATCTGGAAGTCAAAGACACTCAGCAAACACACAAAACTTAAAATCTTCAACTCTTGTGTGATTCCAGTGTTAACGTATGGATGTGAAAGTTGGAAATCAACGGTAGCTTTAGATAAAAAATTAGACAATTTTGAGAACAAATGTCTTAGAAGACTTCTAAACATCCACTGGACAGACTTCAGAACCAATTCGCAAATAAGACAAGAGACTAAGCAAGATACAGTATCCAATTTCATAAGAAGACGCCGTTGGAACTACATCGGCCATGTACTCAGAATGGACAAGACAAGACTCCCCTACCAAGCCCTCATATGGTCACCGGTAGGGAAAAGAAAACGGGGAAGACCAAGAGAGACCCTGCGTAGAACCATCATTAGAGAAGGCTCATTCAGTGGCCAAGTAAATATCCAAGATCTACAACAGGTAGCAGCGAACCGCCAGGCATGGAGAGACAGGACTTCTGCCCTATGCGCCGCCTTAGGCTCAAGAGGAAAGACTAACTAACTAACTAACTAACTAACTAACTAACTAACTAACTAACTAACTAACTAACTAACTAACTAACTAACTAACTAGCTAGCTAACTAACTAACTAACTAGCTAGCTAACTAACTAACTAATTAACTAGCTAGCTAGCTAGCTACCTAACTAACTAATTAACTAACTAGCTAACTAACCAACTAGCTAACTAACTAACTAACTAACTAGATAGCTAACTAACTAACTAACTAGCTAGCTAGCTAGTTAGCTAGTATAACTAACTAAATAACCAACTAACTAACTAACTATCTAGCTAACTAACTAATTAACTAACTAACTAACTAACTAGCTAGCTAACTAACTAACTACTAACTAGCTAACTAACTAACTAACTAGCTAGCTAGCTAGCTAACTAACTAACTAGCTAACTAACTAACTAACAAACTAACTAGCTAACTAACTAACTAACTACCTAACTAGCTAGCTAGCTAGCTAACTAACTAACTAGCTAGCTAACTAACTAACTAACTAGCTAGCTAGCTAACTAACTAGCTAACTAACTAACTAACTTTCTAACTAACTAACTAACTAACTAACTAACTAACTAACTAACTAGCTAACTAACTAGCTAGCTAACTAACTAACTAACTAACTAGCTAGCTAGCTAGCTAGCTAACTAACTAACTAATGAACGAGCCAACCAACCAACCAACCAACCAACCAACCAACCACCTGACGTGTGTCCGTGTAAAATTTGCCCAGATTGATTTAGCTGTAATACTCGTGGAAACGTTGCTAGATCTAGCTATGCATAGTAAACATTTGCTTTACCTCAAATGTCTCAGTTTAGATACGTACCTAGATCTAGTTATAGTAAACATATTTGCTTTAGTTCAAATGTCTCAGTTTAGGAAAATTACTATTATAAACTTTATTTCTCCCCGTTTCATACAAATCTTACCTTACATTTAAAAAAAAAAATTCTATTGAAACGATATTATAGTCCTGCAGAAGTTTCTATACTTGATTAACTTAAATGTGACATACAACGTTTCTCTTGGAAGTTTCCCTTATCATGTCTGACATGTTGCAATTGAAATGAGGCAGCAACAGTTGCTGCTGAAGTGTAGGTTATGCAACCCACGCCCTGTTGCTTGAGTTAGACCACGGGTTTCGGCTAATGCCGCATGCTGGACGCCATAAATAAGCATGGCTGCACTGTTCAGCATATTACACTAACTACGATCGAGATGATATCAAATCCTACGTGTGTGCAGCTAACTAATTGTGGTCTCTAGAGTTTATCTTCCACTGTTGTTTCTCTAGACCAAAGGGTTTGTCTAGATATGTCGTATTTTTGGCAGTCTTGGAGTATGTGATTGACTGATTGATTGATCTAGGAACCGAGATCACAGCATTCGGGGTATTCCCATAGGCGCTCCGACCCCATCCTCAGCAGCCAGCGAAGAGTTCCAACACCAATAGTACCAGTAGCAATCTGATTATATGTCCGTCTCGCCTTTCCTCTGAGCGTCGAGCGTCGGCCAGATCCCCTCGTCACTCCTCGCTGCCGCATTCTTGCCAGACCATGGTAATCCATTTGCTCCTCCCTGGTGTACACGTCCTCCCACAAGGCCGCAACCACGTCTGCCTTATCATGCATCAATACCCCACCAAGTTTTGCAGAGCCAACCAATCTGTCCACCTGTTCATTCCCCAGCACATCACCATGCCCCGTAGAAAAGATCCAGGCGATGCTTGTCACCTGTGACCTCCGAAGCGAAGCAAGCCACTCTGCACGAATACTGCCTGTTCTCACCTTCCTCAGCATGCTTTTTGAGTCAGTTACAATCACGATGTGTGTGTGTGTGTGTGTGTGTGTGTGTGTGTGTGTGTGTGTGTGTGCGTGTGTGTGTGTTTGTGTGGGGTATTCTCGATCCAGCGGAAAACTGCAGTGACCGCCTCCACCTCCATTCTTAAGCTAGATGTTGTGGTATCATATGCCAGGCTCTCCTGCACCAAACGTCGGCCATTAGCTTTTGCTATAAACCTTCAGGCACTTCTCCTACCTCTCGACACCGAATCATCTGTGTAGATAATCACATCACCCGAGCGATGAATTAGTTGCTGGATTTCCACTTCCGTGGCCTCTGCTGGCCACTCCCTGCACTCCCGGCTCAATGTGATAAGATAACAATATCGAAATTAGTCCAGAGAAACAAGAGATTCGAGAGAAATGGCAACATACACGACAGAAGGAAATAGTACATGTGGTTATGGAGGCACCCATCACAATCAGCGAACTGGAGCTAGCCATATCAAAACTGAAAATGAGAAAGTCACCAGGAGCTGATGGTAATTGGTATCTCCAACGAAATGATCAGGAACCTAGGAACAGAGGCCAAAGCAAAGCTGTTACAGATCTTCAATAACACCTGGACCTTAGGCAGTGTTCCACAAGCCTGGAGAGAAGCAATCATGATCAATCATGTGCCATGCCGGAAAGCGTGGGCGGTCATGACTCGCCATTTCACTCGATCACCAGCGTCGTGGATCAGCTCAGTGTTCCTGTCTCATCCATGCCATGTGGCCAAGCCATCCAGCTATTTTCCTATCGGTCTTCCTCTTGGTCTGTTCCCTTCGATCTTGCCAGTTGCCACTAAGTTCTCCAATCCATTTCTTCTCATAACATGTCCAAAAAATTTTGACTGTCTACGACTAATTTCTCTAATCAATTTACGATTTTCATTTGTCTCCTGTAGTACTTGGTCATTGGTTTTTCTGTCTGTCCATGGTATTCTTTGGATTTTCCTCAGAAACCACATTTCTGCAGCCATCAGATGTTTTTTTAACTTGACTGCACATTGTCCAAATTTCACATCCATACAAAAAGAACAGGCTCTATGTATCCCCTCAACACTCTCTTTCTCGTTTCAATTGACATCATTTTATAGGTCAGAATGTTTTTAATCTTGCTAAAGGCTACTTTCGCCATGGCGATTCTTGCTCTAATCTCTTCAAGGCATCTCCCATCAGATGTTATGACTGTTCCGAGATAATTGTACCGATTCACTTGTTGAAGAATATTCCCATTTACTTGTATATTACATTGTGGTATTCGTTCTTCCTAGTGACGACCGTAACCTGTGTCTTCTTACAATTTAATTCCAACCCCAGCTGCTCACTGTGTACCACAACCGCGTCTACTAATTGTTGTAGATCTTGTGCATTGTCTGCAATCAATACTGTATCATCTGCATATCTAATGTTATTGATGTTTCGTCCTCCAATGCTGATTCCATTTATATCTTCTACATTTCTGAAAATATTTTCAATGTATAGGGAAAACAAGGTCTGGAGACATTACACATCCCTGCCTAACACCTCTCTTAATAGGTTGATATTGTCCCACTTCATTATCAATCCTTATGGCAGCTTGTTGTTTCCAATATATGTTTTTTATAAGTCTAATGTCTTTCCCATCAATTTGTAGATCTGCAAGCATATCTACCATGTTGACATGTCTAACTCTATCAAAAGCCTTTGTGTAGTCAATAAAGCAAAGATGTATATCCTTGTTTACTTCTATAGCACGTTCAATAACTGTTCGCAGCATATACATAGCATTTACTGTACCCTTTCCTTCTACAAACCCACATTGTTCTTCCCCTATTTCAGGTTGTATTTTCTTCCTCACTCTTTGCATGATAATTCGTAGCAAAATCTTTGTGATGTGACTCATTATACTAATTGTTCTATGTTGATCACATTCCAAGGCTCCTGATTTCTTTGGGATTGCAATAAATACAGAGTTACATAATTCAGAAGGTATATCTCAGGTATCATATAATGTGTTCAGCAGTCTGGTGACTTGCTCTAGCCCAAATTCTTCTAAAGATTTAATCATTTCTGTTGTGATGTATCTGCACCGGGGGCCTTGCCAGCTTTCATATGCTTAAGAACATTTCGAACCTCCATCTTCAAAATTGGCGGTCCTTCATTATTAAATCTAATATCATAATGTTCCTCTCTGTTTTCATTATAAAGGTTTTTCACATAATCTGTCCATACATGTAGAATCTGATCTTTTTCTATTATGATTTTGCCATCTTTAGTTTTTAGACAGCCTGTTGATGTACTTGTTCTTTTATTAGTAAGTTCCTGAATTCTTTTGTGCACTAATAGGGTATTTTGACTGTTGTGTTGTTTTTCAACGTCTAAGCACTTTTCCTCAAGCCATGCTTCTTTTTCCTCCTTACATAATATTCTGACTTGTCTGTGAATTTCTTCATATTTGGCAGAATTATTTTTGTTGAATCTTCTTGTTTCCATTAGTTGTAAAATTTCTTCTGTCATCCATTTCTTACGACCCACCTTCTTTAATTTTGGAATAGTTGTTTCTGCAACCAAACTGATTGGATTCTTCAACATTTCCCATTGATCATCCACATCCTGGAATAAAATCTCTAGATCAGACAATATATCGAATCTGTTCTGTACTTCTATGTTGAATTTGTTTTGTATTTCCTTGTCATTACTCAATGTACACAAATCATATTTAGTGTTTCCTGTTAAATACTTGACTTCTTCAACGTTATCCTCAGTGTTCCTGTAAGTAGTCTGTGGTCACTATAACAATCAGCACTGGGAACTGTTTTTGCTATTGCTAGCGCGTTTCTAAATCTTCTGCTAATCAGAACATAGTCAATCTGGTTTCTGATCTTGCTATCAGGACTCCACCATGTCCATAATCTTCTAGGGTGTTGCTTAAACCATTTGTTTCCTACAATCATTTCCTGTTCTTTTGCCCACTCTACGAGTATGTATCCTCTTTCATTTCTCTCTCCTAAACCATAGTTTCCTACTGTGTATCTATCACCTTGATTTCCTACTT
Source organism: Cepaea nemoralis (assembly GCA_014155875.1). NCBI lineage: Eukaryota > Metazoa > Mollusca > Gastropoda > Stylommatophora > Helicidae > Cepaea > Cepaea nemoralis. The sequence continues at coordinate 110,473 of JACEFZ010023900.1, forward strand.
TTGCATTGAAGTCCCCTATTATGATGTTTATTTCTGAATTTTTACATCTCTTTAAGGCAGACTCTGTGTCATTATAAAATTCCTCTACACTATCTTCACTGGATTCTCCTGTTGGGGCATATACTTGAATAACATTTATGCTAAACGGTCTGCCACTCAATTTAACTAGTAGAACTCTGTCCGACACGGCCCAATATTCAATATCCTTGAACAGGTTTTGATGTTTTCCGGTCCAAAATAATTGCCACTCCCCTTTGTCGATCTTCACCTCCAGATTAAATAATCTTAAAATCTTCATCTATCTTGATGCCTGCTCCTGTCCATCTCGTTTCGCACATCTCTAAAATATTAATTTTTTTCTCGGGAGTCTCTGTGGCGAAGTGGTCAAGCCGTTTGACTCGTGCTCCGAAGGTTGTGAGTTCGTTTCCGGGCCGCGAGTAGTGTATTAGGTAACCCAGACACACAAAAACACATCCAAGATGGCGGGTAATGGCGGGTAATAGTTTTTTTTGGCGGCGTGTGGGAAAATCTGTGGGTTGTTGGCGGGTGTCTGTGAAAGTAATTAAGGTAAAAGTATTTTTAGTTGGTTGGTTCTGGAAATAGAAAGAGAGGGTGTGAGTACGGATGAGGGAGGGTTCTAAGTTATATATTTTGGTTACGTATGAATGTGTTAGTATGCGTGGTGTAGTGATGTATAAACTGCCAAGGGTGTGATGGGTCGTGGTTTCTACTCATGGGTTGTATATATGGTGGTGGCGTAGACATCTCCTAATGTGTCTGTTCACTAGGCGTGGTGTAGTGATGTATAAACTGCCAAGGGTGTGATGGGTCGTGGTTTCTACTCATGGGTTGTATATATGGTGGTGGCGTAGACATCTCATAATGTGTCTGTTCACTAGGCGTGGTGAGTAATGTATAAACTGCCAAGGGTGTGATGGGTCGTGGTTATACTCGACGAAGTAAGAGGTGTAGATGGTTACTATCATCTGAACAGTGTGCTAGTAGTGTCTAAGTGAAAGTAAAGGGTGGTATGTAGCTTATTCATTATCATCATTACAAAGAAAATCTTATAAAGTTATAATGGGTGTCATTTGATGGTAAGGGGTGGATATTAGTGATCAAGTAGGAGTGGTCGATATAGGGGTGGTCATAATGTAATAAGAGGTGTTATGTTCGCAGTTACACACTGGTCAACCAGTGGTCAAGCAATGGTCAAGTAATGGTCAAGTAGTCAAGTGAGGAAATTTTAGGGAAAAGTAATTGTAATAATATGGTGATGAATAAAGGTTGATAAATTAGTGGTCAAGCAGTGGTCAAGTACGGAAAATTTTAGGGAAAATTGGTCGTAGTGACATGGTAATGCTTAAATTAGTGGTAAATTAGTGGTCAAGTAGTGGTCAAGCAGTGGTCAAGCGGTGGTTAAGTGAGAAAAATTTTAGGGAAATTTTAGGGAAAAGTGATTGTAATGATGTGGTTATGCTTAAAGGGTGGTAAATTAGTGGTCAAGCAGTGGTCAAGCAGTGGTCAAGTGAATAAATTTTAGGGGAAAGTAGTTGTAACGATATGGTGATGCTTAAAGGGTGGTAAATTAGTGGTCAAGTAGTGGTCAAGTAGTGGTCAAGCAGTGGTCAAGCAGAGGTCAAGTAGTCGAGTGACCACTTAAATTGTAGGGGAAAGTACGTATAGTGCAATGGTGGTGGGTAAAGTGACGAGGAATCACTAGTAGTGATAATAGTACTACCAATATTAGCGACAAGAATATTAGCTGGTGCGTTATTAGAGATACAAGTCTCTTTTTTGTGGGGTGTGTAAAAATTATACAAAGAGGGTCATACAACCACAAAGACACCCAAGTACACACATGTACACACTTGATACACACAAATACAAAGACAACCAAACACACACACATACACACATACAGATACAGAAGTACAGACAAACCATACCATTACTACTGTCACAACAACAGCTATACACAAGTACACACCCATAATCAAATACACAAACACACATACAGATACAGAAGTACAGACAAATCATACCATTACTACTGTCACAACAACAGCTATACACAAGTACACACCCATAATCAAACACATACAAACACAAAGACAACCATACACAGACAACCCATACAATTACTACTGTCATCACAACTATACACACATATAGACACGTGTACACACATACAAGCACAAAGTCAACCACACACAGCCATAAACAACCACTCAAGTACAGACACACTCACCCATAATCAATAACACAAATACACACCTACTACAAACTCAAAGACACACACCCATCCCCTACCATTACTACTGTCATCACAAGTACACACAAGTACACACCCATAAGCAATTACACAAATACACACCTACTACAAACTCAAAGACACACACCCATCTCCTACCATTACTACTGTCATCACAAGTACACACAAGTACAGACACACTCACTCATACACAAGAGCACTCAAAGACAAATACAAACACAACCAAACAAACACACGTACAGATTCAGAAGTACAGACAAACCATACCATTACTACTGTCACATCAACAGCTATACACAACTACACACCATAATCAAATACACAAAGAGGACCACACAAACCATTACTACTGGTACCACAACCAGTACAGATACACTCACCTATAAACAAATACATAAACAAAACGTGTCCCTACAAGAATATCACAAACCACAAATTTTTGGTAAAGAACGCGGATGTCCGAGACAGCCCCTACGTCATCAACGCCATATGCAAAAGTCATTAAGTATGAGTCATCGGTTTGTGGGGAAGCAGGCGGGTGTGAGAATAGCTTGTCTAACTGCCACGTCAGCTATGTAGGGTGCAGAACCATTGTGTATAAAATAGAAGGCGTCTCTTGTGAGCACAGTACCAGTTCACGGCTGACTTGGGTATCTACAGAGGTATTTTTGTGAAACCCGCTGTTGTAAGTCGCTTAGTGTAGTAAACAGATATTGTTCACGTGCTGACTTGGGTATCTACAGAGTTATTTGTGCTTCACGCTGGTGTGAGCAGTGTTCGTGTAGTAAGCAGATATTGATCACGTACTGACTTGGCTAGCTACAGCAGTGAAACAGGGTGGTGTGAGCTTTATTCGTTTCGTCAGCATCTGATAAAATAGTGAAACATATATTGTATACATCAGAACTTTTTGGTGTTGTAAGAAAGAAATAACAAAAAACAGTTTATCGATATGACCACCAGATCTACGTTCACGTGTTCAGTGTGCGACAAAACCTATTGTGATAAGTATACCCTTAATCGTCACATTCGGACCATTCACGAGGGGAAAGACCAAATATATCCCTGTCAGTTATGTGATAAGGTGTATAATACGAACGATGGCCTACAAAACCATAAACGAATACATCATCAACCACGTATGAATACACCAAACAATACAACACCAGAGACGACAGCGCCATATGTATATTTACACCAGCCTCGTAGTCTAATGCAAGTACCAGACTGCCACCACTGTGCCTTCAATGATAACCTTACCCGCCTATAATTGGAACATTCACAATGATTATCCTGTCAGGTACGTGACAATCTATACAATTCGAACCTACAACGGTACTTACATCACCAGACATCACGAGAAAGAACGACACCCTTAGACACCCTGGCAACAAGTCCACTCATAGTAGCAGAGGATATCCAACCAAAGGATAGAGACAGCTTGGCAGCTCTTAAGGCGTACTGCAAGGACCTGTCGCTTATGCTACCCAATCAAGTGTAGTATTAGAAAAAAGTGTCGACCACCGCTACCGGGTGGTTTTGGTATGATAAAAAGAAGTATTCAGATATCTTGTATGAAGGATCAACTCTCATACATGACTTTATTCTGGATCCGAAACAAATAAGGTATGTGTGATGGCTTCGACAACAACAGTGTTTTTGATAGTCAACCACCAGAGCCCAGAAGAATGAAGATCACTAATCCAGAACTTTTTGGTTTTTTCACTAATCATGTATGTCATTGATTTTTTTTTCTTATGATATATCTCTAAACTGTTTTTCACTAATCATGTATGTCATTGATTTTTTTCTTACGATATATCACTAAACTGTTTTTCACTAATCATGTATGTCATTGATTTTTTTTTCTTATACCTCTAAACTGTTTTTCACTAATCATGTATGTCATTGATTTTTTTCTTATATCTCTAAACTGTTTTTCACTAATCATGTATGTCATTGATTTTTTTCTTATATCTCTAAACTGTTTTTCACTAATCATGTATGTCATTGATTTTTTTCTTATATCTCTAAACTGTTTTTCACTAATCATGTATGTCATTGATTTTTTTTCTTACGATATATCACTGTATAAGGACATGTGTTTCCTTATTATATGTTTGTATTCTAGTTGCTTTTGTTGGCTGGGATCTGATATGGTATTAGTTTTAGTTTGTGAGTTGTTTTGTCTGATGTGTTCTTGGTGTCTTTGTGTATCTCATTACGTATTCTTTAATAGATCCCAAATTTTGGGAAATTTCATGTAAAGTGTATGTTAGAATAAGATGTGGTATAGCAAGTTGAAGATGTCAGCCATGGGAAATGGATCTTTGGTGACAAATACTTGGATGAATTATCCCCGATGGAGTCACAGATTACATGGCCATACATGTTGTTAACTGTCATGGGTGTTTCAAGGGAGCACGTGTACAATTGAGGTTTGAAGTTCTTGGTGATGTGACCACTTTGTATTAGAAAAGAAACCAAGAGTGTGGAGAGATGAGTGCTGGTATAAGGGTTTCTGTACCAGATACGGTGAAGGCCTTCAGTAACGTAAATAAAGGAAAGTGGTGCCATTGATAGCGTCTTTTCAGATAAGACACATTTGACTACAGAAGTTACATTTTTTTCTTCTTAGTTTTGTGGACTTACTTTTTCCATAGCTATTTCTGTACTTGCCTTTTCCCGTTTTGGTGACTTATTTATAAGTTTAGTTGAAATATTTCTGTCTTTGGATGATGTTTTTCACATTTGGTTATTTTTATAATGTTTGAAGTTATAATTTTTGATCAACATTTTAGTTGTAATATTTTTTCCTAGATTTTTTATAAGCTTGGTCGAGACATTTCTCTCTTTAGGCCTTTTCATACTTGGTTATTCTTTATACATTTGACTGTTCCGACTTTTCATAACTTCTTCTAAGACTTTGTTCATGTCTGGTAATGTAAGCTCTGAGCCGACAAGACAACGTCATGAACACAAAACCACTAAAGAAAATCAACAAAAAATCTTGGTTTCAATATATCAAAGAATGTATTATTCATCAAAACACTTTAGTGATATAAGAAAACATCAATGACATATATATTCATCAATACAATGTAGTGATATATCGTAAGAAAAAAATCAATGACATACATGATTAGTGAAAAACAGTTTAGAGATATAAGAAAAAAATCAATGACATACATGATTAGTGAAAAACAGTTAGAGATATAAGAAAAAAATCAATGACATACATGATTAGTGAAAAACAGTTTAGAGATATAAGAAAAAAATCAATGACATACATGATTAGTGAAAAACAGTTTAGAGATATAAGAAAAGAAAATCAATGACATACATATTCATCAAAATAGTTTAGTGATATATCATAAGAAAAAAATCAATGACATACATGATTAGTGAAAAAACCAAAAAGTTCTGATTTAGTGATCTTCATTATTCTGGGCTCTGGTGGTTGACTATCAAAATCACTGTTGTTGTCGAAGTCATCACACATGAGATAGCATACAAGATATCTGAATACTTCTTTTTATCATACCAAAACCTCCCGGTAGCGGTGGTCGACACTTTTTTCTAATACTACCACTTGATTGGGTAGCATAAGCGACAGGTCCTTGCAGTACGCCTTAAGGGTTGCCAAGCTGTCTCTATCATTTGGTTGGATATCCTCTGCTACTATGAGTGGACGTGTTTCCAGGGTGTCTAAGGGTGTCGTCCTTTCTCGTGGTATCTGGTGATGTAAGTAACGTTGTAGGTTCGTATTGTATAGATTTTTACGTAACTGACAGGGATAATCATTGTGAATGTTCCCATTGTGGTGGGTAAGGTTATCATTGAAGTCACAGTGGTGGTAGTCTGGTACTTGAATTAGACTACGATGATGGTGTAAATATACACGTGGTGCTGTCGTCTCTGCTGTTGTAGTGTTTACTGTATTCATACGTGGTTGATGGTGTGTTCGTATGTGTCTTTGTAGATTGCCCTTTCTGTTGAAAAGTTGTCCACAGATGTGACATAAGTGTGGTTTCGTACCGTGAATGGTCCGAATGTGACGATTAAGGTTATACTTATAACAATAGGCTTTGTCGCACACTGAACACGTGAACAGTAGATCTTGGTGGTCATATTGATAAACTGGTCATAAGTCAACACTTTCGATTTTTACAACACAGCGAAAAAGTTCTGTTTGTATACAAGTGTTTCACTGTTTTATCAGCTGCGACGACACCGACTAAGCTCACACCAAGTTTCAACCGCTGTAGCTAGCCAGTCAGTACGTGAACATATCTGCGTTACTACACGAATAACGCTCACAACCAAGTTTCACTGCTGTAGCTAGCCAAGTCAGTACGTGAACAGTAGCTGGTTACTACACGAACAATGCTCACACCTATCTGTTTCACTGCTGTAGCTAGCCAAGTCAGCCCGTGAACTGGTACTGATCTCACAAGAGACGCCGTCTATTTTATACACTGGTTCTGCACACGACGTAGCTGACGTGGCAGTTAGACAAGCTATTCTCACGCCCGCCTGCTTCCCTACACACCGATGACTCATACTTAATGACTTTTGCTATGGCGTTGATGACCGTAGGCGGCTTCTCGACATCCGCGTCTTTACCAAAAATTTGTGGTTTGTGATATTTTGTAGGGACACGATTTGTTTATAGGTGAGTGTATCTGTAGTGGTTGTGGTACCAGTAGTAATGGTATGGATGTGTGTCTTTGAGTTTGTAGTAGGTGTGTCATTTGTGTAATTGATTATGGGTGAGTACTTGTGTATAGTTGTGATGACAGTAGTAATGCTAGGCGATGGGTGTGTTCTTTGAGTTTGTAGTAGGTGTGCATTTGTGTTATTGCTTATGGGTGTGTACTTGTGTGTACTGTGATGACAGTAGTATGGTAGAGTGTTTTTGTGTGTCTCTGCACATGTGTATATCTGTGATAGTGACAGTAGTAATGGTATGGGTTGTCTGTGTATGGTTTGTCTTTGTGTTTGTCTTTGAGTGTTCTTGTGTATTTGTTTATGGGTGTGTACTTGAGTATAGTTGTGATGACAGTAGTAATCCTAGGCGATGGGTGTGGTATTGGTGTGTTTTACTTGGCTGTCTTTGTATTTGTCTTTGAGTGTTCTTGTGTATGGGTGTGTGTGTGTGTACTTGTGTAATAGTTTGTGATGACAGAAGTAATGGTATGGGTGTGTACTTTGTGCTTGTCTGTCTTTATGTATATGTCTAGTATGTACAAATGTATCAAGTGTGTACATGTGTGTACTTGGACTGTCTTTGTGTTTGTATGACCCTCTTTGTATGATTTTACAACACCCACAAAAAAAGATACTTGTATCCTCTAACAATGCACCAGTAATATTCTTGTCGCTAATATTGGTAGTACTATTATCATACTATTGACTCTTCTCACTTTACCACCATCATTGCACTATACGTACTTTCCCCTACAAAAAATTTAAGTGGTCATCAACTACTGACATGCTTGACCACTGACTTGACCACGTCATCGATCACTTAATCACTAACATTAAATCTTAGGCACATCGTCCTCTACAATTTAAGTGGTCACTCGACCACTTGACCACTACTTGACGACGACTTGACCACTGCTTGACCACTAATTTACCACCCTTTAACCATCACCATATCATTACAATCACTTTTCCCTTAAAATTTCTCACACTTGACTACTTGACCAATTACTTGACCACTGCTTGACCACTGGTTGATCAGTGTGTAACTGCGAACATACCACCTCTTATTACATTTATGGACCACCCTATATCGACCACTCCTACTTGATCACTAATATCCACCCCTTACCATCAATGACACCCCAGTTATAACTTTATAAGATTTCCTTTATAATGATGGTAGTGAATAAGCTACATACCACCCTTTACTTTCACTTAGACCACTACTATCACACTGTTCAGAGATGATAGTAACCATCTACACCTCTTACTTCGTCAAGTATAACCACGACCCATCACACCCTTGGCAGTTTATACATTACTCACCACGCATAGTGAACAGACACATTATGAGATTCTACGCCACCACCATATATACAACCCATGAGTAGAAACCACGACCATCACACCCTTGGCATTTATACATCACTACACCACGCATACAACAACAATTCATATACCCTACGTAACCAACCAAAATATATAACTTACAGCCCTCCCTCATCCGTACTCACACCCTCTCTTTCTATTTCCAGAACCAACCAACATAGACACGAATACTTTTACCTTAATTACTTTCACAGACACCCGTCAAAAAAATAGACCCGTTCCCACACGCCGCCAAAAAAACTATTACCCGCCATTACCCGCCATTACCCGCCATCTTGGATGTGTTTTTGTGTGTCTGGGTTACCTAATACACTACTTCCGCGTCCTTCGGTTTACGAGTTAATTGTTTCAGAGACTCCTGTGGGTCGTCGCTAAAAGCTACAGAGTTCGTGCTTTGTGCGACGCTTTCCGTGCTGCGGAAAGAGACCGAGCCATATGGGATAAAACCCGGTGCAATGAAGTCGACCCTATCGACTTTTAAGGGGACTTTTAAAAAAAAAAATGTCTCTTTCTATTTCTTGTTTTATGTTCTCTAATTTTTCGTCGTCGTTTGACGTCCTAACGTTCCATGTTGCTAATTTTAATGTCTCTGTTCTTGTATTGCGATGATCAGTCTTAAGGCGAATCATAATGTACTAAGCATTTTTAAAGAGGTAGTTTGCCGGTGCTTTCCTCTATGGCAGAAACCGTACTGGTCGTTTGACCATTGTCTCATGAAAAATATCCTCTGCCTGCCGTCGCGAAACTTGAGACCATAACCAACAAATATCTGTCGGCTGCCCTCAAAATTTCATTCACCACCTGCCTTCCGCGGCTTCTTTTGAACACTTCCAATAAACGAATACGAAATAACATCACATAATCCACAGAAAAACAACAAACAGCGTCTCCTCGAAGAATAAACGATTCACTTCGTCGCCATTTGTACCGGAAGTATCATGATACCCCTCCTAAAATCTGGGAAAGACAGTTCCATTGCCTCCAGCTACAAGCCAATTAGCCTCACCAGCTGTCTCTGCAAAACAATGGAACGCGTCATCAATCACAGACTACAGTGGTACATTGAAAGTGAAAACATCCTTGTGCCACAACAGGCTGGCTTTAGGCAGTGCTACTCTACAAAAGATCAGACAACCTATCTCACTCAAGAAGTTGAGGATGCATTCCAAGAGAAGAAGCTGGTACTTGCGGCATGGATAGATCTGAAAAAGCCTTTGACAAAGTCTGGAAAGAAGGTCTGATGAGGAAATTGGAAACTGTAAAGTCAATGGCAGAATGTACAAATGTGTGAAAGCATACTTGCACAACAGAAAAGCCCGAGTACAGATAGACGGTCTTAAGAGCAAGAAAGTACTATTGCGTCACGGTGTTCCCCAAGGTGGAGTCTTGTCCCCCACATTTTTTCTAATCTTCATCAATGATCTTGTTACTAATCTACCGGGTGGAATTAAAGCGCAATGTACGCTGATGACCTGGTTTTGTGGAGCACAAATGAACATGCATCAGTGGCCACTATATTGCTACAGAGCGCTGTAGATACATTTGTAGCATGGGCGGATAAATGGTGTGTCAGCATAAACACTGACAACTGCAGCACCATTCTATTTACCCTCTCTCCGAAACAAAAGGCAGGGATCATTCAGATAAATGGAACACCCCTAAGAGAAGATAAAGAACCTACATACCTTGGTGTAACATTCGACGACAGGCTGACATGGAGAAAACACATAAAAAAAGCAGTAGCAAAAGCCAGAAGGAAAATAGCCATCCTAAAAAAGCTAAGTGGAACCACATGGGGAGCCAGTGGGAAAATACTTAGCAAAGTTTATCAACAGAGCATACGACCACACCTGAAATACGGGTCAACTGCGTGGTGTTCAGCATCAAAAACCACACTGCAAGAGCTGGGCAAAGTGCAAAATCAAGCTCTTAGAGTCATCACAGGAGGGATGAGATCAACCCCTATAGTAACAATAGAGAAAATGGGGAGGACGCAAGCACTGAGAGAACGCAGAAATACAAAACTACTAATACAAGCAGAAAAGTTCCTCAGCTTGCCAGGCCACCCTATGTGAGAAGTATTTGTTAGCCTTGTGGTGTAGGTGGTCGTAAGCCAGATTTGAAAACTTAGCTATGGGGCGGTTGAAAAGAAGTAGTTTCATCCACCAAGCCAAACGACTCTGCAGAGAAACCACCGGTCTTCCCATAGTTAGTATCCCCCTGACAACTATTCCAGAGCGAACCCCGTGGAAAGATGAACATAGACTATCGCTACAAGTCTAGACAAAAGTGAGAGGAATATTTTATAAGGAAGAACAGAACAGTATACAGCGCAGAACAGCCACTCTCAGCTTCCTTGATGACGAATACCCACAGGATCTCTAGATCCGAGTCTACACAGACGGGTCAGCACAAAATGTTGTTCGAAATGGAGGAGCGGGAGTGTACATAGAGTACCCAAATAATACTAGAGACACGGCCAGAGTTCCAACAGGAAAGTTATACCATAACTATGATGCTTATCCGTAGGTGGTCGCTGTTGGTGTCGTCCTTTATTTCCCAGTGGCTTCTTGTTAAGTCCGTCATTAGCCCAACTACCCGGGGACAATAGGTTATAGCGCCTCGACTCGCTTTGTGAACTAGTCTCCGAGCATATGCGGTAATTTCTAAGTATTTCAAATCTGCAAGTCCACGCCGTCCTCCGTTCCACCGCCAGATGGTCAGCGGCTGCTTATTGTTTAATCATGACCAAATCCTATTTACTTCAGAATTCTTGCATTTCTTGAAGGCTTTCTCTTAATCATTATAAAATTCATCAATGCTGTCATCACTACTGTCTGCTGTTGGTGCATAAACATTGTATGACGTTGACATCAAAAAGTCTTCCACTCAACTTCACCAGTAACACTCTGTCTAATACAGTCCAATATCCTTTAATTGATTTTGATCTCTCTGAATCCATTATAATTGTTACTCCTCTCTGTTGTTTCTCCCCACCATAATAGATTATTCTATATTCCTCAGATGTTATAATTCCCATTCCTGTCCATCTGGTCTCACATATACCTAACAGGTTTGATATTCTTTTGCATTCAGTCGCTTGCTGACGGTCTGTAGTCACCTGGTGCACATGACTACCCCTACCGGGAGAAGCTGCTCCTGTGGAGTACCCATTTACGCCGTTTCTCTGATTATCAATAAGACTGCAGTACATGATATTCTTGGCATTTGTAAAGAAGGTAATTTGCCATTGCTTTCCTTCCTATCAGTGACCATACTGGTCAGTAACCGTAGCCATTGTCTCCCAAAAAAAGAGATCCTCTGCATACCGTCGTGAAGCTGGAGACCATAACCTACAACTATCTGTTGGCTGCTCTTCAACTTCATCCACCACCTGCATCCATGGCTTCACGTAACCCTGATTGGGGGGGCTAAACGGGTACTCCACCTTGCCCAAGGGTGTCCCGTAGGCTAGCGGACGGAAGGAGGCACCTTACCTCTCCTTTGATAGGGAATACCCCTACCCCGCCACCCAATAGGCTATGACGTTTCAAGTGACCAAAGTATTTCAATTTTATTTGTTTTATAGTCTTTTCTAGGCAACCTTCTTTAATATTCAGATCTGTTCGTATTGATGCACTTAGCTATTACATATAGACCGCTGTACTTCGCAATGATCTATCCATCACATCTAGCTGAAAATTCGCTTTACTGTTATCAACTCGACAGATAACAGGTTTGGTGCGTGCTGACTAGAGCTGGCCTTGGAAAGCACAGTACTGTAACCTACTAATATGTATGCGACTACAGCACTTCTGGCGTACTATTCACAAATCTAATTGTTTTTAACATAGTTGCCCCTTATTTTTTGACGAGACTCGTGCGTTAATCAAGCCTGCTTACTACTGAGAAGTGGTCTTCATTTTGTTACCAGTCGTTTCCTCGTGAGGGTGGGTATTAAGCATGTTTGACTGTTCATCGAATATTATAATTCAATCTTCGTAAGTTAATGTGGCACGAATACGAAATAGAGAAGGGTAACTTATACAAGAAAGAACTAAACAGATAAAGTAAAATTTCAACATACAATAAAGTAGCATAATGATTCCTTTAAAGGAAATTAAACAAGGCACTTTGGTTGTATCTAAATGTCACGACGTTGCTTACATAATCGTGGTTTACCTGGCTAGATTTCAAGTACAGATCATAGCGGAATACAGCAGCCCATATGTAATATGAGCTACATGCAATATGAAAATAGAGATAAAGATAGTTATTGCAACTCTTCCGTAGTGTGCACCTAGTTAGTTTAGTTTAGTCGATGGATCAACATCACGGCACACGGGTGTAATCCATAAGTGCTCCGTTCGACTCCTAACTCAAACCTGAGTCTGGAGAAACTCAGCTCAGTGCACGAACTTCGTAGCACCGGCGAGGATCCTGAAATACTTTAGGTAGATTTTAAACTAGAAATTGGGCCCGGGCAGCGCCGTTAGGCTACTCTTTGTGTGCACCTGGTGAGATGCAATGAAGTATGTCAGGCAATAAGTTGTCTTCACAATTCAAATTCACAACGGGAAAATATTGCTTTGAAGATTAAGTAAAGATAATCTATTCTTTTCTTTTTTCTTTTTTTTTCGTTCATCCGGAGTGTTTTTTCAGATGTGATTGCGGTGTGTCTGTTATGCGCCCTTGGGCCGAAACCCGTAGGCCAACACATCGACTTTAGCGTGCTTTTTTGACCAGGTAGCATTCCTAAGAGACTCTCACTTTTGTGGTGCCATCTACGACCATGCTGGCCAAGTTAGAACGGTCGAAGACAACGGTCATCCCTCAAAGGAAGGCAGGGACAGTCCATAGCATTTTCCTCCATCCAAGGTTGCTTCCATAGTTGCAGGGCCGACACATAACGCCCTGGATCTGGGCTCACCGAGGGAAATCGTCACGTCCTGCTCATGGCTGCTTTAAATCCTCACTTCAATATATTGGTCGTTTCGTTTGCCCCGGGCCATTCCCGCACAAACCAGACAGGTTTGCAGACGGCATCCACTCAGCGAGTTTTCGGACATGTGCTTGTCGTTGCGCCCGTCAGAGCTGTTCCAGGCACGACAGACATTCGGAAAACTACCTAGTCAGAGCTGTTCCGAACAAGAAGATAATCTATTCAACATCGAAGAGGCAGACAGAAAAGCGGGAAATATATACGAGGACATAAGAAAAACGAGGTAAAAGGTAAAGAAAGAAAAAGACAGACGGAAAGAATATGCTGGAATAATCAGAAATTAAATAATACATGAAAAGAAAGAAAGAAAATGTTTGCATATCCTTTACAGGACATCGCTGTCAGCATCAGCATCTTTCAGCTGATTGTTGATTTCTTGGCAAGATTACGCTGAGCGACCGGCTTACATACCCCATAAGTTACCGAGTTAGAACCGCTACCGATTCTCGCCGTCGTCACGTTACTCACGAGAGTAATCGGGATTACGAAGAAAGTCAAATAATACATGGGCACTGTTAATTACGATTTAAAGAAGGTCTTGCAGAAAGAAACTGCTTGCAAGTGGAGTATTTATACAAATAAAAACACGTCTGGACGCCAATTCATTTAACATTTGTGGACAGATACGATGACAAATGCGACAGAACATGGACTGTAAGATTAGATAAGAAGTAAGATCAATTAAGAGAGAGAGAGAAAGAGAGAGAGAGAGAGAGGAGAGAGAGAGAGAGAGAGAGAGAGAGAGAGGGAGGGAGCGAGAGAGAGAGAGCGAGGGAGCGAGAGAGAGAGCGAGGGAGCGAGAGAGCGAGAGCGAGAGCGAGAGAGAGAGAGAGCGAGGGAGCGAGAGAGAGAGAGAGAGAGAGAGAGAGAGAGAGAGAGAGAAGAGAGAGAGAGAGAGAGAGTATAATAACCTTCACTATAATCTATGCGCAGAGAAAGTTACAGAAGCTCCGGACAATATGCGACTTGACGGAGTGGGTGTTGAACGTGGGAGGGCAGCCGTCTTGGCCAAGGCCGACACAGCTGAGAATACTCATATATTGGTATCGTTAATTTCCTAGCAAACAAAATTATTGCACATCCTTCACATAACGTTGCAGTCAAACCCAGCAATTACTTAAAGTTTAACACACACACACACACAAAAAGAAACAAAAAAACAGGATATTGATGAAAAATAATCAGGAAAGATTGATTGATTGATTGATTGATTGATTTAGGAACCGACATCACAGCATTCGGGACATTCCCATAAGCGCTCCGTCCCCATCCTCAGCAACCAGCGAAGAGTTCCAACACTAATAGTTCCAGTAGCAATCTGATTATATGTCCGTCTCGCCTTTCCTCTGAGCGTCGAGCGTCGGCCAGATCCCCTCGTCACTCCTCGCTGCCTCATTCTAATCAGACTATGGTGATCCATTTGCTCCTCCGAGGTGTACACAGTGCTCCCACAAGGCCGCAACCACATCTGCCTTGTCATGCATCAATACTCCACCAAGTTCTGCCGAGCCAGCCAATCTGTCCGCCTGTTCATTCCCCAGCACACCGGCATGCCCAGGAGAAAAGATCCAGGTGATGCTTGCTACCCGTGACCTCCGAAGCGAAGCAAGCCACTCTGCACGAAGCTTGCCTGTTCTCACCCTTCTCAGCATGCTTTCTGAGTCAGTTACAATCACAAGTGTGTGTATGTATCGTGTTTTCTATCCAGCAGGAAAGCTGCACTGACCGCCTCCACCTCCATTCTTAAGCTAGAAATAAAAATGATGAACTGTGCCACGGGCTTGACGAAGCAATGCGGCTTAACTCTCCTCACTCTATGATGATGCCGGTGAAGGATATTAATTTTCTTTGCGCGCGCACGCGCGCGCGCGCACACACACACACACACACACACACACACACACACACACACACACACAAGGATGGTGTAGGTCATCTCTCTGCTCCCGAGACAATGGACTGCGCATGGGTGGGCGGCCCTCTGGGCCCAGGGCGTCACAACTGAGAAGACTCGTATGCCGGTTGCGCGACTCAGTCACCCCAGCAACGACACCCAGGAGTACCCGAGAAAACTGCACAAGTGAACGGAATAACCGTGTCAGAAATCGAACCCACAACCTTCGGAGCGCCAGGCAGTGCATGCAGGGGGACATCGAGAAGAGTGGGAGAACACCGAGAAGAGCAGGTGAAGTGTACCAACTCACAAACTATATTACTTAGGCTCATAAAGTCCGTGCACTTTAATGATGTATCTTCTTGTGTCATCTATTTAACAATGTTTATCCTTATACACACGTTACCCTCTACAACACCACCCGGTGTGACTGCCATTGTTCTATTTTCCTAGTTAGTTAAAGTTGGTTGCATGTCTTTATTTTCCAGTTTGTTAAAGTTGCCTGCATGTCTTTATAAGACGTTGATTTACAATGCAATTTTTAGTTTAGTAGATTGTCATTGCTTTTTGAACGCCCGAAACTTCATACCACCGAAATTAACGCAATGTGGCCTGCTTCCAAATCGTCTGCGGTTGATTTCGAGCCCTCGACTCGGTGTGTCGTGTAATTATGAAACTATGCGTCTCATTATCTACAACGCCGGTTATGTTTTTAGCAATTATGATAAAATAATCAATGTCTCTGACCTATTGCCCAGAATTCGAAGACGGCTTTGTTGAATACACCGGCTTCATCGGAACAGAACATGGGCACGAGACCATTCCCGAAGATCAAGAGCGTGCGCGCCCTCTGCCAGCAAGGATCACAAGGTGACCAGGGCGCGGACTGTCATGACGTCCAAGACAACCACTGGCTCAATTGTGGGCTGGCACCAATAGCAACTCCAATGGGCTTTCATCCTCAGTACGCCGGAACCAGGAAATCCTGGGGCATCAACGTCCTTGGAACACTTGCTGTTGAAGTAAGTGCATTTTTATACCAAATAACTAAATAACTATTCTATTTATGACAATTAACAAACTAGCAAATATATATTAAAGAAGCAAATCCACAACCAGAGAGTTAAAATGAGCTCTTATTTGCAGATGCTAGAGATTACTGTATGAGAGCGATGCAGTTCTCCAGTCCAGAACCATATACATCGAATTGACAATCGCTATCAGAATTTTGATATGAAGATTATCATCAGGGAGACAGAAATGATGACAATTCAACGAACACCGGTGCAATGTAAAGCAAATACGAGGGGAAGTCAATAAGTAAGTCACAAATGGCTGTAGAAAAGTAACTAAAAGATACTACTTGAAACCAATGTATTTTTATACATACATTGTCCCTTTATTTCTTAACATAATTTCCACCAATATTGATGCACTTATCCCATCGTTTTATCAGTCCTCCCAAACCGGCTGCATAAAACTGCGTGCTCTGTTTTCTAACCCACGTTTTCACTTCACATTAAACTTCGGCGTTATTCGCGAAATGTCTCCCGCCAAGGTGGGTTTTCAATTGACCAAAAAGGTGGAAATCGCTAGGGGCTAAGTCGGGGCTGTAAGGTGGATGTTCCAGAACTTCCCACCTTAGTTGGTTAATTTTCTCCTGAGTTAATCGAGCCGTATGTGGTCTGGCATTGTCATGAAGAAGCAATACTCCTCTAGTCAGCAGTCCTGGACGTTTTCTTCGAATTGCACCATGAAGCATCGATAGAACTTCACGGTACGATTCAGAGTTCACATTATCACCTTTCTTCTTGAAATTGGTTAAAAGCACTCCTTGACAATCCTAGAACACTGTCAGCATAACCTTCCCTGCTGATGGCGTAACCTTGAATTTTTGTACACAAGGCGAAGAAGGATGTTTTCTACACAGCTATGCACCGCTTTACGGGACAAACATTTGTCAGCATAACTGGAAGCATTTCCTTATGAATGTCCTTTGCAAGCAGTCCTTTAGTCCACAAAAAAACGCACTAACAGCACGTTGCTCTTTGGTTGTACACTCCGTAAGTACAGTCGCCATTTTGTTTATGCACTGCGCATGCGCATGAAACACCTATCGCCACCTGACGAACGGGAATATAAAGTTCGATGTTGCTGTCACCTAGTAACACCTGTAGAAAACACCAACTACATTTACCTGCCATCCCACAGAACTGTGTGACTTACGTATTGACTCGCCCTTGTATAAATGGAAAAAACGTAAAACAACTTAGAGTACAAGTATCTGGAAGTTCGTTCACAGAGGATGGAAGACTAGAAAGAGATATAGCACCAAAAATTCACGCAACAAGCAACACTGATTATAATGAAACAGCACTTATCCAAAAACATCCACATATCAATATGTATTTTTTTTTTACAACTTACATACACATTATTCGTCCCAAACGCTATATAAACAGGGCCAGACATAGACAGTCCTAGAAATACAAGCGTAAAATCATATCGCGGGAGATTAGATGAATAAGAAACGCGGCTGGAAAAAAAACGATCAAGAGGAGTTAGACAAATGAGAAACTAAGAACAGTGGAGGAAAAACATATATTACTAACTTTATAGAACACCACAGTCACATTCGCCACAGCCATGGGTTGTAGTTATTATGCCTTTTTTAAGCACAATGTAAGAAACTATCGTCTGTGAAGACGGCAAGGTGCCAATGAAGAACACCACAGATTTAACAGGTTCGGGCGTTTAGAATGGAACACGATCAATCAGCAGCTGGAGTATTCTACGTGAGAACACAGAGATACAACGCGAGGGGACAACCAAGAAGGGTGGCTATATGGATTAAAAGAGACATCAAATAGAACATTAGTACTAGCAACAAGACCAGCGAAACACAGAAAATTATATATGTTACCTCTCTGCGATGCTTCACTGCAAAAGCAGCAGAAGAAAGGAATTAAGAAAGAATAAGTAAGCTAGCAAACAATTAACGCGAAGCCGCAAAATTGTAGTTTTAGAGAAGAATTATGGAAATACCTTGAGCAACCAAAATGTTACATGGTTATATTTATCAAAGTTACTGTTTTGCGGTTTGTTGAATATCTGCTGTATCTTCATCTTCTACTGCCTCATCTGGAGCAGGATCGATTGTCATAGCGCCCCCCCCCCCCCCCCAAAAAAAAAAAAAATCGTCATCTCCAATCTTGATAAAGTTGGTGCTGCTCTTATTATTATATGTTGCTATTTTGTTAAACTTTCCATGTACATCTTTTTCTGTCTTCCTCATCGTCCACGATATCCTCAACATTCTTCTCTGTCCACGATTTCCTCAACATTCTTATTTGTCCACGACGTCTTCAACATACTTCTCTGTCCACGATATCCTCAACATACTTCTCTGTCCACAATATCCTCAACATACTTCTCTGTCCACGATATTCTCAACATTTTTCTCTGTCCACGATATGCTCACCATTCTTCTGTCCACGATATTCTCAACATTCTTCTCTGTCCACGATATTCTCAACATTTTTCTCTGTCCACGATATTCTTAACATTCTTCTCTGTCCACGATATTCTCATCATTCTTCTCTGTCTACGATATTCTTAACATTCTTTTCTGTTCACGATGTTCTCAACATTTTCTGTCCACGATATCCTCAACATTCTTCTCTGTTGACAATATTCTCAACATTCTTACCTTTCCACGATATCCTCATCATTCTTCTCTGTCCACGTTATTATCAATATTCTTCTCTGTCCACGGTATTATCAACGTTTTTATCTGTCCACGATATTTCTCAACATTCTTCTCTGTTCACGGTGCTCTCTACATTCTCCTCAGAAACCACTTTTCCACGGCCACCAGCGTCCTTACCATTCCATTACGCATTGTCCAGCATTCATATTCACACAGAACATGCTGAAACATTTTCAGTGAGCGCATTTATTGGTACTTGTCATATTTCTGTTTTTCATGCCGTTGACCATTCTTGTTAAATAACAAACAAAACAAAGCAATCTTTTAACATGGCAATTGTTTTCTGTACCTTTGTGTCACACTTCCGACATGTCACTATATATGCTATACGGGGCGTTCATTTGAAATCCGTTCGTGCCGCACCGCGCGTAATTGCGTATGTTGAACATGATCATGTCATAGTCATGTGATAAGTACTGACCAATGAATAAAAGAGCACGTGCTTATCGTCCCATGATGCATAGGTTCTGTTTCTGACCGTTGAGAAAATGGCCGGGTTGATCCAAAATCCGTGCAAAGAAGCTCAAAGAGCGGTGATTCAGTTTCTTTCATTTGAAGGATGTCGACCAGTGGACATTCATCGAAGAATGCAGGCAGCGTACGGTAACAAATGTGTGTCGAAGACAACAGTGACAGACTGGGCACGAATGTTTCCGAAAGGACGTCAGTTCACAACAGATCTTCGACGGCCAGGTCAAGCGCATATTGTTGCAACAGAAAAAAAAAACCATCGCCAAAATTGATGCAGCAGTACAGATGAAGCGTTGTCGAAAGCATACATTCTCTAGCGAAAGAATTTGATGTGTCAATTCAAAAGGACGTTCGTAAGAAACTGCAATATCGGAAGGTGTGTTCTCAGTGGGTAGCACGGATGTTGACCGACTACCAAAAAAGAGGAACGCATAGGATGTTGCAAAGATTGTGCAGGAAGCATTAGCAAAGAAGAAGTGGGAAATTCTGCAACATCCAGCCTATAGTCCTGATTTGTCACCATGTGATTTTCATTTGTTCGGACCTCTAAAAAAGCTCTCAAGGGGCAACGATTTCACACAGATGCAGACGTAATGAACACGGTAATCACTTGGTTCAGTGAACAACCACAATTCTTTTTGCGGACGGCATTCGCCGCATACCTAAGCAATGGGATGCTTGCCTTAATGCCTACGGCGACTTCTTCTGAACAACCCATGGTGCATATTTCATTCAAAATGTTTAATTCTACCACACCTGTTAATGTTTCTTTCATGCTTTTGTAATAAAACCATTGGAACGGGTTTCAAATGAACGCCCCTAATATATCAGTGTTATGCTCTTTGCAGTTTATGTAAGTAAAAAAAAAACATATGCATCAGCGTCCGACGACAAATAGTGCCAGTTTTGTGTTGGTCTACAAGACCCCCTCTTTCTCCCCATGTGCCTCTCGTGTCTGGCCATGCCAATTCTTACTCCCTGAGTCTCTCCATTCTGGACAACGATGTGGATTCACTGACGCCAAAACCCTCCGCTCACGACATCTCTCTATTGAGCATTAGTAACATCAGCACGATCCGTGGGCTGGCCATCTGCAGGAGATGCAGAGCCAGCAAGTTTAACAGCTCGTTCTTTTCCCTCAACTCCCGCTTGTCCCGTAACGAAGATAAAGGTGCCTCTACTGACATTCCCCTTGTTTATGACAAATAATTTGGCCTCATCACAGTGTACCCGTCAGATATGCTGTCAATGGGGGTGACTTTATTAAAGCTTTTCTGTGGTCGTTAATTTAGTTTGTAATGACGTTACTGAGTCTTATATGAGTGTACTATTTGTTGTTATTCTGTGTTCAGGCTTCTGGATTTACACACAGAAAGAAAGAGATTTCCTGTTTATTTTAATGTAATGAGAAAGCCGCAGCAGAGCAGTGGCTTGAACGCTTCCTTGTCGGCGTGTTAGTAATGTGCTCAAATCTCCATGGAAGCGGGATTTTATCAAGTTGATCTGGACTCCCAGCCTAAAATGGCTACTAGACGGCGTGATATTAACCCATGGAATACCGATTGTTCTGTAAAAATATAGAGTTAGCACCATTACCCAATACGTCTCCAGTCTAAGAAGAGGTTCCCTTACTATTGTTGTTTTGTGTTACTTACGCCATTATTTTCTATGCCGTAGCTTAGAAGATAAGGCATGCATGAGTCATAACATTACATTATTGCACGAGAATACATTTTAACCTGCAGATAGAAGCGGAGGACGGCACTGTGGGGGTAGGGGTGACAATCGGTGGCGAGCCCGGCTGCTACATCGTGGAGAAACACCTGAGCCGGTTTATTGAAGGTCAAGATCCCAGGGATATTGAGTTGATCTGGGATCAGATGTTCCGCGCCACCATTAACTATGGACGAAAGGGCCTGCCCATCCAGGTAACTATGACAACAATAGTACCTTCTGCATCAGAGTACATGACATGCACTCCTGTCATTCATTAATTATTTCGTGTTATTTTCTCGCCACATTCGATAACGCAATCTAGACAATGTGACCAATAATACATTAATGCTTCCTTCCAAAGTTACATACTTTTCTTAACCGTGTCGCTCTTGGGCAGTTTAATTTAACATTAATGAATAAAGCTGGGTCAGAACGGGGTAAAATAATAATTGCCGTAGACAGAAATATGTTACATAACTGTACGGGACAGAAAGATGTCACATAACTGTATGACAAAGAAAGATGTTACATAACTGTACGGGACAGAAAGATGTTACATAACTGTACGGGACAGAAAGATGTTACATAACTGTACTGGACAGAAAGATGTTACATAACTGTATGACAAAGAAAGATGTTACATAACTGTACGGGACAGAAAGATGTCACATAACTGTACGGGACAGAAAGATGTCACATAACTGTATGACAAAGAAAGATGTTACATAACTGTACGGGACAGAAAGATGTTACATAACTGTACGGGACAGAAAGATGTTACATAACTGTACTGGACAGAAAGATGTTACATAACTGTATGACAAAGAAAGATGTTACATAACTGTACGGGACAGAAATATGTTACATAACTGTATGACAAAGAAAGATGTTACATAACTGTATGACAAAGAAAGATGTTACATAACTGTACGGGACAGAAAGATGTTACATAACTGGCCGGGATAGAAAGATGTCACATAACTGTATGGGATAGAAAGATGTCCCATAGCTGTATGGGATAGAAAGATGTCACACAACTGTATGGGATAGAAAGATGTCACATAACTGTATGGGATAGAAAGATGTCACATAACTGTATGGGGTAGAAAGATGTCACATAACTGTATGGGATAGAAAGATTTCCCATAGTTGTATGGGATAGAAAGATGTCCCATAACTGTACGGGATAGAAAGATGTCACATAACTGTATGGGATAGAAAGATGTCACATAACTGTATGAGATAGAAAGATGTCACATAACTGTATGGGATAGAAAGATGTCACATAACTGTATGGGATAGAAAGATGTCCCATAGATGTATGGGATAGAAAGATGTCACATAACTGTATGGGATAGAAAGATGTCACATAACTGTATGGGATAGAAAGATGTCACATAACTGTATGGGATAGAAAGATGTCATAACTGTATGGGATAGAAAGATGTCACATAACTGTATGGGATAGAAAGATGTCACATAACTGCATGGGATAGAAAGATGTCACATAACTGTATGGGATAGAAAGATTTCCCATAGTTGTATGGGATAGAAAGATGTCACATAACTGTACGGGATAGAAAGATGTCACATAACTGTACAGGATAGAAAGATGTCACATAACTGTACAGGATAGAAAGATGTCACATAACTGTACAGGATAGAAAAATGTCACATAACTGTATGGGATAGAAAGATGTCACATTACTGTAAAGGACAGAAAGACAATGTAATTATTGGGTGTTAATGTAAACAAACTAAAGGTCTATTTAATCTGTTGCAGGCAATAAGTGCTGTGGACCTAGCTCTCTGGGATCTCCTTGGGAAGCTAAGGAATGAACCAGTGTATGCTCTACTGGGTAAGCTGTTTGCTAGCTACACCCACACAGGGTTGAACTGTTGACAACAATACACACACACACACTAGTTGGCTGTCTTTATTGATCACACCGTTACACACGCTAATTGGCTGTCCTTACTTGATCAAAACGGTACACATACACACACTAGTTGGCTGTCCTTACTTAATCACAATGGTACACACACTAGTTGGTTGTCCTTACTTGATCATAACATGAGACACGGTCTTTTCCTTCTTCTGTTGCCTTTCATCTCCAAATGGAGCAGAGACCTTCAACAAACTAAAGCTGTCTTTTATAGACTTGGTTGTGATTGGTTGGATTTCAACTAACTCAAACTGTCTTTGATAGATGTGTTCGTGATTGGTTAGATTTTGCAGTTAACATTTTCTATGGGATGAGGTGTCCAGTGTGACATTCCTCTTCCGCCCTCTTACAACATACATGGCTGGCTACATTGTTACTTTCCTTTAGATCCCAGTAACAGACGGGCTGCATGGAGGTCCTACCAATCAAACATGTTTTTTTTAATGTTGCATATCCCTTACAGGACGTTGCCGTCAACACCAGAATTGTTTCAGCTGCTGTTGATGTACTAGGCAAGTTTTACGCTCAGTAGTTTGCCATTGCTTTCTGAACGTCGCCAATCAAAGTACTAGCAGGAAAAATCAAAAGTAAGAGAAGCAGAGGACGCCTAAGAAACTACTTAGGCATGTAAGGACAGTGGTATATGGTGAGCTGAAGGGAGTAGCTCAGAAAAGGAAGAGGTGGAGAGACATGATCAAGAAAATGTCTATGAAAGTCTTCATACTGATGAGTTAAAGTTAGTTGCATACACTGTACAGGACATTGCCGTCAACCCCAGCATTTTTTGGCTGTTCGTGGTGTCTTGGCAAGTTTAAGTTCAGTAGTTTGCCATTGCTTTCTGAACAACGGGCACCCATAACATTTCATAACAAACCAACACAGCACGGTCTGTTGCCAAATCGCACACAGCTGTGTTTCGAAGGCGGTATGCGAGATTACGAACTGCGTCCATAACCACAGAGCCGGCTGAGTTACACAAGGAAATGTAGAACAATGGAGAGTCTCTGAGACCTTTACAGAAACATGATTAGTAAATTCTTATAAATTCTGGCATGTTTCTCTGCATCTCATCAGGTACATCCTGCATTTATATACCACATGAAGCGAAATGATGAATTGTATTTTGACTGAAATGTCTAACACATCATAATTTACTAGACATGTCTAACGCATCATAATTTACTAGACATGTCTAACACATCATAATTTACTAGACATGTCTAACACATCATAATTTACTAGACATGTCTAACACATCATAATTTACTAGACATGTCTAACACATCATAATTTACTAGACATGTCTAACACATCATAATTTACTAGACATGTCTAACACATCATAATTTACTAGACACAGTATAATGGTTTTGTGTATCTGTTATATGGCACATACTTGCTTTATATGCACATCATCAACTTATGGTGCCATAAAAATGGAGAGGGTAAATTGTGTCCAATGCCATGCTATTTGCTTGTTGGCTTGGGCATTGCTTGTTGCCTCGGGCATTGCTTGTTGCCTCGGGCATTGCTTGTTGCCTCGGGCATTGCTTGTTGCCTCGGGCAATGTTTGTTCGCTCGGGCAATGTTTGTTGCCTCGGGCATTGCTTGTTGCCTCGGGCATTGCTTGTTGGCTCGGGCATTGCTTGTTGCCTCGGGCATTGCTTGTTGCCTCGGCCATTGCTTGTTGCATCGGGCATTGCTTGTTGGCTTCAGCATTGTTTGTTGGCTTCAGCATTGCTTGTTGCCTCGGGCATTGCTTGTTGGCTCTGGCATTGCTTGTTGGCTCTGGCATTGCTTGTTGCCTCGGGCATTGCTTGTTGGCTCTGGCATTGCTTGTTGCATCGGGCATTGCTTGTTGGCTTCAGCATTGTTTGTTGGCTTCAGCATTGCTTGTTGCCTCGGGCATTGCTTGTTGGCTCTGGCATTGCTTGTTGGCTCTGGCATTGCTTGTTGGCTCTGGCATTGCTTGTTGGCTTCAGCATTGCTTGTTGGCTCGGGCATTGCTTGTTGGCTCTGGCATTGCTTGTTGGCTTCAGCATTGCTTGTTGGCTCGGGCATTGCTTGTTGCCTCGGGCAATGTTTGTTCGCTCGGGCAATGTTTGTTGCCTCGGGCATTGCTTGTTGCCTCGGGCATTGCTTGTTGGCTCGGGCATTGCTTGTTGCCTCGGGCATTGCTTGTTGCCTCGGCCATTGCTTGTTGCATCGGGCATTGCTTGTTGGCTTCAGCATTGTTTGTTGGCTTCAGCATTGCTTGTTGCCTCGGGCATTGCTTGTTGGCTCTGGCATTGCTTGTTGGCTCTGGCATTGCTTGTTGCCTCGGGCATTGCTTGTTGGCTCTGGCATTGCTTGTTGCATCGGGCATTGCTTGTTGGCTTCAGCATTGTTTGTTGGCTTCAGCATTGCTTGTTGCCTCGGGCATTGCTTGTTGGCTCTGGCATTGCTTGTTGGCTCTGGCATTGCTTGTTGGCTCTGGCATTGCTTGTTGGCTTCAGCATTGCTTGTTGGCTCGGGCATTGCTTGTTGCCTCGGGCATTGCTTGTTGGCTTCAGCATTGCTTGTTGGCTCTGGCATTGCTTGTTGGCTCTGGCATTGCTTGTTGGCTTCAGCATTGCTTGTTGGCTCGGGCATTGCTTGTTGCCTCGGGCATTGCTTGTTGGCTTCAGCATTGCTTGTTGCCTCGGGCATTGCTTGTTGCCTCGGGCATTGCTTGTTGCTTCGGGCATTGCTTGTTGCCTCGGGCATTGCTTGTTGGCTTCAGCATTGCTTGTTGCCTCGGGCATTGCTTGTTGGCTCTGGCATTGCTTGTTGGCTCTGGCATTGCTTGTTGGCTTCAGCATTGCTTGTTGGCTCTGGCATTGCTTGTTGGCTCTGGCATTGCTTGTTGGCTCGGGCATTGCTTGTTGACTTCAGCATTGTTTGTTAACTCTGGCATTGCTTGTTGACTTCAGCATTGTTTGTTAACTCTGGCATTGTTTGTTGGCTCGGGCATTGCTTGTTGCCTCGGGCATTGCTTGTTGGCTCTAGCATTGCTTGTTGTCTCTGGCATTGCTTGTTGACTTCAGCATTGCTTGTTGACTTCAGCATTGCTTGTTGCCTCGGGCATTGCTTGTTGCTTCGGGCATTGCTTGTTGGCTCTGGCATTGCTTGTTGGCTTTGGCATTGCTTGTTGGCTCTGGCATTGCTTGTTGGCTTCAGCATTGCTTGTTGGCTCTGGCATTACTTGTTGCCTCGGGCATTGCTTGTTGGCTCTGGCATTGCTTGTTGGCTCTGGCATTGCTTGTTGCCTCGGGCATTGCTTGTTGCCTCGGGCATTGTTGTTGCCTCGGGCATTGCTTGTTGCCTCGGGCATTGCTTGTTGTTATGGTTTTGTGTATCTGTTATATGGCACATACTTGCTTTATATGCACATCATCAACTTATGGTGCCATAAAAATGGAGAGGGTAAATTGTGTCCAATGCCATGCTATTTGCTTGTTGGCTTGGGCATTGCTTGTTGGCTCGGGCATTGCTTGTTGGCTCGGGCACTGCTTGTTGCCTCGGGCATTGCTTGTTGCCTCGGGCATTGCTTGTTGGCTTCAGCATTGTTTGTTGGCTCGGGCATTGATTGTTGCCTCGGGCATTGCTTGTTGCCTCGGGCATTGCTTGTTGGCTCGGGCATTGCTTGTTGCCGCGGGCATTGCTTGTTGGCTCGGGCATTGCTTGTTGGCTTCAGCATTGTTTGTTGGCTCGGGCATTGCTTGTTGCCTCGGGCATTGCTTGTTGGTTCGGGCATTGCTTGTTGGCTCGGGCATTGCTTGTTGGCTTCAGCATTGCTTGTTGCCTCGGGCATTGCTTGTTGGCTTCAGCATTGTTTGTTGGCTCGGGCATTGCTTGTTGCCTCGAGCATTGCTTGTTGGCTTCAGCATTGTTTGTTGGCTCGGGCATTGCTTGTTGCCTCGGGCATTGCTTGTTGCCTCGGGCATTGCTTGTTGCCTCGGGCATTGCTTGTTGCCTCGGGCATTGCTTGTTGGCTCTGGCATTGCTTGTTGGCTTCAGCATTGCTTGTTGGCTCGGGCATTGCTTGTTGGCTTCAGCATTGCTTGTTGGCTCGGGCATTGCTTGTTGGCTTCAGCATTGTTTGTTGGCTCGGGCATTCCTTGTTGCCTCGGGCATTGCTTGTTGGCTCGGGCATTGCTTGTTGGCTCGGGCATTGCTTGTTGGCTTCAGCATTGTTTGTTGGCTCGGGCATTGCTTGTTGCCTTGGGCATTGCTTGTTGGTTCGGGCATTGCTTGTTGGCTCGGGCATTGCTTGTTGGCTTCAGCATTGCTTGTTGCCTCGGGCATTGCTTGTTGGCTCGGGCATTGCTTGTTGGCTCGGGCATTGCTTGTTGGCTTCAGCATTGTTTGTTGGCTCGGGCATTGCTTGTTGCCTCAAGCATTGCTTGTTGGCTTCAGCATTGTTTGTTGGCTCGGGCATTGCTTGTTGCCTCGGGCATTGCTTGTTGCCTCGGGCATTGCTTGTTGGCTCGGGCATTGCTTGTTGGCTTCAGCATTGTTTGTTGGCTCGGGCATTGCTTGTTGCCTCAGGCATTGCTTGTTGGTTCGGGCATTGCTTGTTGGCTCGGGCATTGCTTGTTGGCTCGGGCATTGCTTGTTGG
The DNA here is from genome assembly GCA_014155875.1 of Cepaea nemoralis. Classification (NCBI taxonomy): domain Eukaryota; kingdom Metazoa; phylum Mollusca; class Gastropoda; order Stylommatophora; family Helicidae; genus Cepaea; species Cepaea nemoralis. Next base: position 138,285 of record JACEFZ010023900.1, read on the forward strand.
CTTCAGCATTGTTTGTTGGCTCGGGCATTGCTTGTTGCCTCGAGCATTGCTTGTTGGCTCGGGCATTGCTTGTTGCCTCGGGCATTGCTTGTTGGCTCGGGCATTGCTTGTTGGCTCGGGCATTGCTTGTTGGCTTCAGCATTGTTTGTTGGCTTCAGCATTGTTTGTTGGCTCGGGCATTGCTTGTTGCCTCGGGCATTGTTTGTTGCCTCGGGCATTGCTTGTTGCTTCGGGCATTGCTTGTTGGCTCTGGCATTGCTTGTTGGCTCTGGCATTGCTTGTTGGCTCGGGCATTACTTGTTGGCTCTGGCATTGCTTGTTGGCTCTGGCATTGCTTGTTGGCTCTGGCATTGCTTGTTGGCTTCGGCATTGCTTGTTGGCTCTGGCATTGCTTGTTGGCTCTGGCATTGCTTGTTGGCTCTGGCATTGCTTGTTGGCTTCAGCATTGCTTGTTGGCTCTGGCATTGCTTGTTGGCTCTGGCATTGCTTGTTGGCTCTGGCATTGCTTGTTGGCTCGGCATTGCTTGTTGGCTCGGCATTGCTTGTTGGCTTCATCATTGCTTGTTGGCTCGGGCATTGCTTGTTGGCTCTGGCATTGCTTGTTGGCTCTGGCATTGCTTGTTGACTTCAGCATTGCTTGTTGGCTCTGGCATTGCTTGTTGACTTCAGCATTGTTTGTTACCTCGGGCATTGCTTGTTGGCTTCAGCATTGCTTGTTGGCTCTGGCATTGCTTGTTGGCTTCAGCATTGCTTGTTGCCTCGGGCATTGCTTGTTGGCTCTGGCATTGCTTGTTGCCTCGGGCATTGCTTGTTGGCTCTGGCATTGCTTGTTGACTTCAGCATTGCTTGTTGGCTCTGGCATTGCTTGTTGCCTCGGGCATTGCTTGTTGGCTCTGGCATTGCTTGTTGCCTCGGGCATTGCTTGTTGGCTTCAGCATTGCTTGTTGGCTCTGGCATTGCTTGTTGGCTTCAGCATTGCTTGTTGCCTCGGGCATTGCTTGTTGCCTCGGGTATGTTACAGACATGGCTGGGGTTGACATCTGTGTTTAGTATGTCTATAGTTATTTGTGATGTCTTGGCAAGTTTATGTTCAGCAGTTTGCCATTGCTTTCTGAACAACCGGCATTCATACCTTTGTATGGGAACCAACACAAGACGGTCTGCTTCCAAACTGCCAGCAGCTGTGTTGTGAACGTGGTATGTGGGATTACAAATTTTACATTCATAATCCCTTCGCTACAGAGCCGGCCAACTAACAGCCAAAAAACACCAAATATGCCCAAACAATGTTGGGGTTGACTGCCATGTCCTGTAAAGGATATGCAACTTTTAATAGTTGGCTGCTGACTCCTCCGGAGACTGAGTTGTAACTCTGAAGTCAAATGCACAGTCAATTAGGTCATTAGAGCCTTGTAAAGGGCTTGTTCCTATCTGCCTGGGGCTGGTGTAAAGACTTTCCTCCTGGGGCTGGTGTAAAGACTTTCCTCCTGGGGCTGGTGTAGAGACTTTCCTCCTGGGGATGGTGTAGAGACTTTCCTCCTGGGGATGGTGTAGAGACATTCCTCCTGACCCGGTACCAAAAGTACCATCTCTATGGGGACTGCTGCAGAGTTCTGCTTCCCCTCTCAAGCTCAGAAACCAGCAGGGTATGCAAAACTGGTACTGCAACTTCACATCTACACAACATGCATTGACTGGCTGGGATTAGGTCTAAGTTGGTCATGTTTTCTCTACAGCTTTGAGACATTTCAATGTCCACAATAACCATGTCCACATTAACCCAATGTCCAGAGATGTCGATAACGCTTATATTAAGAAGGTGGAAAGTGTTTTGGGTTACACATGGAGTAGCCAATCAAAGTTTGGTATTTTCTTGGTGTCGAAGGAGTAAAATATATCATTTGTTATGTATCCCACAGGTGGGAAAACCAAAGACAGGCTACCCGTATATTCAACAACAGGAAGGCCAGACATTGCACAAAAACTAGGTTTTGTCGGTGCCAAGATCGCTTGCTGCTATGGACCCAGTGAAGGAGATGAAGGCCTGAGGAAGAACGTTGCATTTTTCAAGGGATGGAGGGAGAAGGTTGGGCCTGACTTTCCGCTTAGCCTGGATTGTTACATGGCGCTGACTGTGCCTTACGCATCAAGACTGGCCCGGGAACTTGAGCCTTATGGGCTGAAATGGATAGAAGAATTTTTGCCCCCTGATAACTATGAAGGCTACAAGCAAGTCAGAGAGAACCTGAGAGGATCCAACGTGTTGCTGACCACTGGAGAGCATGAGTATACTCGATATGGCTTTCAACAGCTGCTGGAGTCCCGGTGTGTTGACATCATACAACCCGACATCACTTGGCTGGGAGGACTTACAGAAGCCAAGCGAGTTGTGGCAATGGCTTCAGCATACGATACTCTAGTTATTCCCCATGGTTCTAGTGTATACTCGTACCATCTGCAATATGCTTTCCACAACTGTCCTCTGGCAGAGTTCATAAACATGAGCGAGAAGTCAGACACTATTGTGCCGTATTTTGGAGGCCTCTTCCCTGATGAGCCACTTCCAGAAAATGGATTTATAGACCTGCCAGATCGTCCTGGATTTGGGGTCACACTTAAAAAGGACAACCTTTCTCGGCCATATGCCAGATCAGAGGAGGACTCTAAACGACAAGCTGATGCCAACAAAAATAGGGCCGTCCCCACAAAACCAGTCTTTCCATTTTAGAGTCAGATGGTTCTGTCAGGCAAAAATATCCAAACTAATTTACTTTCTTTGATTATAGTTGGTTATCAAACAGAATTGCACTTGTAAATGAGAGAGAGAGAGAGAGAGAGAGAGAGAGAGAGAGAGAGAGAGAGAGAGAGAGAGAGAGAGAGAGAGAGAGAGAGAGAGAGAGAGAGAGAGAGAGAGAGAGAGAGAGAGAGATTGTGTTTGTGTATGCATGCATGTGAGAAAGAGAGAGAGAGGGGGGAGGGAGAGGGGGAGATGGGAGGAAGGGAGGGAGAGAGAGAGAGGTTTTTTCAACATATTCTGTGATAGAAAAGACATTTTGTGTTTCGAAAATATCCATAATTTTATGTAACATCATTTTAATTTTTCAGATTTCTTCTATTGCACTAACATTTCTAACACCAACTGACAGACACTTGCTTTTGAAGATTAATAACTTATTTCACAAATCTTAAATTTGTTATGCATAATGTGAAGCAGTTTCATCAGCTCTCCCACATGTTCCTTAGTTTTACTGTTGTAGCTCTTACCTACAAACTGCAGACTTCTCTAAAAATCATACATCTTTCCTTTACAATATTATCAATTCAACAGACACAATTTTACACACTATCGCACAAACTTTCTCTGTTTACATTATGTAACTTGAAGAAGATAATAATAATGATGAGTATCTAATCATACATGATAGTTCTAACATTCACAACAGTGTACTCCCTTAGTGAAAGTAAATACAGAAGCCACAAACAATGTGTTGCACAATTTGTTGCCTGGGATACTTCACTACGTCTCAAGTACAGTGAATCCGTCTTTACTGTGGGGATAACAAATGGCCTACATTCGAACAGTGCATGCTGTGTATTTCAGTCAAACTATGACTCATCTATTCACTTCATAAAACTCTGCAGTATAAACCCCTATACAGTGAAAATATTTTTAAAAATTCAGAAGATATGAGAGGAATCATCATTGAGGGACATAACATCAATAACTTTAGAAATGCGGATGATTCAGCATTGATTGCTGACAATAAACAGGATCTGCAACATTTAGTAGATATGGTTGTTGTGCACAGTGAACATGTAGGGTTAGAATTAAATTGTAAGAAGACACAGATTATGGTCATCACTAGGAAGAAATAAATGTTGCTTTATGAATGACTGGCATTCTCAACTTTGTATGGGAACCAAAGCAAGGCAGTATGCTTCCAAGTCACTTGCAGTTGTGTTTGAATGCAGTATGTGGGGTTATAAACTGCATTGGTAACCCATTCGCCATAGAGCTGGTCAACAAACAGCCAAAAAACGCCAAACATGTCCCAAAAATAAATGCTGGGGTTGACTGCCACATCCTGTAAAGGAAATGCAACTTTTAATAGTTGGTTGCTGGATCCTCTGGAGTTGTAACTCTGAAGTCCCATGCACAGTTAATTAGGTCATTAGAGCCTTGTAAAGGGCTTGTTCCTATCTGCCTGGGGCTGGTGTAGAGACTTTCCTCCTGGGCTGGTGTAGAGACTTTCCTCCTGACCCAGAACCAAAAGTACCATCTTAATGGGGACTGCTGCAGAGTTCTGCTTCCCCTCTCAAGCTCAGAAACCAGCAGGGTATGCAGAACTGGTACTGCAACTTCACATCTACACAACATGCATTGACAGCTGGTTTGGATTAGGCCTAAGTTGGTCATGTTTTCTCTAAAGCTTTGAGACATTTCAATGTCCCACAATAACCATGTCCACATTAACCCAATGTCCAGAGATGTCGATAACGCTTATGTTAAAAAAGTGGAAAGTATTTTGGGTTACACATGGAGTAGCCAATCAAAGTTTGGTATTTTCTTGGTATCGAAGGAGTAAAATATATCATTTGTTATGTATCCCACAGGTGGGAAAACCAAAGACAGGCTACCCGTATATTCAACAACAGGAAGGCCAGACATTGCACAAAAACTAGGTTTTGTCGGTGCCAAGATAACTTGCTGCTATGGACCCAGTGAAGGAGATGAAGGCCTGAGGAAGAACATCGCATTTTTCAAGGGATGGAGGGAGAAGGTTGGGCCTGACTTTCCGCTTAGCCTGGATTGTTACATGGCCCTGAGTGTGCCTTACGCATCAAGACTGGCCCGGGAACTTGAGCCTTATGGGCTGAAATGGATAGAAGAATTTTTGCCCCCTGATAACTATGAAGGTTACAAGCAAGTCAGGGAGAACCTGAGAGGATCCAACGTGTTGCTGACCACTGGAGAACATGAGTATACTCGCTATGGCTTTCAACAGCTGCTGGAGTCCCGGTGCGTTGACATCATACAACCCGACATCACTTGGCTGGGAGGACTTACAGAAGCCAAGCGAGTTGTGGCAATGGCTTCAGCATACGATACTCTAGTTATTCCCCATGGCTCTAGTGTATACTCATACCACCTGCAATATGCTTTCCACAACTGTCCTCTGGCAGAGGTCATAAACATGAGTGAGAAGTCAGATACTATTGTGCCTTATTTTGGAGGCCTCTTCCCTGATGAGCCACTTCCAGAAAATGGATTTATAGACCTGCCGGATCGTCCTGGATTTGGGGTCACACTTAAAAAGGACAACCTTTCTCGGCCATATGCCAGATCAGAGGAGGACTCTAAACGACAAGCTGATGCCAACAAAAATAGGGTCGTGCCCACAAAACCAGTCTTTCCATTTTAGAGTCAGATGGTTCTGTCAGGCAAAAATATCCAACCAAACATAATTTGCTTTCTTTGATTATGGTTGATTATCAAACAGAATTGTGCTTGCAAATGAGAGAGAGAGAAAGAAAGAAAGAGAGAGAGAGAGAAAGAGAGAGAGAGAGAGAGAGAGAGCGAGAGAGAGAGAGAGAGAGAGATTGTGTTTGTGTATGCATGCATGTGAGAAAGAGAGAGAGGGGGAGGGGAGAGAGAGAGGGGGGAGATGGGAGGAAGGGAGGGACAGAGATATTTTTTCAAAATATTCTCTGATAGAAAAGACATTTTGTGTTTCAAAAATATCCCTAATTATATGTAACATCATTTTCATTATTTCAGTTTTCTTTTATTGCACTAACATTTCTAACACCAACTGACAGACACTTCCTTTTGAAGATTAATAACTTATTTCACAAATCTTAAATTTGTTATGCATAATGTAAAGCAGTTTCATCAGCTCTCCCACTTGTTCCTCAGTTTTACTGTTGTAGCTCTTACCTACAAACTGCAGACATCACTAAAAATCATACAGCTTTCCTTTACAACGTTATCAATTCAACAGACACATTTTTACACACTATCACACAAACTTTCTCTCTTTACATTCATGTAACTTGAAGAAGATAATAATAATGATGAGTATCTAATCATACATGATAGTTCTAACATTCACAACAGTGTGCTCCCTTAGTGAATGTAAACACAGAAGCCACAAACAATGTGTTGCACAATTTGTTGCCTGGGATACTTCACTACATCTCAAGTACAGTCAATCCGCCTTTACTGTGGGGATAACAAATGGCCTACATTCGAACAGCATCAGAGATTATGCATGCTGTGTATTTCAGTCAGACTATGACTCATCTGTTCACTTCATAAAACTGCAGTATGAACCCCTATACAGTGAATTTTTTTTAGAAATTCAGAAGATTCAGGAAATAAATGACCGTAGACCCCGAGGTAGACCAAGAAGACGGTGGAGAGATAAAATATATACAGACCTACAAGCACTTGGAATCAACGACTGGCAAGAGAAGGTCAACCAGAGAGACGAATGGAGACGGATTGTATCTGCAGCAAAGAACCTCAATGGCTCGGAACACTGAAGAAGAAGATGATATGAGAGGAATCATCATTGAGGGACATAACATCAATAACATTAGAAATGCGGATGATACAGTTTTGATTGCTGACAATAAACAGGATCTGCAACATTTAGTAAATGTGGTTGTTGTGCACAGTGAACAATTAGGGTTAGAATTAAGTTGTAAGAAGACACAGATTATGGTCATCACTAGGAAGAACGAAATACCACAATGTAATATACGAGTAAATGGGAATATTCTTAAACAAGTGAATCGGTACAATTATCTCAGAATAGTCATAACATCTGATGGGAGGTACCTTGAAGAGTTTAGAACAAGAATTGCTTTGGCAAATGTAGCTATTTGCATGATGGAAAACACACTGACCATTAAAGATGTCAACTGCAACAAGAAAAAGAGTGCAGAAGTATACTTTTGTATGGATGTGAAACATGAACAATGAGCAGACTAGCTGAAAAATATCTAATGGCAGTGGAGATGTGGTTTCTGAGGAAAATGCAAAGAATACCATGGACAGACAGAAAAACCAATGACCAAGTCCTACAAGAAACAAATGAAAACCATAAACTGATTGAAGAAATTAGATGAAGATAGTCAAAATCTTTTGGACATATTATAAGAAGAAATACATTGGAGAACTTGGTGACAACTGGCAAGATCGAGGGGAAGGCAGAGAAGTAAATATGTGGATGACTAGACCATGTGGTATGGTCAGGACAAGAGCACAGAGCTGATATTTACCTTTTCCACACACACACACTTAATCTAACTAAACCAGTGGTTCTCAACCTGTTCAGTCCAATGCACCCTTTTCATCACAGCATATTATTGTCCCTTTCTAAAAATGACTCAACGGATGAATTAAAAATAATGCTGATAATCTATTATTTTCATTCTCGCATGTGTACTTACCTGAATTTTTTTTTTTTTATTGCCGAATTCTACATATTAAAAGGAGCAGAAAAGGGTGATACATTTTAAAACAACATTAGTATTTTTCAAATATTCATAACTAATTACTTCATTGAAACGACACTAAAGCATAGGTCAGTAAACAGATATGATATAGCAACATCAATGATCCTGATGATTTATGTACTAACATATTTATAAAAACACTTCATATCTGTGACCTCAAATTCCTCTCTTACTGAGAACCACTGGCGTAGACAGTCTCAAACTGTACATATTTGTGCCACTTACACCTTGTCACAATTTGTGTCACTTATACTATGTCACATTCTGTATCAAATATACCATGCCACATTCAGTGTCCTATATACTATGTCACATTCTGTCAAGTATACTATATCACATACTGCATTCTGTTTACTCTGTCACATTCTTTTGTCACATATTCTATGTCACATCCAATACAATCTTCACAGTTTCTGGTTCCACATTATGACCTTTTCACTCAACTGGTGCAGTTGATCCTGTCCGTAGGTGGTATTTCTGGCAATATCCTGGGCTGAAATATCAAATACAGATGAAACAATTATTTTCAAAATACAATATTATCACACAACTACAACAAACACATAACAAGAAATAATACACATGTTAAATATCCCAAACACTACTATCTTCTGCATTTTCTTACCTTACCAAGACAGAGATTGTAGTTCAATTCCCAGCAGGGTTATTTTTTCTACCAACGTGACTCTGGGATTGACCAGTACCAGATAATTCTCAGTTTTCTTGGTAGGAACAGACACAGAGTAAGGAAACTGGTCACTCCACCTCATAATGCTGTGCCCTAGAATACGTGAATAGGCTTCACATTTGACACTCTATAGCAGTATCTGCCAGGGGACTACTTTTTTTACAATTTACAGGAGGTTACGCCGACAATGGGATGAGTGCAGTTGGATGAGGGTTCAATGCCTGTACTTGCCGTTTGCTACAGGAGGGAACAAGTGGCCATCTATTCCTGCATGCACTGCAGGCCCCCCCCCCAAAAAAATTAATGGTCCTAATATTTCACATATGCACAACAGGTTCCAGCTGTGAGACTTTTTAAAAAGACCAGGCAGCTGCAGGTAGCGAAGCTAGCAAACTAGTCCAGTAGTCATGAGTTCACACCGCTCCTTGAGGCGATGATTTTTAAAAGTCTGATCTGGGTTCCCAGGTGAACCTTGCCCAATATGGGTAACAGAAAATTTTCTGGGAAGCAAAAGTACTCGCTGTGGTACTGACCACATGACCCGCCCAGTACTGATTGGTCTACACAAATATGGGGCTAGCACTCTATACCCAATACACTTCATGCCGTGGAACAGGGGTCACTAGTGTGCTAGTTTATTTTATACAAGGATGCACACAAATGCTCGGTTTTACAGGTTACCATAATATAAATTGGAAAGGAGATTCTGTGATAAAACACCAATAAAAATTAAATAGAAGTAGGGAAGCCGACTTCTATTCATGTTTAAAATTGTATTAATCTTGTCAGTTGTGAAATGTAGAAAACTTGTCTGGTTTGGTCACATAACTCACCATGCTTCCTTTTCATTGGTGTTGTTGTCATCATCATTGTAGTAGTAGTAGTAGTAGTAGTAGTAGTAGTAGTAGTAGTAGTAGTAGTAGTAGTAGTAGCAGCAGCAATAGTAGTAGTAGTAGTAGTAGTAGTAGCAGTAGTAGTAGTAGTAGTAGTAGTAGTAGTAGTAGTAGTAGTAGTAGTAGTAGTAGTAGTAGTAGCAGCAGCAATAGTAGTAGTAGTAGTAGTAGTAGTAGTAGTAGTAGTAGTAGTAGTAGTAGTAGTAGTAGTAGTAGTAGTAGTAGTAGTAGTAGTAGCAGCAGCAATAGTAGTAGTAGTAGTAGTAGTAGTAGTAGTAGTAGTAGTAGTAGTAGTAGTAGTAGTAGTAGTAGTAGTAGTAGTAGTAGTAGTAGTAGCAGCAGCAATAGTAGTAGTAGTAGTAGTAGTAGTAGTAGTAGTAGTAGTAGTAGTAGTAGTAGTAGTAGTAGTAGTAGTAGCAGCAGCAATAGTAGTAGTAGTAGTAGCAGCAGCAATAGTAGTAGTAGTAGTAGTAGTAGTAGTAGTAGTAGTAGTAGTAGTAGTAGTAGTAGTAGTAGTTGAAGTACTAGCAGCAGCAGTAGCTGTGATGGTGTTGGTGGAATAAGAGGAAGAGAAGAAGATGGTGGAATAGAGGAAGAGAAGGAGGTGGTGGAATAAAAGATGGAGGAGGAGGTGGTAAAGTGGAAAGAAACTAGAAGGAGGAGGAGAAGGAAAAATTCTCTATTTGTCAAAAACAATGACAAAACCAACAAGAATACACATCAAGATGTGAAGTAATTGCTTGAACAGTGGTTCTCAACCTTTTTTGGCCCATGCACCCCTTCAACACATGTTCAGAATGTAATTTCTTCTTATAAATCTCCCCCCCCCCCCCCCCCCCCATAGTGTACGTAAAAATGAAAGCTAATAATAACATATACTAGAACAAGTCTAGACGTCAACATAAAATGTGATTCGCGGGTCTACTCACGTTATAAAACAAATTTCAGAAGTGCGAGAAGTACAGAACTGTAAAGTATGGAGGGAAAAACAATATCAAGTAATTGGTTCTTTTATTAACGCAAAAACCCTAGAAACCCTAAAATTCCCCCCTAGGGGGGAATTCCTCACCAGTTGAGAACCACTGCGCTAGAATATTTCTTTCTTTCATTGTATCCCCACTTGAGAACTTACACTTGTGTTTATGTTTTCTCTACACAAGCACTTATATATGAATACATGCACTGACATACACAGAAGAAACTGACAATGTCATTATCATCATCATCATGTAAGAGGTTTCTGTTCAGAATGTGGCTCTCATCACAGCAAGTTAAATCATTTCTTGATCTCTTGTCAATTACCCACCTCATGCACCCTCATGCCCAAAGTGTCTGCAATGTCCCGTGACCATCTTCATGCTGGTCAAACCCTTGCCTCTTCTACCAGGAACCATACGTTCCATCCCTGTTCTCTCCACGTCACTGTGACTTTTAATATGGTCACTCAGTCTCCTGGGCATGATACTGCTGAGAAGGTCACAACTTTGTTTACCTTGGCTATGTAGTTTACAATGGACCATTTTGCAATCAGTGAAGTGGAAAATCTGGGCTCTTGTACTTAATGCTAGAGAAACATTCTTAGAATATCATAGATCGAGATGAAGAAAAATACTAACATTCTTCAAGATTTGAACATCAAAGAATGCTGGCTCATAGACAGCACCACCTCTCAAACACTGAAATACTTTGTCCATATTAAATGTCAAGTGGCTTAGAAAGAACTGTAATGGAAGGCCTGGTTTCTGGAAGAGGAGTCACAGGTCAGCCAAAACAAGGGGGACATAAGACATTAGAGACCTTCAGCATGAAAATTCATGAGGCAGGGAAACTGGCACATGATTGAGTCTTTCTGGCTGGCCGCTATGAGTGTGATATTCTGCAAAAGACCTGTTACATGAGATGACATGAGGTAAATTCACAAAGACATAGTACAGTCACATAAGGACAAGACAAATGTCACTTTCTGGTCACATTATGAGGAAAGAGAGTCTGGGGAACAATGTGACAACTGGAAAGATTGACGGTGTTAAGAGATAGAGGATGACAGGAAGAAAATGCTGGAGGTTTTGACAGAATGACATGGAAGATGATGGAAGATGATAAGCAGATGAACTTAACAATAACATAGAAAACAGATAGCTGTGGAAGAATATGATCATCTTGTTGTACACGATAATAATGAAGAAACTGAGGTACGTATTTATTACATATGCAGTCACATACAAATGAACCTAAAAGCATACAGCATGCACTGCTGTTGGTGCAAAAGCATGAGTGATTTCGCATATATTACATAATAGTTTTAAGAAGTGAAGTAACCTGCTCTTAGTCTCACTGCCATAAGGTTAAAAGTCCAGAAAGGAAATAATTGCTATGATCTACTGTTGTAGTGGCAATCACATTTCAACTTCAGATCAAGGCACAAAAAACTCAACTTCTACTTACTATGCCAGCCCCACACTCATGTATGTACCAGGCAAACAAAGATGGAAGATGATTTACCATTACCCAAAATAAAATGGCATTACCTGAATTATCTTGTACTCCCAGCTGTGATGTCAAATTTCTTATCCTCTCTTTGAGTTTCTCCACTTCCTGTCATAAAATAATGCAATTCGGAAGATTTTCAGAAACTTGCCTATCTCTTACTTGAAATTAATGAAGCTAAAAGTAAACAAAATGTATATTTCAACCTATAAGTTACAAATGCAAAAGCTACTATTCATAAGTTACAAATTACACGAAGGTTCATACATTGAAAAACAATTATCAGATGTAGTCTGACATGTTCCTTGTACAGAATACAACTAAACAACACTGATGCAGGTTTAATTTTTTTCCCTCGCTCACTTTAAACTCAAGTGTAGTCCATACACAATACTTATAGTAGCACTAATTGAATTTCGCATGTGGATTAGCTTTCCCTATTACCAGTGTCCCTCACCATCAGGTGAATTCACTCCGACTTCAGAGGTACTTGTAATTTACATTCCCAAGTCAAGGACAAGAAGTCAACATTTTAGTCCAACTGTCTAGTGTAGAGGTTGAACCCCTTACCTCAACATCAGCACACTGGATGTTTAATAATGAGTGTTCTTATCTATTCGGCCATGCTGACCTCTGATGCTGGTTTCTAAAGTTGATACCAAATTGGCTTTCCTGTATGAAACACCATTTCAATTTGGCTTTGCATTTCCTGGCACTCTGGTTGGTTAATCATACTTGGTCAGTCAGTGAATCCTCTGAAAGTCTGGTTAACTTTCAAGTACTTGTGCCTCAGGTCAGCTGAGCTCTCAAAAGGCTTATCTATCAGAGTACTGTTGGTGTAGGCACTTTCCTCCCAGCCCAGTACCAAAGTACCATCTTTATGAGAACTGTGTTGCAGAGTTCTCCTTTCTTAGTTCAAGCTTAGAGACTAGAGGGGTGTGCAAGGTACTGGAACTTCACATCTGCAAAGAGACATACTAGGATGAAACCAGGGCATGATTCAGCACCAGCTTCTATCCCACATAACTTGGTCTTTCTTCCTGCAGGACGGCCTGCCAAAAATGTAGCACAGAGCTCAAACTTCATAGCTCCAGTGATGACCCCCAGGGGTCTTAGAGAAAAATGGCACTCATAAACCAAATGATGGTTTGGAAACGAATCCATGATTTTTAATTTGCATAGCCTTCTAAGACAAGGGTGAAAACTGATCCAATATGCATTTTGCACATGTTAAAGATCCCTTAGTACAGTGGTTCTCAACCGGTGGGGAATCCCCCCCCCCCCCCTCAGGGGGGAATTTTGGGGTTTCCAGGGGGGGGGGGGGAAATGAAGATTATTTCAAGATTGCGTTAATACAAGAACCGATTACTTGATCTTGTTTTTCCCTTCATACTTTACGGTTCTGTAATGTCTCACCCTTCTAAAATTCATTTTATAAAGTAAGTAGAACCACAAATCACGTTTTATGTGGACGTCTAGACTTCTTTTAGTATGTGCTATTAAATTTAGCTTCAATTATTACGTATACTGTGTAGGGGCAGGGGGAAATTTTTAGGGAGGAAATACGAAAGGGGGGGGGGGGGGGAAATGACGTTCTAAAGATGTGGTGAGGGGGGGAATGACGTCCTAAAAATATGGTGGGCCAAAAAAGGTTGAGAACCACTGCCTTAGTAGATGGATATCAAAAGCGCGGGAGGTTCTTTGCTGTCTTCTTCTGCTAATGCATTTCATCTCCTAATGGAGTTCAGTGTAGGCAGCTTGACCACTTTCTCATGAGGGCCTGCTACTCAGAGGAAAGGTTAGATGCTAAAGTTTTCAACATCATTAGTTTCTTGGTTTATCAGCTAATCTGAGTGTTTTTACCGAAGCTTGTTCAACAACCTTGCAATATTTATTTTTACTGTGCATTAAAAACAAACAACAAGACACACACAATTCCCATAGTAGGAACATGCACAAGGTATGTGAAGTGCTGGGACCATCACATTTGTAGGCCAAAGTGGCAGGAGGAAATAGGTGGCCTGTCTTTTCCCTCCCCTAGGGAATGATGAGAGCTGACATCAAACCCTTGTCTGACTGTGCTCCTACCTTTGTCCATGTAACATTCTAACCATTACATCAACATATCATTTGTGGCATTCAAGGCTCCAATAAATTCATATATATTTGTCACAGTTTCTAACAGTATCACACAATTTGCAGAGCTTACCACAACTCTGGTGGGCAGAGATGCTAATCTCTGTAAATTCACACACTGCCCAAATTATGTTAGCCAAAATAAACAGAATAAATTCAGGATATTATTTACTTGTGTTTTTGTGCCAAATAAACAGCTAACCATATTAATCATTAGCTAAATTAAGAGCAATCAACTGTACTTGCAACAGGTTGTAGATGGTATGTGCAGTAAATCAACTGTACTTGCTACAGGTTGTAGATGGTATGTAGCAGTAAATCAACTGTACTTGCTACAGGTTATAGATGGTATGTGCAGTAAATGCATGCACTCACTTGAATTTAACAGTGACTTTCTTGTGAACCACTACCACATTCTATGTCAATGACATGTGGGAAGAGTAAAAACACAAAATTAAAGGACTCTTTTTCACGCCTTAAGGTTCATCAGGCACACAGTGATAGACCAATATGTTTATAGACCAATCAGCATGTGGCGGGTGAAGTGGCCAGTACCACGCTGGCCAACTTTACTTCCCAAGAGAATCTTGGTACCTATTTTAGGATGGGATGACCTGGGAGTCCAGGTCACACACACACAAAGAGAATCAGAATTTGCCCAGTTGCAGATCAAACCCCTGACCACCAGGTCGGCGAGTGTCTAGCCACTACGCTACAGAGCCTCCCAATTTAATGGGAGCAGAGTGGCACAGAGATATGGTATCTGCCTCTAACTGAAAATTATCTTATTCAAATCCAGGGGAGGACAATTTGTGCAAAATAAGTTATCCAAGCAAGTTCTACTTCCCACCGATTCCAGAGTAGTGGATCAGATGCCTAGTCACCTTCATCTTTCGTTCACTTGAAATTTCTCTACATCCAGAATGTGGTCTCTTGTATGAATTTCACTGTCTTTTGTAGCTCACTCAGTGGTCCATATTGTTTATCATCCACTATTATTTCTCTAGGCCAATAGATTTGCCTAGATATGTTGTATTTTGGCATATGTGCTCTGCTATCTGCGGCACGAAACACATGTGCACATGGCTGATTCACCAATCTTGAATTCACGAAACACATGTGCACATGGCTGATTCACCAATCTTGAATTTGCCTAGCCTACTAAGACAAGGGTGAAAACCTATCCAATATGCATTCAGCACATTTAAATATCCCTCGATAGATGGATATCATAAAGAGCAGGAGGTTCTTTGTTGTCTTCTGCTGCTGCATTTCATCTCCTAATGGAGTTTAGACCAACAACCAACACATGGAAAGCCCTTTTCTATACTGGTTCATAACTGGTTGCATTTTGCAGTGAAAGTCTTCTATGGGATGAGGTAGCCAGTCCCACAGCGAGCCTCCTTAGTCACCTCTTATGACACGTCAGGTAGGTTACCGTGTGACTATTCTCTGCTTCTCTTATGGGACCCAGTGGCACGTGATACTTTGCTGTGTAGTGGCAAAAATATAAACATTTATAAAGTGATCCACAATAAAATACTTACAATTGCCCAGTCTTTGTGTCCCTACAATTAGTACTGAGGTTCTGGGTGAGCAGTAGTGGCATTGTAGTTAGTCATCTTGCTGATCAAGATGTCCAGGTTCAATTCTCGTCAGCGATAGAATTATTTTTTTTCAAATCAGTATGTCACAAGTGTTGACGCAATCTCATAAAATGGGTACCCGATAATTTTCAGGGAAGGAAAGGTGGCATGGATGGGAACTGACCACAACACCTCATTATGCTGTTTGCCTAGAATACATGGAGGCCTAACATCTCAAACACTGAGGGCTGTACCTGTCATGGGACTCCTTTGTGGCCATGGGGTGAACTTGGCCTCATAAAATTAGTTTGAAAGTTATCTCTGGGAAAACGAAGGTGACAGTATTAGTTTCCATCTCCGGGAAGGTAACCCGGCCAACAAATGCCTGAAGAAGTCGGATGTGTCAACCAAAAGGTTCAAATATTGCAGCTCTGCTGTAAACAGGCATAACACAATTACGCCTAAAGCAACAAACCAGACGAACGCAGCAGAAGAAGAAGAATAGTTTCCACCTGAAACTTCATGTGCATTCATCCAGGAAACATGGCCTTGATATCATCTCCCCAATGTTCTCTAACTACATGTCAATGGACTGACTTTACATTAGTGTCATACTTACTTCTTGACATTTGTCCAAGGAATCAAACTGCCTGTCTTTCACCTTACTTGTATCATCAGAATCTTTTAGCAGCTGGGCACGAACTTCACTGCTTAAATATATACCTGCCTTTTCCAGTATTTTATCCAGACGCTTCTTATAGCCCTAATCAAACAGAACAATGTAAATTATGAACTAATTTGAATATTTGTATGCACTTATACAACTAAATTAATTGTTCAAAAGCAGTTTCCTGCTGGGTTCTGTGATGTGATGTGCCATCACATTCTGTATGCCGAGTGCAAGCAGAAATAGTTGGCCATTCTTTCCCTCATTTCGGCAAGTGAGAAGCCCCAGTGTCGAACCCATGCCTGACCATGCTCATTACATTACTGTCACAGTTCGCTATCAACGTTGCTGGTGCACTCGCACATTTTTTATATATCTTCTTCACAAACAATTTTGTCAACTGCCTGATGGTCCCAAACCACTTTGGGCTTATTCTGGAACACTGTGTTGTCATGAAAGAGGGAAGAAAGTTGGAAACACATTGATCTCTAAGTTACATAGATGCATAAACAGATGTCATGTACCGCCTTAAGAAAAGAAATGAAGAAATTATTATTACTGATCTGGGGTACTGGTGCATGATAAGGCAGATGTGGTTCACAGCCCTATGGAATCGTGTGCATAGTGCAGAAGAACTGATAAATTATCACGACTTGGAGAGAAAGGCAGACGCTGAAAACAGTGAGGACAGGCCAGATGGACACATCATCAGACTGCTTCCTGGTACCATTAGTATCGGGATTCTTCGCTGGCTGTTGCAGATGAGGATGGAGCACCTATAGGAATGTCCAAGTGCTGTGCTGTCAGTTCTTGTGCTGTGATGTGGGGGAACTGTGGTTGAGAGCTTAGTGTCCACGCTAGGCACAGAAGGTACTGGATGTGATCCCTGCATGGGGTTGGGAATGTTCCCATGAACCACTGATATCTAATGATATCACACATCCCACTCAAATCTTGGGTAGTAAGAACAATACCCAGTCTCCTTGAATAAGGATGAAAAACAGGAAGTCCCGTGTGCAAATTCTTTAATAATCCAATAGGAGTTTGAAATCGCAAAGAGTAGGCCACAAGATCACCGCCCTGGCAAAGTTGTTAGGAAAAGTCAACCTACCCATGGGTAGATAAAACCCATCATATTGAATGGAATCTGTCTAGAAGAAGTAAACCTGACACAGATGCATGCCGAAGTGGGACACGCTGACCTCTGAGGTGCTAGTCTAGGTGTGATACACACCCAGCCAGAGAGGAACACATAAGAAGAACCAGCTGTTCTGGGCTTCAGCCTTTCAGCATGGGTGTCATACACTGATACCTGCTGTTGTGTTACAATATATAAAATGTTCCTTTTATCTGGCTGAGGCGAAAGTAACAATTTTATTACGCCTGTTAGTCGCAGTTCCAACTTCACGGCAAAGGGTTGCCCCATTATGCTCCATTCCTGTGCCAGTAAATATCACAAAATTGCTCCTCACTGCCCCATGTGAAAAGTGGAACAGATAGAGTCTCGACAAACCAACAACCCGCACAGGTTTATTATGTATAATGCAGCTGCCAGAATCCCAACACAAAAGTGCACCACGAAAAATACAGTTCATCGTCAATTAAAGCGGCAGTCACTAGAAAACCAGCAGTGACATATTACTGCATAAGGCAACCCAGTTAGTTCAGCGATCGGCCGCCCGCCATTTTTCTGAACATGCAGTTCACATTACAAACAACCGTGGACAGATTTAAAAGCACTCGACATGAAATTCACAGCTGTTAGTGTCGCTCCACGCACTCAACTCAGTAGCAGGGCAGTGGAACCATGCACTACCAGTCCAGCATGAGGTAAATGTGTAAGCAAACCATAACCACAAAGATAAACTCCAGAGGCCTTAACCCTTTTAGGACAGAACAACATTGGGCCAAATTTAGCTTTCCCTCTGAAGAAGGCGGAGTCATTTTTTTTTAGTACAGAAATGATTGAAGTGACAATTTTGAATATTCAAAAAAAAATATTAGAACCCTATATATGTATATAAAAGTACATGTATTCTTAAAGAGGATATAGTAAAGTTTATTTCTGTGTATGATTGAAGTTGTTTTGTTCATGTTTATGCAAATTTGGTTACCTCATTTGCATTTTGTGAAAAATAAAATATGTCATACCACTATGTATTAATTGGTACTAAATATTTTTTTAAAAATGGTGCACACCTAATATTTCCTCATTGAATATCTACACCACTTTAGAATAATTTTAAATACTTATGGTTAAAAAAACAACCACCATGAAGTCCCTTTTGACATTTGTAATAGGTGGGCTATCATCTGGTGACATGTGTTTTGGTCAAGACATCTCCATGAATGGATATAGATCAACACAATCCTCTAATTCCCAATACCTTAAAACCACAGGGACACGAGGCCAAAAACTTCATGGGCACTTTCTGTATCACTACAGTCCTGAACTGTCAAAATCGCTACTACCATAGTTAGTCAATGCTAGCACGTCTTCGGGTTCAAAGCTGGCCATTATTAAACATCCAAAATTAACCAAAAACTGGGTTCATTCATTCATTCAGTAGCATGTCCTTTGCAGAACCTCGCTCCCATAACAACCTTCCAGAAAACTTCTCGATCACAAGCAAGATGTCCCGCGTCTGATACACCCATCTGGAGATCATCCACCACATCCTGCACCCATCTTCTCTTTGGCCTTCCTCTTCCTCTCTTCCCAGGCATATACCCTTCCATTATTGTTCTCTCCAAACTTTCGTGACATTTCAAGTGACCAAAATACTTCAATTTTCTTTGTTTTATCGTCTTTAATAGCCATCCCTCCTCAATATTCAATTCTTGAAGTATGGATGCATTTGTTCTTTTCTTTACCCAAGATATTCTTAGAACTCGTCTATAACATTTATATTCAAAGGCATGTATGCGCTGTTCAGCTTGTTTAGTAAGTGTCCATGTCTCACAGGCGTATGTTGCAATGGGAAAGATGCATGCTCTTAAAAATCTAATTTTTGTAGTTCTGTCTGTCCCACACCATAATTTATAAAAACTGGGTTACTGCGTTAAAAACTCACAAAAAGTATATATCCGTTTGTTAGAAATGCATTCTGTAAGCAGCTATCTGCAAACAAGAATGGCCGAGGGTTACAAGTTTGATTGGTCTGTACTATTAAAAGCAAACCAATAAAAGCAGTTCTTATAATGCAGCCGATCAAATCAGTCGATCGACTTCTTCGCTAGTGACGTCATGGCAGAAAAATCAGCCCAGCCGGACTAAAAGGGTTAACAGCTCAACCACCTATCCTCTGTGTTGGGGACCACCTGTAACACTCGATGCTTGGCTGTATCATAAGGATAAGAAGAAGACATATTTTCATCTAGCATTATTATGGTTTGTACATGTTTTCATCATGTTGCTTGAATTAAACACATGTCAAAGACCGTCTCTTATCTGTTGCTTACCTTGGCTGTAAGTTCTCCCCTGGTCATCTCTCCCTCAAGCCTGTCCCACTGCCCTTGTAGATCAGGACTTAATGTTGGATACACCAGCATGGAGTCTGGGTGGCAAACCAGCGGAGTCATAAATACCAGGTGGTAGCTGCAAGTCTGTGGCTCACTCACATTGACAACCTGACTGTGGTTGCCACACATAAAACTCACCTGAGGATATCATTTCACTCTAAGTTAAAGTTAGTTGGATATCCTTTACAGGACATAGCAATCAACTCCAGAATATTTTAGCTGTATGTGATTCTTGGGCAAGTTTATGTTCAGTAGTTTGCCATAGCTTTCTGAATGGCCGGTATCTATACCATTTAATAAAAAAAAACAACGTAAGGCGGTCTGCTGCCAAATCACCCACAGCTGTTTCGAACGCTGGTATGCAGGATTACAAACTGCGTCCCTTCGTCACAGAGCCACTCTAAGATGGTGGATAATAAAAACCATAACAAATAAAAATAATAATTTCCCCAAGAGTCATTTAGGATGATAGCTCAAATGACTTTGTAGCAAAGAAACTCTCTACTACATTATGTGGTATTAGTTTGCATGCATTCTGTCTCTGTTCTGCCTGTATTGGGAGTTTCTTTTCACTGATGCCTTACTGTGCATTGCCATGACTCATGAAAGACGTTACCCTAGTAACTGCTGGTGGAAAAGCAATAAACTTAACAGTGATAGCTTTGTGGCTATAGGGTGATAGTTCAACTTAACCCAATCTCACTGGGTGAAGCCTCACATCAAAAGGTAGAATCTGACACCTATTTAGGTAGCTATGGAGACAGATATGGGGGAACAGATAAAGGTATGTGAAGTATTAGAACCATCACATTCTTATGTAAGCCTCAGTGCACAGAGGAATAGTTGGTCAGTCTTTATCTCCCACAGTGAATGATGAATGATGAAAACTGGATCAAACCCTTGTTCTGACCATGCTCATGTCATTAGCAGTATAAGGTCCTGGCTGTTACGCCAATGCACTATAGGAGAAGTAGACAGTGACTCATTCACTTTACTATAAGAGTGGTAAACAATGGCTCCTTCAGCTTAATGTAAGAGTGGTAAACAATGGTTTCTTCAGTTTACCATAAAAGTGACTTACTCAGTTTACTATGAGAATAGTAGCCAGTGACTCCTTCAGTTTACTATAAGAGTGGTAAACAGTGATTCATTCAGCTTAGACTAAACAGCCAATGAGCAGACACATGATAAAGTCTGACCAGAAACATAAATGTCTGAATACCTTGACAGATCTGTAGATTCGTCCACAGCTGTCTCCATCTCTCATCACCATAGCAACAAAGGTGTTGTTGACCACTTCCCATTCCTGCCAAACTCTGAAACATGCATGATAAATAATAACAAATAAAAACAAAAGCTAAAGATTTAAACATTGAGCACAACCCACTACTGGCAACGCTGATTGTGTTCAGGTATTAACCTAAGGCCTTGTCCACGTCAATTTGGAAGCACTAGGTTCGTACCAGTAATGTTGCCAGTAGTGGGTTGTGCTCAATGTTTAAATCTCAAACCCCGGAAAAAAATCAAATAAATTAAAAGCTAAAGAACTGAATATATATGAAGCTGAGTTAAATCAACAGTCAGTGAACAACATAAACATCAGCGAAGCAGTTGTAAAAGTAAAGCAGAAAGTACAGTTTTCATGCCATCATGGGATATTTATGTGTGTGTGTCTAAAAAGGGCTTGGCATGAGTTGGCTGAGAGCCTTTGCAGCATTGGGAGATGAAAGGCAGAAGAAAAAGAAGAATCAAACAGATAACAAGGAACATTGAAGGACAAAATGTTTCTTTCTTTCTTCTTCCAGCACAGGATATAGATGAGAGGATCTTGTGGTTATGTGCAACAATACACTCATCATTTATTGGATCTCAATCATTCTGCTGTTTCACAGGGTTCTCAATCTCCAGATATTCAAATCAGAAGGGAAGTGTACTAATGCTCAGCCATGGAGATTCTTAGCGTAGTTTTGACACAAACAGCTGTATCAGTTCTGTAAACCTCAACTGATTTTCTGACTGCACCAATTCCTAACCTAAACAGAGTCTGTGGAGGAGGCATGGTGAGGAAGGAAACTGGACATCCTACCTCCGGATGTTGCCGACTTAGAAATGTGAAGGCACGACACATTACAGCCATATGGCAACACTGGCAAGGGTCACCTTTACCTTTAGCATACAACAGTCAGGGACACCACACTGCTTTTCAAAGGACATACTTTTCACAATGTACATGCTGAGTTAATATCACTGCACCATGTTAAAATGTTATGTTGCATGTAAGGTGTATTTCCATTATTTAACTATCATGGACATTCTATTACACTGTAAATTTCTTCTTAATGTCCATGCTGTATGGTATTGGTCATCATTTACATACACAAACTTTTTACTGTGCTTTTTACTTAGAGAAGAAGGGCAGAATGTCAGACGGGCCTGCGTGCCCAATTCTTAACCCTTGGAAAATAAAGATTTACTTACTTACTTACTACTTACTACTGTCACATTACCAAATATGTTTAATATAGATATTTCTGTACACTGCCTTGTCAAACTATCTTACACCTTCTTTCTATGTTTTCCTCTATGTCTCTTTTCCGTCCGCTTTCAATATGGTCCAGCTATTATTTTTCCAAAATGTCTTCATCACTCTTTTTTTCATTTAATTATGGTAAAGGATCACTTGTATTGCTCTCAGATTCTCCATGAGTGCTTTAGTCTCCTCCTTTAAATCAAACAAGGAGAATTTCAGCACAGTGCACAGACTCAATAGCAGCAGTGAGGATTGAAATGTGTGCAGGCAACACATTCATTCTGAACATACTCCTGAGATCTCTGCAAGGTGTGTGCAAGACACTGATTGTCTACTATCATACATGGCTATACAAATTCCTTTGTCAATAGGTTTTCTTATTTTGAAATTTATAGTGAGCAGCAGCCTAGTCGGCCAGCTTTTTTCAATTTTCAACTGCCAAGAGATTTTTAATGTGTGCAACATGCATTCTCGTCTTCCAAGTGATTTTGCCCTTGTCTGAGAAGGACCGGATGTCCAATTCACTACCACAGAATTAGGAGAATACACCATCCTTTTCTTATTTTGCAGATAACAGTACACAACATGAATTGAACCAGGTCTACACAAGTAAGAGGCGGACACTATAACCTCAGAGTTACTGCACTCTTTCTTCACCTTCTCTTCTTCTGCATCTCATCTCTCAATGGAGCATAGGCCTTCAACCAACTCATGTCTATCCTTTTGTAGACTTGATTGTGATTGGTTGGATTTTGCAGCTACAGTTTTGTAGCATTTATAATTTCTGACCAAGCATTCCTGTGGCATTTATCATTTCTGACCAATCATTCTTGTGGCATTTATAATTTCTGACCAAGCATTCCTGTGGCATTTATCATTTCTGACCAAGCATTCCTGTGGCATTTATAATTTCTGACCAAGAATTCTTGTAGCATTTATAATTTCTGAATAGGCATTCTTGTGGCATTTATAATTTCTGACCAAGCATTCTTGTGACATTTATAATTTCTGACCAAGCATTCTTGCACAAAACCACACAGTTATACATCTATTATTTGTAGAGAAAACGAACATCATTCCACTTTGGGCAAACCAACAGTTGCTCAGCCATCTTCAGCATACACAGATGAGCATGCAGGCTCACTGTCCCTTTCCTTACACTGATGTGTACACATCTCCCCCAACCTGTCAGGCACTCTTTCCCACCTTCCTTTCAGGAGCTAAGCATTGATTTTACACGGTATTTCAATCATGTCCATAGCCAGTTCCCTAACTACCTATACACATTATGATAACTTACCCTAAAACACCTTTGTAAGGATTCCAATGTATGCCCTGCTCATGCTGCGTTATGTTGTCAAATGGACAGAGCTTGTATTTGTAGCTGTACAGTGTAAATAAACAAATGACCAAATATCAATAGCTCTCTAAACAATAACAATGAATAGACTGCTTACAATTTAGGACCTTCTTATTTGTCTTAACTCTTGTCTTAACCCTTTACCAGGCAAATCGTCCAATTACATCCGGACACTGGTACGGGCAGACCGTCTGAAACCGCCCGTTACTATTATGCATTGTAAAAACACGATCTCTCTGCTTTCCGATACTTCCGACGGCTACTTTCACTTTCGCCGATAGCTTGACAACGTGGCCGCCATTTGTAAGCACCTACTATGAATTTGAACGGATTTTTTGGATAGTTATCGGGGTTTTTACGCTTAGTTTTTCAAAATGAATTTCGGCGATTCTTCAAGTGATAGCCAAGATTTCGCTAGGTTCAGTTTAAGTGACATTAAAGGGCACGAAGTTGACTATTAATCGGCGCTAGATATCAGTGCAAAGCGTTACTTGGCATTAGCAGTCTGAGTCGGACTTTAAAGAAAGTGATTATGATTCTGAAAATGTGTTTCTAAATTGCCGTATAGATGACTGAAAATCACAAAAAATATGCTGTATTTAGTAAATATTTGTGTTCATATATGGATTACCGGCAACAATCACATGAGTAACATATTCTGCATGCTTTTCCCTTCATTGTGTTGTTTATTTAACTAAAATCGGTTGACTAACACCTTATTTGTGATGTTTTTACTAACGCAACCCAAAATTTTACCGAACCTGAAAAAAATCTTGCCAGTTCAGGGCTAAAAAACGGACAATTGTCTGCCCGGTAAAGGATCAGCCTATTTCTACAACTTTGTTTCGTGTCTCAACTGCACTTATAAAGATCTTGCAGATTTCCACAGAGTTTTATATCTAAGGTTTTATCACCTGGCAGAGAATAGTCCTAGGGTATGGGACATCTAGCCCATTGGCTGTATAAGGCCTGCAAAATCATTTAGTCTGGTCCTGCCTAGACAACTGCAGGTAAGTCTCAAAATTAAATAAATCTAGGAGCTTTATAAACAAAAATTAATCATTTAAACACACATGTCATAAATAAAATATTGCACGATTTATTGCCTGGCATATTTCGCTGTATTGATTGATTGATTGATTTAGGAACAGACATCACAGCATTCGGGACATTCCCATAAGCGCTCCGTCCCCATCCTCAGCAGCCAGCAAAGAGTTCCAACACTAATAGTTCCAGTAGCAATCTGATTATATGTCCGTCTCGCCTTTCCTCTGAGCGTCGATCGTCGGCCAGATCCTCTCGTCACACCTCGCTGCCTCATTCTTACCAGACTATGGTGATCCATTTGCTCCTCCGAGGTGTACACGTGCTCCCACAAGGCCGCAACCACGTCTGTTTTGTCATGCATCAATACTCCACCAAGTTTTGCCAAGCCAGCCAATCTGTCCGCCTGTTCATTCCCCAGCTGCACTGACCGCCTCCACCTCCATTCTTAAGCTAGATGTTGTGTTACCACCACCAAATGACGACCATTAGCTTTTGCCAAGAACCCCCAGGCACTTCTCCTACCTCTCAACACTGACCCATCCGTGTAGATAATCACATCACCCGGGCAAGAATTATCCTGAATTAGTTGCTGAATTTCCACTTCTGTGGCCCCTGCTGGCCACTCCCTGCACTCCCGGCTCAATGTGATTATAACTCTGCACAAGTCTGACTGCTCGGCTGGCACTCTGACCCACTCCTCTCCTCGCCTGATGTTCTCCAAGGGGCACACCTGTCTGATCATATCCTCCGCCTGAGCCATCCATGATTTCCCTCTTATCAGTCTCTGACCCTTAACTACGTCCAGCGCCTCATGCAACGGGTGATCTGTGTCTGCAGCTACTCTGAGGTATGCCTTCGCCTGCATCACCTTGTGCCTACCAGCAACAGTAGGCAGACCAAGGATGTAACGCATAAACACTACTGGAGTATCTCTGGTGCATCCCAGAATGACCCGCATAGCTTCGTTCTGTATGCACTGTATTTCATCAGGTACATACTGCATACGTACATATAACTTATGTGGAACAATAATTGCTACTTTGACTGAAATATAATGTACATCATTGAATGCGTAGAATGTTATATCCTCAGAAGTCTAACACTTAGCAGGAAGTCCTTCTGTTTACATAGTAACGTCTGGAATAGACTAATATTTAGTGCTTCGATATATTTGAGCAATAGATTATTGTTTGTAGAATACAGTATATGAAATGCAGATTGCCTATTGCTAATCAGCAAATGTTCCGTGATGGTCAAATTTGAGGTTTTATGACCTGTTGACTGCACGGGGATTCCTGAAGAATGATTAATTCTCTTTTCCACCCAGAGTGGCATATCTTTGGCTACTCGATTTGCCAACTGTCTTTCCATTCTACCTATGTAAATCGCTAGGCACTCACACTGGAATTATTAAGTGCAGTTTGATTTGGTGTACAGAAACATTTTCCAGCCAATCCTATTTAGCCACCTCTTGGTATGTAATAGTTCATCAATGAAGGACTTGTGAAATAAACTGGCCACTGCACGATCCTGAGTGATTCTTTTTCACAGATTTGTTTGGGTAATTTTGACTTGTTCAAGGATATGAAACTTATTTTCTCATACTCACTTGATTACAAAAAGGACAAAACTTACTCAATTATTACTGAGCTAAAGCACCGCCCCAACAGACGTCTGAAATGTGGAGGTCCTGAAAAATTGGCTGGCTGAACACGAAGCTGAAGTGTTTCCTCCCGTTGTAGACTTGTATGACCAAAGGAGTTACCAAGGCTGTGAAGTGTATTACAGGGCACAGATTACTACAAAGCATAAAGCAATAATAACTACGTCAGGGGGATGTGTTGTTGTTTCTGCAGCAAAGTTGACAAGCTGCCTGCCCCATGATACAAAGTTCACTGGTTATTTCTGTGACTCCATCATACAAAATTCAAGATTGGTGACTCAGCCATGTGCACATGTGGTTTGGCGTCGCAGACAGCAGAGCATATACTCCAGGACTGCCCAAACTACAACATATCCAGACGAACCTTCTGGCCTAGAGAGACAACAGTGGAAGATAAACTCTATGGACCACTGAGTGAACTAAAAAAGACTGTTAGATTCATACAAGAGACAACATTGCTGTTATAGACATATTTCAAGCGAACGAAAGAAGAAGAAGAAGAAGTTTCTGAGAGAATTTTTTCTGAGACCCCTGGCGGTTGTCTCCGGACTATGCAGTTCATGCTCTGTATGATGTTTTGGCAGTGGAAAGAAGGCCTAGGCATATGAGATATAACCCAGTGGGAAGAACCCGATCCTCTTGCCTCTTTAGCCCCATTATTTACCGGTGCAAACCATGTATATTTATGTTTTTTTCTTCCTTTCTTTGTAATTATTTAGGTAAAAATAAATCCATATTTGTATAGACCAAAACTGAGTCAAGAACTAACATCACAGCACTCAGGACATTCCCATAACTGCTCCGTTCTCAACTTGAATAGCCAGCGAAGAGTCCCAATAATAATTGTACCAGTCACAATTGGATTATGTGTAGGTCTAGCATTTACTCTGAGTACTGAGTGTAGGCCAGATCCTCTGGTCACTTCCTGCAGCACCATTCTCTCTAGGCCACAAAGATTTATTTTTAATAGACCAATCTGCACTGAATGGCTGTTGAGGTCAGTTTCATGTGATCCTCCTTTACGTCTCAGGATATTCCCTGGAATCCATTTTAGCCTAGGTTGACCTGGAAGCCCAGATCAATTAAAACAATATTTTTAAGTTTAAAAAGCCTCCTCTATGGAAATTCAAACACATGATCAGTGGCTGCCAAGTAAGTGTGCTAGTTACTGAGCTTCCATGGTTCCCAATTACTTAGACAGTAAAGTATATTTCTTCACTTCTATTTCCATTTGACTGAAAAATGGTGCCACTGTTTCCATTTACAACATAGCCGCAAAACTTATGCATCTCCTGGCCAACACAGGGCACAACACTGAGAAAAAGAGGAAGGGGTGGAACAATGACCACATTTATAAATACACATGTATATATCTATCAATGCAGACATAAGTGGAATTAAAGCACTTAAATACTTAATGATAATGATGATGATGATGATGATTATGATGATGATGATGATGATGATGATGATTATGATGATGATGATGATGATGATGATGATGATGATGATGATGAAGATGATGCTAGCCAACATATCTAATTTCAACGTGGCATATTTTAGAACTGGGTTTGACTTCCATTTGAAATCCCTTCTTTCTCGGCTAGACTACAGTGATGAAGTCTGCTTCCGTGCCAGAAACCTGCAGGTGGAGTAAGCTCTTGTTTGACTCTTAGTTATTTCTGAAGCAGGTTGTCAAGCTATCAGTTTCTGACTCATCATCATCGTCATTATGTGCCATGTCGATGGGCATGGACAGTCATGATCCATCACATCACGTGATCATCTGTCTTGGAGCAGGTCTGAGTTTGTGTCCCAACTATTTCATGTTGCCAAGTCATCCAAGCCATCTCTGTCTTCTCCTTGCTATTTTCCCCATCATGTCTGCCAATTGTCATTATCTCTTCAAATTTATTTCTCCCCATAATATGCCACAAAAAATCTCCATTGTTTGTATCTTAATTTCTCTAATGAATTTCTCAAAGGACTGTCTCATTCATGTTTCTGCCCATCCATGGTATTCTGTGTGTTTTCCTCAGAGCCACATTTCCACACAATTAGATGTTTCTCAATTTGTCTACTTAATGTCCATATTTCAATCTGTTTTCTTACTGTGGTTGACTGCAATACTCTCTTTCATCACATATTTGATCTCATATTATGTTGAAGTATGTACTACATGCAGATCCAAGCACAAAATATAACCAGGAAGTTACATGAAAGAGAAAAGACACACAAATGCAAACAAATGTTTCCACCAGCCTTTATCAGTAAATAAAACAACAACAAAACCAGAATACTTAGCTGAAAAACTGAAGTACTATAATAATTTCATAAAAGTAATCCAATGAATTTTTTGTTGTTGCATATCATTTACAGGACATCGCCGTGAACACCAGCATTTTACAGCTGTCATTGATTTCTTGGCAAGATTACGCTCAGTAGATCCAATGAACAAAAACACACAAAAACCAAGTCTGGGAAATTAAAATAGGGAGGAATGAGGTTATTGAAAACTAAAACAAACAAAAACAACAACAAATCAGGGGAAGAGTTTGTGATAGTACTTCAGTTTTCCAGCCAAGTATTCCTTTTTTTTGTTGACAAAGAAATCGTTGTGCGTATCTGTGTGTGTCTTTTTCTTTTTCATCGAGATTCCTAGATATATTTTATATTTTTTCAAATTCCAGTATCAATTCAGCAGCAGTCAATGTCCACCACGTCCAGTACTGAAAGAAACATCAGTGCTGTGAGAGCGAGAGTCTTTGCGGGAGCTCCTCTTGAAGGCCACAAAGTCATATTCCTAACCGTGTAATTTACACATAATGATGGCAGTTTTGTATTATGAAAACAAGATGTAAAATTATTGACACTGGTGTATTTAGTGATGGCTATGATGCCTTTACTGAAAGCATGCTTGGCCAGCTCACCAAGCAGGAGATGGGTAACTGTCTGGATCTCTTTGGAAGTGATGGTGCTGCGCTTGTTGTAGTGGGCCAGGTGGCTGTCTTCAGCAAATATCATTATAGCTACCATCATCAAGATTACCATAAATATTTACGTATGTAATTTAGAAAATGTTCTAATTTATGCAAATGAAAAAATGACAATTGCGGGAATTTACATCAACATAGAAAAGGACAGTTTATGACGTGAACATGAAAATTTTTGACAAAATTAAATGTTTACCCAAAACTTGATGGCTCTTCCACAATTTTCACATCACTTAATTCTCCATATGTACCAACTGGAAAAATATTTCATCATGAAAGAACATTATTGTTATAATGTCATTAGTGTTAACAAATATAAAGGTTTTATTGACAAGTAAGGTGTGGAGGACAATTTAGCAGTGTCGCCATTAAGTATGGCTTACCTCCGCAGAGGAGTCTACGGCTGCCAGATCATAAAGCAGTTTGTCAGATGGCGACATGGTACTCAGCGTTGTGAACAATGACCAATGTAATTCCAAGTCAAAAATACCAACTCATAATCGTTGAACGCGTCGAGGCTAAAGTCGACAATGCAATGAAAAGAAACAGCTTTCATCAGGTTTCGCCTAGAAGTTTATTAAAGGTACTTTCGGGTTGTGGTTCCACATCGTCGTCTGGTCATACAAAAATTGGGGTTCATCCATTACAAGTTACGTTATAAAAATTGAAAGGAAGTTCGCATATCTATTCCAGTGTTTAGCTTATACGCATCGCATCAAAAGATGTAGACCATTATTCCTCATCATTTCTTTACTTGGTACAAAAACATATCATCTTTTATCTGCCTGATGTTATCAATTCTTCCTAAAAACACAATACGTCCTTCTCCTTTCTAGTCCGGATGGCTTCTGTGTCGTATGTTGGTTGTTGTCAACCCACGTCATCGCCATCCCTCATCAAGCTATGGTGCTTGACCGTGCACTTGCCTGCTTATAAATAAATTGCACAGCATGGCAATTAATTACTATTTCAATTCCCCGACCTGTCCCCAACTTTGTTTTTGAACCCCGACCGTTAGCCGTATAATGGCTAAAACAGTCGCACTGTTATAGAAAGCAATGTAACAAACAGAAGCTAACAAATGAAATCTTACAATAGCAAAAATGTTCTATACAAGTAAGGGAACTTTTACATGCCTTGGGTATATTGGGTATATGGTCAGTAAAAGTAAAGGACTCTTGCACACACCTTGAAGTGTACTGGGTATATGGAAATGTGGTTTCCGAGGAAACTGCAAAGAATACCACAGACAGTCAGAAAAATCAATAAGCAAGTCCGACAAAAAACAAACGAAAACCGTAAAATGATTACACAAATATAATATAAACAGTCAAGAATTGTTGGGCATGTTAAGAGGAGGAATAAACTGGACAACTTAGTGACAACTGGTAAAACTGATGGAAATTGAGCAATGGGAAGGCTAAGAGATAAATACATGGATAACTTGGCCACATGGGATAACCAGGACAAGTACAAAGATCTAATCCAAGACTGGTGATTGAGTCAGCTGGTGAACCATGATGCCAAGCTTATCAGCATGGCACATGATGATGGTGAGATAGTGACCTACTTGATGCACTCTTAGGTCCAGAAGTATAAAAGTTTTGTTCACAAGGCTACATAAACATGTAGTTCGTGTTTGTTCAGTCCGCTGAAATACCAGGACACATGGATGTAAGAAGAAATGTGCAGGCTGATAGAATTGCAGGCCTGGCTACTGCAGTAAGTGAACTAGCAATGACCCAGGCTGATACAGAGAATGCCGCCAGACAGAGAGAGACAGTTCATCAAATCAAGAGATAACTGGGAATCTGCAATGTTGAGCAGACTGTAGGAACATCAAGTGAAAAGGGATGGGTTTTTTTTGGCGCTCGCTTGCTTTGAACTCAAGCAAAGTCCACACACACTACTTCTAGTAGCGCTGGACTGAATTTTGCATGTGGATTAGCTTTCCCTATTAGCAGTGTCCCTCGTCATCAGGTGAACCCACTCCGACTTCAGAGGTACTTGTAATTTATGTCCCCAAATCAAGGGCGATAGGTCAATATTTTAATCCAACTGTCTGGTGTAGGGGTTGAACCCCTTACCTCGGCATCAGCACATCGGATGTTTAAGAACACGTACTCTTATCCATTCAGCCATGCTGACCAGTGAAAAGGGATGAAGCCAGGTAGGAGCTCAATGCAGGGGGGGCCAGAGAAGAACAGTCAACCAACACAGAAGAACAGTCAACCAACACAGAAGAACAGTCAACCAAAACAGAAGAACAGTCAACCAACACAGAAGAACAGTCAACCAACACAGAAGAACAGTCAACCAACACAGAAGAACAGTTAACCAACACAGAAGTGGTGCTGTGGACTGTTACATGCTGAGAAAGATACTGAGGAAGGTAACCAAGCACTTACAGGCTGAATGGCTCAATGTGCAGCAAGGATAATCTGACTACTACCTAACTAACTAGTCGGCTGACATTTGGGTAACATTTGTCATTTAGGAAAATTGTATCACCTTTAGAAGTAGAAATAATAATGATCCTTAAATATTTTACGCCGATGCAAAGTAATGGTGATTATTAACACCACCAACCTTTGTTTAAATTTTTTTCTACAATAATATCAGAAATGGCTTTGTTACAAGGTTATTTCCCCCCAAATTTTTCAATTAATAAATCCCCAATGAGTCAACAGATAAATAACACCATGCTCCCAATCCTATGAGATTGGTATAGCAATCAGGGCATTATGCTGAGAATGGCATCAGCATAGTCAAATAAGAGTCCAATGCTGAGAATGGCATCAGCATAGTCAAATAAGAGTCCAATGCTGAGAATGGCATCAGCATAGTCAAATAAGAGTCCAATGCTGAGAATGGCATCAGCATAGTCAAGCAAGAGTCCAATGCTGAGAATGGCATCAGCATAGTCAAGCAAGAGTCCAATGCTGAGAATAGCATCAGCATAGTCAAGCAAGAGTCCAATGCTGAGAATGGCATCAGCATAGTCAGGCAAGAGTTCAATGCTGAGAATAGCATCAGCATAGTCAAGCAAGAGTTCAATGCTGAGAATAGCATCAGCATAGTCAAGCAAGAGTCCAATGCTGAGAATAGCATCAGCATAGTCAAGCAAGAGTCCAATGCTGAGAATGGCATCAGCATAGTCAAGCAAGAGTTCAATGCAAGCTCTCATCGTTTATTTCAGGAAGGAAAGACTGACCACCTTTTCCTCTACGCACTTAGGCCAACAATAACATGATCGTCCGAACACTTGATATACCAACAGCAAGTTCCTGCTATGGGGCATGTTTTAAAAAATTTTTGTTTTTAATGATCCCAATTCAGGAGTTCTAAGTTACCAAAGCCAGGTCCGTGGCTAAAGGCTTGCGAAAACGGTTCATGAGCCAGGTACCAGGCGTTCGAAGCTCAGCTGCGATCGATTTGTGCAGCAGACCGTGTCGCGTTGTGTTATAACGTGCTGGTATGGGAGCCGGTCGTTCAGAAAGCAATGGCAAACTACTGAACGTAACACTTGCCTAGTACATCAACAGCAGCTGAAAAATGCTGGTGTTGACTGCAAAGTCCCATAAGGGATACGCAACAAAATTTAATTTAAGTTACCAATCATACAAAAGACAGTGCTTTATTTTTTCATATTTATCATGGCCAAGGTGTTTATCACGGCCAAGGTGTTTATCATGACCAAGGTGTTTATCATGGCCAAGGTGTTTATCATGGCCAAGGTGTTTATCATGGCCAAGGTGTTTTACTGTTTATCATGGCCAAGGTGTTTTACTGTTTATCATGACCAAGGTGTTTATCACGGCCAAGGTGTTTATCATGACCAAGGTGTTTATCATGGCCAAGGTGTTTTACTGTTTATCATGGCCAAGGTGTTTTACTGTTTATCATGGCCAAGGTGTTGATCATGGCCAAGGTGTTTTACTGTTTATCATGGCCAAGGTGTTTTACTGTTTATCATGGCCAAGGTGTTTATCATGGCCAAGGTGTTTATCATGGCCAAGGTGTTTTACTGTTTATCATGGCCAAGGTGTTTTACTGTTTATCATGGCCAAGGTGTTTATCATGGCCAAGGTGTTTTACTGTTTATCATGGCCAAGGTGTTTTACTGTTTATCATGGCCAAGGTGTTTTACTGTTTATCATGGCCAAGGTGTTTTACTGTTTATCATGGCCAAGGTGTTTTACTGTTTATCATGACCAAGGTGTTTATCATGACCAAGGTGTTTATCATGGCCAAGGTGTTTTACTGTTTATCATGGCCAAGGTGTTTTACTGTTTATCATGGCCAAGGTGTTGATCATGGCCAAGGTGTTTTACTGTTTATCATGGCCAAGGTGTTTTACTGTTTATCATGGCCAAGGTGTTTATCATGGCCAAGGTGTTTATCATGGCCAAGGTGTTTTACTGTTTATCATGGCCAAGGTGTTTTACTGTTTATCATGGCCAAGGTGTTTATCATGGCCAAGGTGTTTTACTGTTTATCATGGCCAAGATGTTTTACTGTTTATCATGGCCAAGATGTTTTACTGTTTATCATGGCCAAAGTGTTTTACTGTTTATCGGGGCCGTGGTGTTTTACTGTTTATCATGGCCAAGGTGTTTTATCATGGCCAAGGTGTTTATCATGGCTAAGGTGTTTTATTGTTTAATACGGCCATGGTGTTTTACTGTTTATCTTGGCCAAGGTGTTTTACTGTTTATCATGGCCAAGGTGTTTATCATGGCCAAGGTGCTTATCACGGCTAAGGTGTTTATCATGGCCAAAGTGTTTTACTGTTTATCATGGCCACTGTGTTTTACTGTTTATCACGGTCATGGTGTTTTACTGTTTATCATGGCCAAGGTGTTTTACTGTTTATCACGGTCATGGTGTTTTACTGTTTATCATGGCCAAGGTGTTTATCATGGCCATGGAGTTTTACTGTTTATCATGGCCAAGGTGTTTTACTGTTTATCACGGCCATGGTGTTTTACTATTTATCATGGCCAAGGTGTTTATCATGGCCAAAGTGTTTATCATGGCCAAAGTGTTTATCATGGCCAAGGTGTTTATCATGGCCAAAGTGTTTATCATGGCCAAGGTGTTTTACTGTTTATCATGGCCAAGGTGTTTTACTGTTTATCATGGCCAAGGTGTTTATCATGGCTAAAGTGTCTATCATGGCCAAGGTGTTTATCATGGCTAAAGTGTTTATCATGGCCAAGGTGTTTATCATGGCCAAGGTGTTTATCATGGCTAAAGTGTTTATCATGGCCGAGGTGGTTATCATGGCCAAGTGTTTATCATGGCCAAGTGTTTATCATGGCCAAGGTGTTTATCATGGCCAAGGTGTTTTACTGTTTATCATGGCCAAGGTGTTTTACTGTTTATCATGGCCAAGGTGTTTTACTGTTTTATCATGGCCAAGGTGTTTATCATGGCCAAGGTGTTTATCATGGCCAAAGTGTTTATCATGGTCAAGGTGTTTATCATGGCCAAGGTGTTTATTGGGCTCAAATTTCCTGTGCGCTGATGGTGGTGTAGTGGGTTTGTTACACACATGATCAGTTGGACTTCAATATTAACTTCTTGTTCAGAATGTAATGGCAAACTACTGAATATTAAATTGCCCACAAAATCAACTTGTCGTTGACTGCAACATCCCACAAAGGACTGAGCACTGACATGCATTTTTTTTATTTACAAAGATATCAAAGTCAAAGCATGATTGCTTTTCTATATTTTATTACATCTATACCATTTTTTTTTTAAATCTATGAACGGTGTAAAATAAAAATATGGGTCAAGCAGTAGCGTAGCACCATAATATGCGCCCCAGGCCTATAAAATAAAGTTTTTTTTAAAAAATTGTTACTGTCTTCAAGCAGCAGAATTCTTTTCAACAAGAGGTCAAGAGTCAGTGAGAACGGAGACTGAGAGTGAGTCGTAACACACACGCATTCATACTGGACTGGCACTGCTGACTGACAAGCAACAACGGCACGAACCAACCTTACGTACGGACGGTAGCACTGACTAAACTCTCATTACTGTTTAATGTAAATTAAAGTGGTAGACATGTGAGAATGTTTAGAATTGTTAATTGATGGGTATGTTTTACCAGTAATATATACAGCGCAGAACTGTAGCGTAAAAACAATAAACCGGTTCATTTTTCTCTAGTTTGCATATTAATTATTGTTGATACACAACGTATATCGATTGTCGTTTACTTTTGGCTTGCATTCAAACATCCGGTGATCCAACCACAAGATCCGCTCTCTTGTCATCATCACGTGCCTTGACAAAAGACGTCGCATACATTTCGTCACTGTTGTTTTGTATCCTCATCGTCATCCTGAACCATGCTGATAAGCGTGGGTGGTCATGTTTCGCCATCTCACTCGATCACCAGTGTCGTGGATCAGATTTGTGTTTTTGTCCAAACCATCCAGGTATTTACTTCTCCGCCTTCCCCTTGTTCTTTTCCCCTCAACTCAATCCCGCCAGTTGTCACCAAGTTCTTCAATTTATTTCTTCTCATAACGTGTCCCAAATATTATGGCTGTCTACGTCTAATTTATCTACTCAGTTTGCGGTTTTCATTTGTTTCCTATAAGACTTGATCATCGGTTTTCTGGCTGCCAATGGTATTCTTTGCATTTCCCTCAGAAACCAGTCATTAGGTGTTTTTCAGCTTGACTGCTCATTGTCCACGCTTCACATCCATACAAAAGCACAGGTTCTATGTAGCACCTCAACACTTTTTTTCCGTTGCATATGACATCTTGTTATTTGTCAGTTTGTTTTCCATCTTGTAGAAGGCTAACTTCGCTATAGCGATTCTTGTTCTAATTTCTTCAAGGCATCTCCCATCAGATGTTATGACTGTTCCGAGATAATTGTACCGATTCGTTTGTTTAAGAATATTCCCATTTACTTGTATATTGCATTGTGATATTTCCTTATTCCTAGTGACGACCATAACCTGTGTCATCTTACAATCTAATAATTCTAACTCTAGTTGTTCACCGTGTGCTCATTGTCTGTAATCAATACTGCATCATCCGCATATCTAATGTTATTGATGTTACGCCACCCCACCCCCCAATGGTGATTCCTCTCATATCTTCTGTCTGAAAATATGTTCACTGTATAGGGAAAACAGATCTTGGGACATTACACATTCCTGTCGCACACCTCTCTTAACAGGCTGATACTGACTTATTTCATTATCAATCCTTACGGCAGCTTGTTGTGTCCAGTATATGTTCTTATACGTCTAAGGTCTTTCTCACCAATTTATAGACCTGCAAGCATACTTGTTCTATATCAAGCATCTCCATTGGCGGACTGGGTAAAATAATATTGATTGCCAGGAGACATTGCTACTAAATAAAAGGTCATCAACATTTTAAACATATTGTATTGTCAAATGTGTAACTGGGCCCACGTCATCGGGGTCCCACAGGGCCCACTTGCCATCGGGCAAGCTGACACTATGACCTGTCCACCACTGATAAGTTCTATTGGTATTATTCCTTCATGCCATCATCATCTTAGGCTATCTAGCGTCAGGACAGGAAGACGCGCTAGTCAGTCAACACAACAATTGATAGCTTTGGGCACACCATAATTAGAACCTAGCATCTCCGTATGGCATAGCATAGCTAACATTAAATAAGAGTACTTATTAAAAGCACGGCCAACTCAACTGCCATCATAACACCCAAGGCCTGGCTGCATAGATCTTCAGAATTGTTGCATTGTTCTGCCTCTCGCATTAGGTTCGTATGTTGACAATAACATACCTAAAACTCGTTGAGGAAACACCATCCTAGACTAATCTCAGTCAGTCCGTATGTGATTTGCTGAATCGCTATTTCATATGCGGGTCCGCTGCTTTGAAATTCCTGTACCGACTGGTGATCGTGTGAGATTACGAGTCTGACTGCCTTCGCATATTGGTATGGCGTTTGGATATATAAAGTTTTGCATATCCTTTACAAGGACATCACTGTCTACATCAGCATCTTTCAGCTGATTGTTGATTTCTTGGCAAGATTACGCTTAGTAGTTTGCCATTGCTTTCTGAGCGACCGGCTCCATACTCTCATAAGTCACTGACGCGACTCGAACCGCTTCCAATTCTCGTGCGCTCATGTCAACCACGAGAGTAGCCTATTCGGGGTTACGGAGAAAGCTGCTAAATCCTCGACCAGGAAGACCGGCCGTTTGGAATGGTGATGAACATTTCTATCACGTGGAAACAATGGCGTTGTAAAATCATCATGATCCGTGTGCCTTAGGACGAATACATAGTAATGTTGTTTTCCGTCTCACACGAAGTTTCATCGTATTCGGCAGAGATTGGTGTAATAGGTCAGCAATGTTGGAGGTCCAATAGCTCACAGATGAAGATGCCGGAAGACATGACGCAATAGTTTAAACTGGCGGTTCTGTGCATCGTAGAAAGAGATCTGGCTGGGGATCATCATCTGAAGTCAGAGGCAAAAGTCGCTCCTTAGCTGGGTGGAGCCTTTAAGGTACTATAAACCTACAACCTTAATTACGAAGATGGAGGTGTCTACAAAAACTGCAACTTGTAGCCAACAAGTACTAGAGTCACAAAACCAATCAGTGTCTGATTCTCAGAGCGTACTGTATAAAATTAAACATTGACTGGTGAGGCATATGTTAATGCCAAGCACATAATATATACTTATTCGCACATGGATATACTGTTCGGGTATAGCTATAGCGCGAGTCTGATCTCTGTTGGGAAACATATTGTATCGTAATTATAGCTTCCAATTTTTGTGTTATCTAGTGTATCCTCTTTATGATTTATTGGTTGTTTTGGGATTTAAATATTGAGCACAACCCACAACTGGCAACGCCTATCTTATTCTGGTTTGAACCTAAGGCCTATCCACGTCAATGCTGAAGCACCGTTGCACCAATTTGTAGATCTGCAAGCATATCCACCATGTTGACATGTCTAACCCTATCGAAAGCCTTTGTGTAGTCAATAAAGCAAAGGTGTATATCCTTGTTTACATGCCAGCTTTCATATGTTTAAGAACATTTCGTACCTCCATCTTCAAAATTGGCGGTCCTTCCTTATTAAATCTAATATCATACTGTTCCTCTCTGTTATCATGATAAAGGTTTTTCACATAATCTGTCCATACAAGTAGAATCTGATCTTTTTCTATTATGATTTTGCCATCTTTAGTTGTTAGACAGCCTGCTGATGTACTTGTTCTTTTATTAGTAAGTTCCTGAATTCTTTTGTGCACTAATATGGTATTTTGACTGTTGTGTTGTTTTTCAATTTCTAAGCACGTTTCCTCAAGCCATGCTTCTTTTGCCTCCTTACATAATATTCTGACTTGTCTGTGAATTTCTTCATATTTGGTAGAATCATTTTTGAGTCTTCTCGTTTCCATTAGGTGTAAAATTTCTCCAGTCATCCATTTCTTACAACCCACCTTCTTTAATTTTGGAATAGTTTCTGCAGCCAAACTGATTGAATTCTTCAACATTTCCCATTGATCATCCACATCCTGGAATAGGATCTCTAGATCAGACAATATATCAAATCTGTTCTGTACTTCTATGTTGAATTTGTTTTGTATTTCCTTGTCATTACTCAATGTACACAAATCAAATTTAGTGGTTCCTGTTATATACTTGACTGTCTTTAACTTTATCCTCAATGTTCCTGTAAGTAATCTGTGGTCACAATAACAATCAGCACTGGGAACTGTTTTTGCTACTGTTAGTGCATTTCTAAATCTTCTGCTAATCAGAATGTAGTCAATCTGGTTTCTAACCCTGCTATCTGATTTATGACAGCTTCTCATATTATTGTTAAAATGACCGTGCGTTTCAATCGTGCAACAGGTAAAATGCTTCGCTGATACGCCCCATCTACTGGATAAGAGAGACATATATGCTTACATATGAAAGTGAAAGACTGTGTGCCTATAATGAACAACGTTTGATAACGACACTAAGTACGTGATCTAGTTGTAGAAAGTGAGTTGTGGGGGATCAGGAGCATTACTGCTTTTCCTCCCTTCTTTCACGATGTAAAGGCTTGGTATAATTCAAAATTACATAGCAGTCCTATATGTAATAAGAGAAACAAGATGTTTCAGCCAGGTCGTGTGGAACACACAAACAACCCCCCCCCCCCCCTTTTTCAGTGCCAACATATCTTGAGCATTGAACAGACTATCTTTTATACACACACACTATACATATTGTCAGTCTCCGTGGCAAAGGTGTTATGGACGCAGTTCGTAATGCCGCTTACCTGCGTTCAAAACACAGTTGCGACCGATTTGGCAGCAGACCGTGTCGTACTGGATTTTAATATGATGGCATGGGAGCCAGTCGTTCAGAAAGCAATGGCAAACTACTGAACGTAAACTTGCCAAGATATCACAACAGCAAAAAAATGCTGATATTGACTGCAACGTCCTGTAAAGGATATGCAACTAATTCATTACAAATGGGTTAACTTTTACTTCCCAGAAAATGCTGTACTACCTAAGGGAGGGGGGAAGTGTGTGGGCAGTTTCAAATAAAAACCTTAAATGTTTTTTTTTTAGTGTTTGTAAATATCTTCTGAAACATTAAGAACAAATGTATAATATTTTGATGTAGTCACCACTGTGTTCAATGCAATCCTCCAGCACTGAAAATGTCAATGTGATTCATGGATTCCTGTAACAACAAAATTCTCTTGGTCGTGTGTGTAAACACTCATGCACCATATGCTGTACATCTTCATCGGACCTACAAGTCTTTCCTCCCAATGATTCTTTCGAATTGTCCAAACAGGTGGAAATCACCTGGGACTAAGTCTGGCGAATGGGAACAAGGCGAGCAAGGAATGGCGCCATCTCTCCTCATCGAAACGAAAGAAGTTTCACATGCAGCCATCTGCAGGGAAGGTTATGCTGACTCTTTTTGGGGATGAAGGAGGCGTTATTTTAGAATTTTAGAGCACTACATGCCAAGATGGAAAACTGTCACCAGTGATACTGCCATGAGTCTAGTTATGAGGACTACAACTGGTCACGATAAGGATCGCTGAGAGGGAGACGGTAAAGATTGAAAGAGCCAATAGTATCGCGAGCTGAGGCGACGTGATGTGTTAGACGAGTGATTAGTGGGGAGTTGAGAAGGCAGTCTGCCGGGAAACACAGCCAGGTACACATCGTTGAACGTACAAAACCAGCGTTCCAATATGAAGATGTGGACAGAAATCAACTATGCTGAGAAACCGACGATTGAACAACAGGGGAAGAGCGACATAGTTATTGAGATCATGTGTACCGCAAGCAGGATGGTCAGGTTAATACGCCAGGTTGTTTATCACGCTACCGCACAGAGAGTGAGGCTAGCCGTGTAGCTGAGCTGGCTGAGGGCCGGTAGTGAACAAGTACTGCAAGTTGTAAGTAGGATTCACTAGAGTTGAACTTGTTGCTTTATGAACTTGTGAAGAAAATAAAGAAATGTATTCGGCATGTTTTGCACATGGAAAGCTATAGTGGTTCAGGGTATTCTGGTACGCGTTTAAGCTTAGTTTGCCAGTGTAGCTACAGCATACCCCTACCAGCACATTGGCAGATACGTATACCAATCTCAGGAATCATCTTTGACCCGCAATCAAATCCAAATGGCGTGAACATCTGATTAAAGATGTACTTTTGCAACATGACAATGCTCGACCCCCAAACTGCACAGGCAGTTGGCAAACACTACCCTGGCAAACACTATTGCAGATACAGTACAGCCAATGACCTGAATTCTAATAATAAGAAAAAACATTTTCTTATTGTACGTTTATAGTCCTAGTCTGATACATTCTGGGTAGCTCTACATATGACAGGGAGGTAGCTTAGCTGAGAATGAGCTTTCCTTGCAATCCAGGCAGATCTGCAAAAGTATAGTGCTGAAATCTGCTCTTGCTTTGGGTGGACCCTTAAAAGCATCAAGTCAGGTATAAGAATGGCTACCTTACACTCATCAGCAACATATGTGACTGCAAAACAATTCCATGAGATAGGCAGAGATTATATTCTGGGATTGAGACTTTCCCAAGATTAAAATTCAAAGTGGAGCTCTAAAACCCGTCTAACACAGGAAAAAGTGCCACAGAAAACACTATGAGTAATGTAGAACGTGCATCCTCAGAATCACATAAAATAAGCACACTTTCAGATGTATGCAAATTCTGTTACATCACTATTTAAATACAATGAAATGTCTTTTCACAAACATGTTGCCAATGCATTCAAAACCCAAAAGTCTAGTATATATTCGAAGAAAAATTATTAGTGATTCAATTAGAGAAAAGGCATCGAGCTGTACTCACAGCCCATTTATTGATCATTAACAAAACACCACAATTCAGTAAGTTTACTTGACATACTTAGTAACCTCATTTCCAGCTGCCTCCCCAAACACATCCAGCCCATCTTTGGGAACAGGACTGGTCTGAAGGGTTCTGTGCTAAATAAAGAATTCAAACCAGCCCTTTCATGTGCATGATAAAACGATAGCTGTTATACTTGGAATTTATTATCCACCACACTTGTTAACTTTGTCTATACATGTAATTTCTGAGTTTCTAGGTTTTTTTTTTGTTAGAAAAGTAGTCCTCAAACACTGAGAATGAAAATGTGTTCACAACACACATTCTGTGTACTGATACTTGAAGAACAAACAAACAAACGATACTTGAAGAACAAACAAGTAAGTCCAAGCTTGTGTTTCACTCTTAAAAATCACAGCTGCTTTATAATATGATAGACATATTACCACATTATAGCAAACATACCAAAATCAATCAAATGACCATGTCTGACATGATTTATTGCAAAGTGTTTCATATCCTAGAATGAATATTCCTGCCATTCCCACTGTATTATATTTGCAGTATTTTCATCCTCTCATTCTAACAGCATGTTAATTTCTTCTTATAAGTGATGGTTTATTTAGTTTGGAACTATCATCAGTGGACTGTCACTTTGAAACACATAGAAGCGCATGAATATTTTCATTACCAATGACAAGAGAAAAAAAAACTAGCTGTTATATAGAGTATTTTCCAATAGTGTAAGAGTACTTTTGTTGCATAATTAAGTTGTTCCCACTAAACAATATCACTGCTTCATCTACTCTCAAGATATATGTATCTCCCTTATAAAGTTTGAAGCTAATTTTGCTTTGTAAAGGATGCAGCGCCTAAATTTACAGTTTAACTGTGATATCTGAAAACAACATGTGATTTAAGGTTCCATGCACAAAGGAATCATTGCAGTTATGTCCTTAGTGATCCTAAAGAAAGAAAAAAAAAAAACCAAGTAACCAACAGCACCACTGGACAGATTTTGTGAAACTACAAACCTACATAAGTGGCACTTTGCAAACACCTTTATCTACTCAACTTGCTTGCATAATCTACAAACGTCAACAAG
This sequence comes from Cepaea nemoralis, assembly GCA_014155875.1. NCBI lineage: Eukaryota > Metazoa > Mollusca > Gastropoda > Stylommatophora > Helicidae > Cepaea > Cepaea nemoralis. The sequence continues at coordinate 180,877 of JACEFZ010023900.1, forward strand.
AAGACAGTCTATTTTATTCAATGCTCACACTGCACGTTTTAATAATGTTATAAACATCAGTAAGAAATCAGTAAAACTTATGCAGGAAGGAAACAATGAAATATACTACAATCAGCACACATCTGATTTAATTTCTTCTGGAAGTACAAAACCTGAGACATATATGAACAAATAAGCAAAACAAAAGGAAAAAAAATGGTCATAGTTTTAGTATACACAGAGTTATGGCAGCTTAGTAATTAGAACACTTGGCTTGCCAACAGCGGTCAGGGTGTTAACTCATAGTAGCGGTCATTTTCTCCAAGTAGTAGGGCTTTGGGGAGCCGCATTAGCGTGGTGATAGATATTTGCCTCTGGTTAGTGCAGTCGCCACGAACTGTGCAGGTTAGGGTTTTCTTTTTGCCCCCGACAGACAAAAATCCACACCAAACCAAGGATTTGAACCTGGGTCTTCCGAAACCTTTAATAATATTTACATGTCTTTTCCATGAGTTTATGGAGCACTGTCAATGGAGTTGAAAGTTGAAAGTTGAAATCACACAACAGAAATGGGCAATGACACTACTGTTGACATGCCCTCATGACATTAACACTCTGGTGACACAGTTAGCAATGTGAATTATGAACACTCTTCATGACAGATCTAAAATAGCCGAGGTTATACTAGACAACTAATTATAGTAAACCAAATGTTTGAGATCATAAAAAAAAACAACAACAGTAACTGCTAAATGTATAACACAAGCCCAGGCTTGGATAGGCATACAATATAAAGTAAATCTTACAGACACTGTACTGAATCAATGGGCAACTCGGTGGTACTATATACATCATCTTGAAGTGGACGATTCAGGTTCATTAACAAGTGAGAAGTTAGCCTCTCGTCTGCCTGGTTCAGTGGACAAATTGCTGTGTTTTATGACAAGTTTGGTTGGACTCTAGAACTAGTTCTGAAGCTGAAGCATCCCCTAAAACTTATCAGGCCAGCCAGTCTCCTTGACGAAGGTGTTAACGACTCTGTTCGTAATCACGTATACGCCCGTAAGAAACAGTCACATGAGATTCAGCAGCGGATCACGTTGCGTTGGTTACTTATGGAGGTCGTTCAGAAAGCAATGGCAAACTACTTAACATAAACTTGCGAAAACATCAACAGCAGCAGAAAAATGCTGGTGTTGACTGCAATGTCCTGTAAAGGATATGCGAGGGGGAAAAAAAAAGCACCTATCAGACTAGTCTTGTGGAGGAAGCAGATGGCTTTAACCGTAGACCACATAAAATTAGGTTAAAAAAAAAACACAAATACTCAAAAGTACAGAAACATAAGTTTAGAGTTTGTTCCTATTGTATGACCCACAGTGGCATAGTGGTTGATGCACTAGCCTGCAATAACAGGGGTCTAGGTTCAATCTCCACCCAAAGCCAGATTATTTGATCCTACCAATACATCTCTGGGGCTGACCTAGCCTCATCAAACTGAGTATCAGTCAACTGTCAGATTTTCCTGACAAATGTCTTGGAAGGGAAGACAATGAAGACAGGAAATGGTCCCACCCACCTTATATGTCGTGGCCTAGAATATGTGAAGGCCCAACACTTCTCAAACCGAAACGGCAGTATCTGCTGTAGGACTACATAACCTTGACAAGACTACAAGCCTGTCTTACACATCATGTGATATGGTTTCTGTTCCCCAGTAAGGTAAAACATCTGTGACTATCAGAGGTGGAAACAGTTCCCTAGCCTGTACACTGTGTGGCCTGTACACTGTGTGGCCAGCAGTGTTTACTTCTCTGCCTGGACAACCCTCTCAACAGACACGTTTGGTTTGTACAAGATTACTTTCGTTGCACACAGATATCTCCATAAGAGCCCCAGTCTCCTCCGAGAGATGGCACAAGGAAAATCTCAGCATAGTGCATCAACTCCGTAACACCGGCAAGTATCCAAATGTATGCTTAGCAGAATCACATATGCTATTGATATTTTACCAGCAGCTTTTCTTATCTGAATTTTTTTTATTAAAGGCAGTAGACCATTCAGCCTTCACTTTTCAATTTTCAGCTGCTAAGGGATTTTTAACATGCACTTACATACTCACAATTTTTCACCCTTGTCCAAAAAGGCTAGGCACCAGATCCACTAACCCAGGATCAGATATATTTAAGTGAACGAAAGAAGGAGGAGCTTATTCCATTCTTTTACTTATTTTGCAAATATCCAAATAAACACAGAGACGAACCCGGTCTTGTTGAGCCAGAGGTAGAGGCCGTAGCATCTGTTCTACTCCCACCTCCAAGACACCAGTAAATGTTTAGTTTAGTCGATGGATCAACATCACAGCACACGGTTTAACCCATAAGTGCTCCGTTTTCCTCCTAACTCAAACCTGAGTCTAGAGAAACTCAGCTCAATGCACGAACTCCGTTGCATCGGCAAGGATCCTGAAATACTTTGGGTAGATTTTTAACTCTAAATTTTGCCTGGGTAGCGCCGTTATGCTACTCTTTTTCGATTTCCAACTGCCAAGGGATTTTTTACGTGCGCAACAATACACACATAAATGTACTAATGCTGTAAAGAGTTTTAAAAAAACGTAGAAGACTAGAACACCCAGGTGACTTGCATGACTAAGCTTCAATTAACCTGTCAAACAGCAGTGCCTCTGGTGTAACAAATCATGATGGGGTGCATGTATCGACGCAGACTTATTCTCCTATATATGCTAGATGTCATAGGGCTGATCAGGGCTGACAAAGAACGAAAGGATAAATGATCAAAGACAAAAATATTCAACATAAGGTCTAATGAACTGTCTGTATCTCAAGTACTACTCATAACATGCTGACAGAATAATTTTAATATTACTGCAGAATATAACACTAAAGAAGAAACATTATAATTCAGCAGCCAATCATTTGTCATAAGATATGTTATCTTTCTAAGTCAAATGGAAACACATGAAGCTATTCTTGGCAGATTGTTTGGATTTGAGCACACATGCACTGTACATGAGTAAATCAATGGAAGAAATCAAGTCAGGCAAATTATCACACACTGTAAATCAACCACATTTACACCCGTCTTCTGTTTGTCCTGCGCAAGCGGCTGCTATACTGTCTGTAAACAACAGATTTCATCAGCAGAAACCAGAAACAAATTTCTAAGAAATCTAAAGAATCAGTCATTAGCACATCTTTTTCAGCCAACAAAATTGTTCAAAACACATGTTAGCTACGTTGTACTTTAAGTTTAGTTAGTTAATTCTGTTTCTTCTGTCCAAATATGTGACCATTCTTGAAATTCAATTTAAGCATGCTACTTTCCCCTGTAGTTTCTAAAACCACCCCCCTCCCTCTCCCCCAATATATATATATAAACTGAGGAATTCATTAATTACTGCAATATATGCATGGCATGTGTATACAGAGATGAATGAAGCAAAAGGCAGACAAGAACTAAATAATCTCACAACTGAAAATTAGCAGTGCCTTCACAAGGGCAAAATATTTCTACAAAAACCAAATAGGGACACTATGTTTATGACACCGAAAGAAACCAACTGCATAAGTTGTGCCCATGCTCCTGCAGATGTTTTAAAGGTTGATGTGAACATCAATTTACAAAATGAAAGCAATAAATGGGTCTCATGTTATGCAAATTTACTTAGTGGTTTGCAAATTATATACGTATTAAGTACTTATCACCGACATTGCCATACCGAATTGTTAACTAGAATGCTATTTTTGTCACTCACAACCTTCAAACATACACGAACAACCACAGGTTCACAAATATTAGGCAAGACAATGCAGCTTGCCTTAAAACCTAGCGTACATGTTTGTTCCACTTTCAAAACAGTCTGCCCCATTATGAAAAAATCAGCCAACAATATACACATTCTGAGACAAATATATATATTTATATATAGATATCAAACATGATGCATTTAACCAGCAATCAAAATTATGACAAGAAGCAGGAAACAAACCAGATCTCTGTGGACTCTTTGGAACAAGATATATAAATCACTCCATGAGAAATCAGTTCATAATTACTAACATAAGGAACGGACAAAAATCCATCTGATGAGCTATACACATCTAGGAGATTTGATCAGTACCGGCAATTAAGTTGATAGAAGGATGCAGTTTTGACAATTTTCTGTATCATATAATCTGATAACGGATCAAACACTATGATTTAACCCCAAATCCACGGACATTATGCTGCATTCCTTCTGAAGAACTCTATTATAATCCATCATAAAACAGATTTTGCTATTCAAGACTGATCATCTATCCTGCCTCATATCGTGGCCTATAATATGAAGGTCTAACATTTCATCCCAAAAAATCTGTTTCTGTTATTTAGCTTTCTAACTTTCCAAACATAGTAAGTCAGATGTCAAATACATAACAGCAAGTGTATAATATATACACAGTGTCTGTTGAGATAGCAAATTTTGTATGCAGATGTGCCTGTGTTCCACTTTGTCATGTAGAAGCACAAATAAAACACACCAATAAATCAACTATAATTCAGACGCAAGCCAGTTTCACAAATTGTGAATAAACCGTCATGGCAAAGTTGAAAAAAAAACAAAAAAACAAACCAGAAACATATCCAAATATTACTACCACAGAGCACAAGAATTGAACAGGACTAGACTTTCACTAAAGAACATCAGTCGTGTGAAAATTATGGCAAGAAGTTAGAGACCGCACTGTGTGGAGTTCACTTCTGTGACCAGTTCGAATGACGGTCATAGACAGGTTGCAGCATTGCCCTACAACATCAGCTAGTAAAACAGATACCTAATGTACTCTTAGCAGGTTAAGGAAATAGACAGCAACGATGGCAACTGGTCGCTCAAACCAATAAAGCTATAACTTGGCAAATATAAAGTTCTAACCACTCCACACCTATACAAAAGTACCTGATTTGTGTGTGTGTGTGTGAGTTGGACATGCTATTAACCAGCACAGTTGTAAATGAATGTAGCTGATCAGTGGTGCATTAGTTGTCATACGAATGAAGGGCTTGAAGCGATTGGAACATCTACACAAGCATGGCCAGATCTGTACAGCAATGAGAACTCATGTTGCATGAAAGAACTGCTGGACACAGTGGAGGCACTACTTGCGATTATAGTGTGTAGGTTTGATGTTCTTACTCAGTGTTTCTTCTTCTTGAATTTCTTGACGGAACGTTGCAACCTTTTCTGCAATGACAAATGTGTATGTAACATTACAGCATCAAGTGCTAACAAATATTCATTTCACATTGCTAACTATTACAATACTGCAGCTATATCCATCTTCTTGCCTTTTACCTCCAACTGAAGCACAGGCCCTCAACCAATACACGCTAAGCCCTCCTATTCTTTGCTTCTCCTTACATGTCCTCCACATAATATTCACCTGCTTCTCCTTACATGTCCTCCACATAATATTCACCTGCTTCTCCCTACATGTCCTCCACATAATATTCACCTGCTTCTCCTTACATGTCCTCCACATAATATTCACCTGCTTCTCCTTACATGTCCTCCACATAATATTCACCTGCCTCTAATTCTCTTCTGCACATGTTTTAGGTCTTCCTCTATTTCTTTTGCCTTGTGGACTGCAGAGGAAAGACTTTCCAGCACGACCACTAACAGGTTTTTCTCAATTTATCCTGTCCAGAGTTGGCAATTTTTCCTCACCTCCTGATTCCCCAGGATGTGTTTAGTTAGCTCTATTATCTCCACATTGATAATTCTGCCGTACCATTTTAGTTCTATTTTGTGCATTCCCCAATTAATGCAATCTTTACATGGGAACTTAGAGGTCAATAAGGCTGCATGGATAAGAGCGCCTGCTCTTAATCTTCTGGTGTGCTGATGGCGAGATAGCAGGTTCAACCCCCTACACTGGTCAGTTGGGACTAAAATGTAGACTTCTCATCCTTGACTTGGGGATGTACATTACTAGGTACCTCTGAAGTCAGATTGGGTCCGCCTGATGGTGAGGGACAATGTTAATAGGGAGAGCTATCCCACACATAAAAATCACTCCAGTGTAGACTACATTGAAGTTTAAAATGAGTGAAAGAGAGAAAAAATAAAAAAAACATGGGAATTTTTGTTTTGTTGCCCCTATCTGAGAAGGCTAGTTATCAGATTCCAATACCAAAAAGAGCGATGACATGAGATATCACCACAAATCTCTTGAAGAAAATTTCCAGCCCATTGTCGGAACTGAATCAGGTAACTGCTGAGGTGGACATAAAAACCTCTGTGATATCTCTGTAAACATCCCCACCCTCTATTATATGAAGATGTTTGATTGTAGACGAAGATATGGCTGAAACTAGCTAAATATGCTACAATTTTCTGAGAAAATCTTGAAGACTATGCACTCACACAGAAACCAGCAAGTGCAGCAGGACTTAAATCCAGCAGGAAGAACATGTTCAGTTACACGAAGGATCCCACAGTATCAACTATGCTGCTTGATATTCATCGAGCTAACTTCCTGTTCAGCAATTATCCATGAATTTAAGCAGTTTTTGTGGTTGTTGAAACATACTGATTGGCAGCGATTATGCTACGATGGTCAATATCACAGCACACTGGGCATTCCCCATGTGTACTCAATCCTCCAAGACAGCAGTCATCCCAAAGTATCTATACTCAGTTTCCATGAGAAGTTGGTTGTAATATCTCCTCTCCCGCTCTTAAAGACTGTCAGAAACCAAGAGTGTGACTAAAGCTCACACCCTTATCACGACTGAAAGGGCAGATGTGCCTTGAGCGAGAAGCATACTTTCGAAAGTGTTCAGGAGAGAAAGGTCTCGCCTAAATATATCATTTGATCTGGGACCACGGTAGTGAGCAGACCGGCCCAGACTCATTGTGGCAATGTTTATATTGCCCCATCTATATATATGCCGGTCTCCCTGGCCTAGGGTTAGCGGCTTTCTCCGTAATCCCGTTTATCAGCGTGAGAAATGCAACTGCGCGAGAATCGGTAGGGGTTCTCGCCGCACCCGTTACTTACGGGATATGTGAGCCGGCCGTTCAGAAAGCAATGGCAAACTACTGAGCGTAATCTTGCCAAGAAATCAACAACAGCAGTAAGTTAACAGCAATGTCCTGTAATAGGATATATATATATATATATATATATATATATATATATATATATATATATATATATATATATATATATATATATATATATATATATATATATATAACCAGGAGTTTCTACTCAAGATCTGCGCGGGTGCTACGGAGTTCGTGCATCGAGCGAAGCCATCCTTGAGTGAATTTTCAGCAGCGTGTGTGGTTCAAATCAGTCTGTGTTTACGTTTTTTCAACATGGCGGAACAACGTGTGTTTTCCGATGGGCCAGCAGTCAACATAACGAAGCGGCGTGGTAGCCGCGCAGGAAAAAGAAACAAGGTAAGCGCGGTGGTTTGAGGCGTTTTAGACTCAAGTGTCACCGTCTAGGACTCAGGAATATCCGTATTCTATATTGGAACTGTGCCAGTGTAAAACAACGGGGCTCTATTTTAGAAACCCTAGTTTACAGGAACGACATTGTAGCACTCCAGGAGACGAGACTGGGCGATCAGCTACTCCGAATTGCCGGCTTTAAATGTTTCTACAACAGACGACATCTGGGAACGGCGATTCTCGTTCGCGACAGCATGGTGGCGTCAGAGCTAGACATGTCCAGTTGGGACAGTGACGATATACAAATACAGGCGTTGAGAGTTCATTCCAGTATACCATTCGTGTTGGTTAATGTTTATGCCCACAATGCGAGTATGGACGCCCAGAAGTGGCAGTGCTTAAGTGGCATATTAGGCCAAGAGAGAAATGTTATTTTCTGTGGTGACTTCAATGCTAAGGGCAGAGCATGGGGAAACACTTCCTCCAATACACAAGGGGAGGAGCTCGAGACTGCACTGGAAACCATCGACCTGGTTTGTATTAACAGTGGCTGTGTCACCAGGACAGCAAGCCGTCCAGGCGATGAGGACAGTGCTATTGATCTGGCGCTAGTTTCACCTTCACTCACTACAGTGTGTAGATGGGGTGTCCTAGGACACCATGGCAGCGACCACCACCCGTGCAGCATATTGGTGGAGAAAGGCAGAACCAGGCAGCACAAGCTAAAGGTAAAGACGTTCCAGTATGACAGTACAGGGCAAGATGTGGTGAGTAAAATAAGACGTGACAAGCGCAGAACGTTTCAGGGCAGGAAAAAAAGCTGGGAGCAGCCACCGGGGTGGAGTTTCGAGGTGGAGAAGGCGTGGGTGGATAAACGTAGTGCTGTAAGGAGATGGCAAAATGCCAAGAAGAACAGAGCTGGTCATCCTAGTCCCTGCTTGCACTTAGAAAGAGAGATGCACACAAAAGTAAGACATTTCAAAAAACTGGTCAAGGTGGTTAAAAGCGAAAAATGGGCAGAGGTGTGTCAAAGAGTAAGCACAGACAAGTCACTGAAATTGTTCTGGCGACTACATAAAAGCATGAGTGGTGTAGTCAAGAATAAGAGCATTTCAGACTTCCAAGGTGCTGACCTCACCTGGCAGAGGACTGACGAGGACAAGGGCAAAGCCCTCTTTGAACGCTACCTTGAGCAGGGCAACCAGACAGACATGGGAGGCCGAAATCTGGCCAAGGAGGTCACCTCAGACAGATGCAAGGCCCAGAACACTTCGGAGGAAGACACAGTGACAGTGAAAGAAATCAAGGCTGTGCTTCGACGATCAAAAAACAGTGCTCCAGGTCCTGATGGCATAAGATACGACGACATAAATAGGTGTACCGACAATGAGCTAGAGAAATTAGCAGACATGTACAACAACAGTATAGGGAGTGCTAGCATCAAGGAGGAATGGTTACACAGCTATCTGATTCCCTTGCCGAAGCCTGACAAAGACCACAAAAAAATTCAGGGATATCGAATTATAACCATGCAGAATACAATAGGCAAGCTGCTGGAGAAGGTAATTGCCAGGAAAATATCAAGCCAACTAGAGAGGCAAGGTGTTTTCCCACCTACCCTGGGTGGGTACCATCCAAAAAGAGAAACCTGGACCAATGCAGCAGTCTTTGCCCAGGATGTCTATGAAGGTTTCCACGCAGGCACTGAAACCGTTGCTGCAGCGATTGATCTTGAGGACGCATACAACAGAGTACCACTGGATTTTTTAATGTTTCAGCTTCTTGAACTAAACGTAAGTCCATTCCTCCTTAGTTGGATCGCTGCAGCCCATCTACCAACGGAAAGTAGTTTTTAGATGTGGCAGTTGGACTTCGGAACCAACAACAATATATCCTGGCCTACCACAGGGATCGCCATTATCTCCGGTACTGTTCAACGCCTACACAGTGAGAATCACCAGTGAGCAGATCACTGGACCTGGCAGGACATTGTCGTATGCCGATGATGTTTTAGTGTACCGTCAGGGTAAGGATAGAGAGGAGGTTGCTGTGGAACTACAAACCGAACTCAATCGCATAAGTACTTGGTGTGATGAAGCTGGGGCAATGGTCAACCCAACAAAGGCAACAGTGACTTGGTTCTCGTTGAATAATCATATTGTCAACAATCCAACACCAACTGTAATGCTGTGTTCAGAGACGGTGGAAAGAACGCAGGCAATGAATTACCTGGGGATACGGTTTGATCGAAGCCTTGCTTATAATGTGCACATAGACCAGGTGATAACAAAGGCCAAGCGGGGTTTGGCAGCGATGCGGGTGATGGCGGCAGCAAACTGTGAGCAGCGCCATCTATGTCTTCTGTACGAGGGGCTGGTCATGTCTGTTTTGGAGTATGCAATGGCAATCCTGACTCTCAGCCATAAGCAGATAGAAAGGATGGAAAGGATACAGAATGAAGCAATGCGCATTATTCTTGGATGTACAAGAGATACAGCATGCAGGGCGATGCGCTACCTTCTTGATTTTCCAACCATTGAAGAGAGAATACAAGTTTGCAGGGCACGCGCCTACCTTAGAATTAACGCAAACACACAACATCCACTGCATAGTGAAATTAGGAAGGTGAAGGGCAGCAGGTTAAAAAGAGGACGGTCGTGGATGGGTCAAGCCGAAGACATTCTTCAACAGGTGTGTTCACTTGAGGACTTAGAACCTGGCGAGGAGTGGGTGCAAGTGCCAACAGACTTCTGCACATCCTTTTCAGTTTGCATCCAACTAGATAGAAAATGCAGACAAGAAAATCCTGGCTGCTGTTGAGGCTGAAGTACAAGCGTTGATTTTCGAGAATTCGCTAGACGGTGACGCGGTCATCTACACAGATGGGTCGGTCGTCCGACATGTGAGAAGCTCATGGGCCTTTACAGCTCGGGCCGGAGGGAGAATTGTGAAGGAGGACTCTGGTGCTTTCACTGAAACCACAAGTAGCCTGACCATGGAAGTCATGGCAGTAAGTAAAGCAATAACATGGCTCGAGACACAGACATTCACTAGGGCTTGTTTCCTTAGCGACTCAATGAACATGATCAAGAGGATAGAGGAGGGGTCGATCCGAAGAGAGTGGTTGCTGCCTCTGAAGCGGTCTCGGCTGGCAAAGATTAGTTTCATCTTCGTGCCAGGTCATGCGGGAGTACAAGGAAATGAGCGGGCTGACAAGCTCGCAGGTGAGGCTACTGTGGAGGGCGGACGCGCCATGGACCAGGCTGACATTCTGAATGCTCTACGAGAAGTGAGACTTTTGCGAGAACCAAGTGATGACTGTGAATCTACAACAATGGCCAGACTGCGGGAGCAGCAAATTAAAAGAGGGGTGGCCAAACAAGAACACTACGCAGGAAGCCAAAGAAGATTGATAAACCAACACAGAACTGGCGTCGTTAGCCGCTACACGCTGCGGGATTTGCTGAGGAGGGGATCCGAGCACTTATGGACTGAATGGTTCGATGTGCAACGAGGATGATCTGTCGACTAACTATATATATATATAATTTATGCTTATTTAATTGTTTTATAAGTGACAGCAGGATGTTGTGATCATGCTAAATGTATCAATGTGTAGTGTGACAATATATTGTTTAAAACAGCATCGGCGTTTAGTTGTAATAATTATATGTATAGCCGTGTTATTTGTGATCATAAGATGGAAGATGAAAGAGAGTTTACCATATAACATTATAAACAGCCACTCATACAGTATCAAATTAGTCAAAGTGTTGTTCACGACAAGTACAAATCCTATACCAGTATAATAGTCAGCAATCCTATACCACAACAATAACAAGTTCTGTATCCTGACATCTTATAGTTCTAAATGATAACACTCAAACTCAGCTTCCTCATGACAGCAATGCTGTACAATAACAACAGCAAGTCAGTACCACGAGCAGTCAGTCATCTTTCTGAGCCATGACAACTTGAGGAAACACCCTGTCAAACAAATTCTAGGGCCATGGCAAAGACATAATCAACATGCTTGGTCAGGCCGTGCAAGTGAGCTAGCATCAGAGACTTGTCAGTATCTGCTAGTTGAGCCTGTACTGCATTGACGATATCAGTCCTTTCCATGCTTCTTTCCTTTTTATTGATGCATTAATTACAGCTGGCCCACACATGCAATGCCCTTTACCCCGGTACGTCCGTGTATGTACAAAAAGATGGGTGTTGTGAATTGTCTTTCAAATGCTGCCTACCCATTCAGTGTGAAGACTGCTGTTTGCGATCTTTTGTAGCATGCTCATGGAGTCTGATATGATGATTGTGTTTGTGGCTTTTTTGTTCTGGAAAAACTGGCGATCTTCATAGTCATGCTTGATGTAGTTGTCAGGTTTTTGTTGTTGTTGCGCTCACTAGCTTTGAACTCAAGCGTAAGTCCATACACACTACTTCTTGTAGTGCTGGACTGAATTTTGCGTGTGGACTAGCTTTCCTTATTAACAGTGTCCATAGCCATCAGGTAAACTCTCCCCATCTTCAGAGGTACTTGTAATTTATTAAGATTAAGATTATTTCAAGATCGCGTTAAATACAAAAACTGATTACACTTGATGTTGTTTTTCCTTTACGGTTCTGCACTTCTCGCCCTTCTGAAATTCGTTTGATAACGTAAGTAGACCCACAAATCACGTTTTATGTAGATGTCTAGACATGTTCTAGCATGTGTTATTAAAATTTAGCTTGCATTTTTACGCATATTGTGTATGTGTGTGGAGGATTTATAGGGAGGAAAAAAAAAAAAGGGGGGGGGGGGGTGGTGAGAAAGAGAAAGGATGACATTCTGAACATATGGTGAAGGGGTGTATGGGCCAAAAAAGGTTGAGAACCACTGAACTAGGGTATGCCTACCCAGCATATGAAGACAGAATTCTGCAGACTGTGTGGAAGAAATCATTGATGATTCAACGGGCAAGACGGCTAGGCACGTAGAGCGCCCTGGTAATCCACTGCACCTGTATTCGTCTCATCGTCTTGATTTGTCGTGTCATTCGATTCAGATGGACTCAGGCAAGAGAGAGTGGCCCAACATTATTCCTAGCATATATTCTTCTTCTTCTTTCGTTCGCTTGAAATATGTCTATAACTGCAATGTTGTCTCTTGTATGAATCTAACAGTCTTTTTTAGTTCACTCAGCGGTCCATAGAGTTTATCTTCCACTGTTGTCTCTCTAGGCCAGAAGGTTCGCCTGGATATGTTGTAGTTTGGGCAGTCCTGGAGTATGTGCTCTGCTGTCTGCGACGCCAAACCACATGTGCACATGGCTGAGTCACCAATCTTGAATTTTGTATACATGTGGTTGTGTAATCTATTGTGTCCTGTTCTGAGGCGCAGAATAATGACCTGTTCTGGTCTGTCCATAACGTGGTAGTCGTCTTGAGTAGGGTTTGGTGGCCTTCTGACTGATTTGATCATTCTTTTCTTTTGGTGGAATGTAATGGGCACATCAGGCTGTTCTTCTTTTGCTCCTTCCTTAGCCAATCGATCAGCTCTGTCGTTTCTGGGTACTCCACAGTGGGATGGTATCCACTGTATGGTGACCTTATGCTGACTGCTAAGTTCAGAAAGTAGTGTCCTTAGAACTGGTAATTTCCCAGACAGGAGTGCCTCTATTACTGATTTTGCATCTGTCAATATCACCACAGGTTGTCTACCATGGCTGGTATTTTGTAATTTCTCTATTGCTATCTTGATTGCCTCAATTTCAGCATCATAGTTATGGCAGTACTTTCCTGTTGGAACTCGGGCCGTGTCCCTAGTACTATTTGGGTATTCAAATAGCAATATTCCTGCTCCGCCATTTCGAACAGCATTTTGCGCTGACCAATCTGTGTAGACTCAGATTCAGAGATCCTGTGGATATTCGTCATCAAGGAAGCTGAGAGTGGCTGTTCTGTGCTGTACACTGTTGTTCTTCCTGTCAAATATTCCTCTCACTTTTGTCTGGATTTGTAGCGAAAGTATGTTGATCTTTTCATGGAGTTCGCTCTGGAATAATTGCCAGTGGTATACCAACTGTGGAAAGATCGGTGGTTTCTCTGAGTCGTTTGGCCTGGTGGATAAAACTACTTCTTTTCAACCGCCCCATAGCCAAGTTTTCAAATCGGTTCTTCATAGGGTGGCCTGGCAAGCTGAGGAACTTGTCTGCTTGTATTAGTGTTTTTGTATCTCTGCATTCTCTCAGTGCTTGTGTCCTCCCCATTTTCTCCATTGCTACTATAAGGGTTGATCTCATCCCTCCTGTGATGACTCTAAGAGCTTGATTTTGCACCTTGTCCAGCTCTTGTAGTGTGGTTTTTTATGCTGAACACCACACAGTTGACCCGTATTTCAGGTGTGGTCGTATGCTCGTTTGATAAACTTTGCTAAGTATTTTCCCATTGGCTCCCCATGTGGTTGGTTCTACTTAGCTTTCTCAGGATGGCAATTTTCCTCCTGATTTTTGCTACAGCTTTTTAAATGTGTTTTCTCCATGTCAGTCTGTCATCAAATGTTACATCTAGCATATATAAATGACATCATAGAAAATTTTCCAGCCAGAGTACACACATCCTCCTTTGCAGATGACCTAGCCATATGGACATCTGAAAAATATATTAGCACAGCTAACAGCAGAATACAGCAAGCCTTATTAGCAGTAGAAGGACTGGTCAAAATCATGGCTAGTGAAGATTAAGAAGAAAAAAACATACAGTATTCCCCTCTCAAATAAATCTCAGCACCTTAAGCTGGTATTGAATGGAAAAATATTGCGCCATGAAAAAAAATCTGCTTTCCGGAGGAACAGCCTGTGGTGACTGGAAGGCCAAATATATGGATGTGAGGCTAAGCAGCCATGTGCAGGATGTGACGATTCCTTGGGTGAGCCTAGTACCAGAGCGCTATGTGTTGGCTCTGCAATAATGGAAGCCTCCTTGGATGGCAGGGAATGCCCATGGTCTGCCCCTGCCTTCCCTTGAGGGCTGACCAGGATGTCTTCTGCTGTTCTAAACGGGCTAGCTGGGATGGGGTATAGCACCACAACAGTGAGAGTCAAATGTTTTAAGAAACCCCCGGGAAGGTTAACCCAGTCAACAAATGCCCGCAGAAGTAGGATGTGTCGGCCTAACGGCGCAAGAACGCAGCTCTGCTGTATCAGGCACAACGCAATCATGTCCGAAAAAAAAAAAAAAACTCCAGATGAATGCAGAAGAAGAAGATAGTGTGACAGAGACAGGAACGTGCCCTCTGTGGCATAGCTCTAGCAATTGTAACTGTGCTGATTGGGAGTTTAGTTACCTAAAGCCACTAGCCTCTTCATTTCAGGCAATACATCAATATGTCTGAGTAACCACTGCATAAATATGCAAGATTCTTACCTCTTAGAGAAGATATAGCTTGATGCCGTCTGGCTAAATATGTATCTAACTGCTTGGCAAACTCTGGCAGAGGAGAGAAAAGTCAAAAATATATTTATCTTAACATAATCTCCTGAAAAAGCAAAGAGCCACACATGAATCAATTGCATACTTCATAATTCAGTGTCAATAAATGTTTTCCTAATACTATTTTAATAATGTCAGCACTCCTCATCAACAGCCTTGTCAAGAGGCATGGGCGATATCATGATGTCTTCTCACAGCTACCATTCTGCCTCTGAATGTGTTATTTCCTGTGCTGATACATTTCCACGCCATGACACAAGTTGTGAAAAATATCTCGCTGACTTTTATCATTCTTCTCACATTGATTTTACCAATTGTTACCATATGCCTTTATTCTTATGTTTGTGGTAAGTTGCCTTTGTCTCTTTCAGTGCACTTAGGTCACTCATTTTTGCTGTACATGGTATTTTCAATGGTTTGTTATTGTCTTGCTTGTTTACTAATTGTCCAGAATTCATTCATTTGTTAAAATTGCTTCTAACTAGAACTATACTACTAATTACATTAATAAGTTGTACATTGACTACACTACATTTATAGGTCCTGTTTAGGTTTACAATATCTATTCCAGCATCTGTTAAATATCCATTTAATTGGCAGTTTCAATGGTCTGTGGCTTAGAAGATAGTGAAATGCAGTTTCACAATTCCCCAGCATAGAGTAGAGGATTCAAAATCAGCCATGGGCGATTTGAAAGCAAATTGCTTTGCATTAATGTTGAAGGTATGCAATGTTGGCCGTTCAGAAAGCAATGGCAAACAACTGCACTAACATTGGCTAGTACATCACATAAAACCAAATTCACCTTTGGCAGATGTATAAGGATCATGAGGAGGCTTTGGTGGTGACAGATGAATAAGGATCATGAGGAGGCTTTGGTAGGTGAAGGCCAGGAAGGGACTTAATTCGTTGAGGGTGATAGCAGCATCCAGAGAAGAGTAGAGGATGCTTTACAGCAGTGAACAATTTCAGTCATTGAGTATGGTTTGGGGCTGCTGACAGTATCACAGAGCCAGCTTGAAAGTTTGGAGCGCATACAGAATGGAGCAATGTGGGTGATACTGGGGTGCACAAAGGACAAACTACTTTTATGCATGAGGCATATCCTTGCAATACCAACAATTGCGGACAGGTGCAGGGTCCTTCAAGCCAAATGGTACATGAGAGTCGCTGCAGACAGGGATCACTCCCTGCAGGAAGCCATGGACATGGTCCAGGGTCTTAGACTGATAGAGGCAGGTCCTGGATGGCACAGGCAGAAATATCTATCAGCCAGGTGTGTGAAATAGAAAAAAATCAATCGTGGAAAGGAGTGGGTATAAGTACCAGAGGACATGTCGGACTAGCACAAGGTAATATTCACACTGGGTTGTGAGTGCAGACAATGTGCAGCAGGCCACACAGTCCGGGTTGCAACGACTAACCCAGAGCAAAACACATCAAGGTGGCATAGTGATCTACACTAATGGGTCAGTGGTGAGAAACAAAACTTTGTGGTTGGGGATTCATTGTGAAGGCTAATGGACGATGTTTGACAAAGGGGAGTCTGGCATATGAGACTACAACCTATAGCATGAGAATGGAGGTGGAAGAAGTAACAACAGCCTTCCGATGGTTGGATACCTCTGCAACACACAATGTATTCATTACAGACTCAGAGTATGCTTAGTAAGGTGGAGAAAGGAATTGTTCGAGTAGAATGGCTTGCCTTGCTTCAGAGGTCAGATTGTGAGAATTGTATGGATTTTCTGCCCTGGTCATGCGGGAGTGCGAGGGAATGAACAGGCTGATAGGCTGGTGGGGAATATCTGAGGTAGATTACCTATGGACAAGAAAGAGGTGGTCTGGCACCTGTGGGACCAGGTGGAGAAAGAGGTGGAACAAACTGAGCACCCATTTTTATGTGGAGAGAATAATATGACAGACGATCGACAGGAGCTCTGGACGAATCTCAAAACAGAGGGAAGACCAGGAGAACTTTCCATCAGATGGCAGTTAGAACCACCATTAGCAGTATGACTCTTCGCTGGCTGTTGAACGAGGGAACAGAGCACGAATGGGAATGTCCTGAGTGCAGTGATGCCGTTTCTTAGCTCAACTCAACTTAAAACAAATATTTTAAAAAAGGAGAAAAATATATACTGGGGTTGATTGCAATGTTGTGTAAAGGACACACAACTAATTTATCAATGATTACAGGGTACTTTTTCACTTGTGATATTTTATAGGCAGCTCCAATGGAAAAATGAAAAAATAAACCTTACATGATTAATGGTATGCATCAAAACACACCTGAGTACTGGCTGGTCTACGAAAATATCAACCTAACACCATATGCCCAATGCGCCAGAAGGTGTATAGAAAGGCCCTTTACGTATTTTACTATCAAAACATTTGGACTAGTGGGAACACCGTGCAATATGGGATGAGCTTCATATGTGAACTCTTCCTTTCTGGCCATATTATGAATTGCAAAATAAGATTAATAAAAAATAATACCTTCAACATCATACTCCACAGTTGTCTGTCATTTTTACCAGTCGCTTATCTTCTTGGATCCACTTCTGAGATTCCTGATGGGGAAAAAAAAACATTTTCCAGGAAAGATGCAAAGTAAAGCAACAGCCATTCTGTTGAAACAATATTCAGACATAGCGTAAATGTGGTGTTAACTCCAATGCAGAAAGACAGTTTGCCCAACTTGAGCCATAACTGCTTCTAATTTAGCTACAATCATATTTTAGACATGGAAATTAGGACAAACAGATGTGCAATAATGCTCTATTAAGAGATTCATACCAAAATTTTTTAATTTTTATTGTGTGTGCGCATCTTGACAGGTTTAACAATAATATAGACCATTTCTGTCAACATAAATATGTAAACTCAATCTGTAGTCAGTACCTTAATTATAACATTTTTAACATCATCATGTGCCCTGTCAATTGGTTTCACGTCTTTCCACAGATCTCGGTCTTTAATCTGGATCAACTCTGCTGATGCTTTTCTTCTGTGTCATCTCGGTCTATTCAGCGTCATTTCTTTTGGTCTGCTTATTTTCCCGATCTTTGCAGTGATCACGTGATGTTTCCCAATGCCTCTCTTCTCATCATGATCAGAGAATGCTCTTTCTTTTAGTTGTATGTAATGTTCTACTTTCATTAGCCTCTTCCAATCAATAGTTATTAGCTACTACTGTCCAAGGTATTAACCACATCTCCGCGCTTTCACGCTTCCTAATGTGCTCATTCACATTCCACGATACATTGATAAACATAAAAACAGGTTCTATATAACATTTTAGTTCTCTCTTTCTTCCATTCAATGATAGTGACTTACTGCAAAAAAATACTTTTCATTAAAAAAAAAAAAAAATGCAGCTATGTTTGATGTGTTCTACTTTTAATCTCTGTAATGCATCTTCTAACAGATGTTAAGTTGTATATATTTTGCTATCAACACTGTGTCACCTGCACAGGATAGAATGATTATAAATAAAAACTAAAATATCACTGACATACTTTAACATTTTCAAGTGAGCATTTTCTTTTACCTTCAGCTCATTAGTTAAACGACACTATAATATTCATGGTGATGACATGACTTTCCCCCATTTCTTTATGTCTAGCATATGAAACCACAGCACCATGGTTTATTTAAGGATTGAATTGGAAAACTAACTAGATGGTTAGATTACCTCTAGATAAGCCTTGTACTCGTCAACAAGGACCTCCTCCATCTCCTGCATCTTGTTCAATGCTTGATGGAATGTCAAAAGTTCTTCTGTTACTTCTTCTGCCTGTTAAATAGCAAAATGAAACTGCATGTTAAATTGGATATCAACAGGATACTCCATTCAGTGTACATTTCAAATACATACACAATTATCATACTTTGCCTTGCGATTATTTTATGTGCAGCACTATTCAGGTGCCACTATACCTAGAACACACGATTACACCCTAGTGACATAATGCCACTGATTATATTGAGCTCTCATCGAGTGTTGTTCTTTAGTTTGTTCACAAACACATATTGTCTAACATCTCGATGTGTTATACTTTGCGTTTGTCTCTATTAGGTGCCAACTCGGATGTTACCTCAGAACATAACTATTGATGATGAAGTAAGCATCTTGAAATACAGCTGCAGAGTTTGACATGGAAGTGGCATTTGTCTACAGACACAGCTAAAGGTCTACAAAACTATGTTTGACATGGAAGTGGCATTAGTCTACAGACACAGCTAAAGGTCTACAAAACTGTGTGTTTGACATGGAAGTGGCATTAGTCTACAGACACAGCTAAAGGTCTACAAAACTATGTTTGACATGGAAGTGGCATTAGTCTACAGACACAGCTAAAGGTCTACAAAACTGTGTTTGACATGGAAGTGGCATTAGTCTACAAACACAGCTAAAAGTCTACAAAACTGTGTGACATGGAAGTGGTATTAGTCTACAGACACAGCTAAAGGTCTACAAAACTATGTTTGACATGGAAGTGGCATTAGTCTACAGACACAGCTAAAGGTCTACAAAACTGTTTGACATGGAAGTGGCATTAGTCTACAGACACAGCTAAAGGTCTACAAAACTGTGTGTTTGACATGGAAGTGGCATTAGTCTACAGACACAGCTAAAGGTCTACAAAACTGTGTGTTTGACATGGAAGTGGCATTAGTCTACAAACACAGCTAAAGGTCTACAAAACTGTGTGTTTGACATGGAAGTGGTATTAGTCTACAGACACAGCTAAAGGTCTACAAAACTATGTTTGACATGGAAGTGGCATTAGTCTACAGACACAGCTAAAGGTCTACAAAACTGTGTGTTTGACATGGAAGTGGCATTAGTCTACAGACACAGCTAAAGGTCTACAAAACTGTGTTTGACATGGAAGTGGCATTAGTCTACAGACACAGCTAAAGGTCTACAAAACTGTGTGTTTGACATGGAAGTGGCATTAGTCTACAGACACAGCTAAAGGTCTACAAAACTGTGTGTTTGACATGGAAGTGGCATTAGTCTACAGACACAGCTAAAGGTCTACAAAACTGTGTTTGACATGGAAGTGGCATTAGTCTACAGACACAGCTAAAGGTCTACAAAACTGTTTGACATGGAAGTGGCATTAGTCTACAGACACAGCTAAAGGTCTACAAAACTGTTTGACATGGAAGTGGCATTAGTCTACAGACACAGCTAAAGGTCTACAAAACTGTGTGTTTGACATGGAAGTGGCATTAGTTTACAGACACAGCTAAAGGTCTACAAAACTGTGCTGCTTCCAATGTTGTTATATGCATGCAAAACATGGACTTATTCAGACTATATTAAGAAGCTGGAACGATTTTCAAGGAAAGGTGATGAATATCTAATGGCAAGATAAGAGATCCTGAATACTGCCATTCTTGATAGAATTAGTATTTCTAGAACTGATACCATATTGATGCAAACACAAATTTGCTTAGCAGGTTGTAAAGTCCACATGACAGACCATCACCTGCATATAACTCTTAATCATGAAATGCTAAGGGTAAATACTCTCCTGGGTGGCCAAAAGAAGTGTATTAAAGGCATACTTAGGACTTCATTAAAAACCGCTCAATGACCTTAACATGTGAGAAACTGCTGCAAAAGTTTAAAAAAAAAAAAACTTGGTGTGCATCTCTTCTCAAGCGTGCATGCATGTGTGGCACACCTAAACTTTGATCCAGAACAACTACAAATGGCTAAAAAAAGTCCATACTCACATTGTCCAAATTCATTTTGAGCCCTTATTAGTCACCCCCATACACTTTCATTAACAATTTTAAAAACAACAAACTAATTTGTGACATCTAGAAGGTTTTTCAGGCCAGAGTTCTAAATGTAAAGCTTGATATTAGATCAAGTAAGAGGTTCACACACAAAAATAAGTCCTTTACAAATGGAAAATCTAAATTTCTAAATAACATTACCACAGTAACAGTATATTGTATATACACATCAAATAACTTAACAAAAATAAAACAATATTTTATACTGAAAATATGAACTGTACCAGGTTCTGTAGATATGGACCTTATCAAGTCCATTAGGAAACTCAAACAACAAGATGACTATTGCTATCTTGATTGAGTGAAACGGGTGATACTGTTCTGTATTTGAACAGAACACAACAGACTTTTAGTCACTTGAACAAACTGGTCATGTCACATATGTGCACATGTGAATACTCATGGAAAGACACATTAAGAGACAACCAGAAGATTTTTAATTAAACGTAAAGGAGCGGGAGTGTACATAGAATACCCAAATAATACTAGCGACACAGCCAGAGTACCAACAGGAAAGTACTGCCATAACTATGATGCTTTTCCCATGCCATGAAGAATACTGGGTATATGGTGCTGGCCCATATTCTTATAGACCCATCAACACTTGATGGATGGTATGGTTAATAACATGTAGTTCGCCATCTTATACTTCCCAGAATATTACCATATACCCATTTTAGGCTAGATTGATCTGGGAGCAAAGGTCAATTTAAAAAAAAAAAGAAAGAAAGAAAAAAAGAATGAGAAAGAAAATTCCTTTCCCAGTGGGATTTGAACACATGTAGGCAAAGAACCACAAAACACCAACTTTATTAAACATTTCCTGGTGCCCATTTTGGGCAGGATCAACTTTGGCGCCCAGGTAAATAATAATTTTTTTAAATCCGGCATTTGAGGATTTAACAGATGACCACTGGGCTGACAAGCTATCATGCTGCTACTGTGGTTACCTAGAAGGGTTATCCACTGTACCAATAAGCTGTGGTGCGTGCCAGCACATAGGTCCATATTAAATCTCCAGTTCAAAGACAGTGCCCTCCAATTAAATTTAGCATAGACATGGCGGGATCAGAGCAAGAGGTCCCCCCCCCCCCCCCCCCCCAGTACACTGATGAAATATTGAAGCTGATAAATACCACCTTGTATGAAACACATACCAGATGTCTCTACTCATACTGACGCTGCAATGGCAAAACAGTGATGATTATGAAGAAGAAAAAGAACTTACGTTGGAAGTTTTGAGGAGAGCCAAGTCAGAGTTCTGTGGAGATGTGCCATCAGGAAGCTTAGGATATTCTTGGTTCACGTCTGATGTTTTCCCTTCCACAGGTCCTCCAGGTCCCAGCTCTTTCACTCTAACATTTAAAACACATGTATCAAACAGTGAATATAAACTTTACAGTAGATGTTAGCATGTGTGCAAAATGCTGAGGCTTTCATATATGTAATGCTAAGCTTTATGTTATGGGGTGATCAGCTCCTTTTCCCTCTGATGTGATGTATAAATGTGTGTTTATAGATATGTATATATGTGCTTATGCATGTGTGAGTTTATGTGTGTGTGTGTCTGCTAGCCCGCCTCATGACATGGTAATATGCATTTTAATGTTCACAGCATTCAAATGAGAATGTTTTTTTCCATGTGAATGAAACATGCACACCAGATAATTGATATACAAAATATGAATGGTTGGAAGAGCTGAATGTAAGATGGGCCTGCATGCCCAATTTGTGAGCCTTTGAAAATAAAGTTTGGTTGTCCATTTTGAAAGCCAGAGCAAAATTACATACCCATTTTTGATTAAGCAGGTCAAAGTGATTCTATGACTGAAAAACCTCTACGGGTCACCTATCTAAGATGTTTATTCAAAGAGGCTTAACAATGATATTCACATTATATGAACATAGTGATACTATTCTTTGCTTCCCTTAGGGATCCCAGTATTCTATAGGCATAAACCAATACTAAATGTGCTTTTGTTTCTGGGGTCTGTATGTGTGCATGGGTCTCTGATGTCTACACTGTGTTTGGCAATTTTACACATTTCAAAGAGCAGACATACAATTACAGAAATGCTATAATCCTGTTTTCTGTAGAGCAGTTTGAAAACCACCTCAATTCTGCATATGCATAAACAAGATTTATTTATAGTATAATCATCCGACAAGTATTAACATGTGTAGTAAAAACATTACTAAACAGGTGGAAAAGGAAGCCCTGGATGAAGAGAAATCAGCGACTTACCTATCAGCATATCGGAGCGTATTTAGTGTATGCTCACAGCAACTCATGCCTGGAGATATCATGGAGATCTGCAAAACAGACAAAGTTTTCAGGGCTCACAACAGCATTATCTTACCCTAAATACTTTTCAACATATATTTAAAATACAACATGCAGGAGACTATGCACATAAAATGTCAAAATCAATTGGCAGCATACCTCTGCACAATCTGTGATTAGCTAATGATGATACATATCATTTAATGAGAATGAATCAAGCAAATGCTAACACAATCTCTCCCTTGATGAAACCTCACTTCAAGAAATGCAATCATGCACTTATCTAAACAGCAATGTAAACAAAGATGGGGGAACAAATAAAGATATCAAAGTAAGAATATAAAAGGTAAGAAGATCTTTTATAGCATCAGGAAATTTATGGAAGTCAAAGGAAATGAAACTTTATGCACCAAACTTAGAATATTCAATTGTAATGTTAAAACAGTACTACTGTATCAGAAATGTGGAGAACAACTAATAACATTACAAGCAAGCCATAAACATTCAATAATTCGTGCCTGGGCAAAACAGGACGACAAAAAAAAAATAGCATGACAAAATCCCCAACAAGAGCTGTTGGAGAGAACTAAACATATACCAAAGGAACAAGAGGTCACGAAAAGACTGGCATCAGATAGGACAAACATTGAGAAAACCTCAGAAAGGATCACCAACAAGTGCTGTTGGAGAAAACTAAACATACACCAATGAAACAAGAGGTTAAGAAAAGACTGGCACCAGACAGGACAAACATTGAGAAAACCTCAGAAAGGATACAAACAAGTGCTGTTGGAGAAAACTAAACATATACCAATGAAACAAGAGGCCATGACAAGACTTTGGCACTAGATACGACAAACATTGAGAAAAACCGAGAATAGTATAGCTGGAAAAGCCTTTCATCTGGAATTCACAAGGCAAAAGAAATAAAAGGAAGACCCAAACACACATAAAGAAGTGAAGAAGATACAGAAATGACTAACATGGGGAGGACATGGACAGAGTTGCATGTGATACAGAACTGACTAACATGGGGAGGACATGGACAGAGTTGCATGTGATACAGAACTGACTAACATGGGGAGGACATGGACAGAGTTGCATGTGATACAGAACTGACTAACATGGAGAGGACATGGACAGAGTTGCATGTGATAGCTAGGGACAGGACGGCCTGGAGTGAGTTGGCTAGAGACAATGTCCCTCCAATAAATAAGACATACTGTAATATGCAAAAAGTGACAAAAGATTTAGCAGTACAGAAATTACCAGTCCCTTCAATGATACATCTTTACAATTCTAAAAATGAATCATGCTAGATGCAGATTCTAACTTCCTCCACAAGCTTGAAGCTTCACATAACTCAAACCAGTTTATGAGCTACAACCTGCTGACAGTGAAATAAATTAGCTGTTTAAAGGCATTAGCTATGATACCTGTAGTTATCACTCACCATGCATGTTCTGGATTTGTCCCCAATGAAAGAGTCTCTCAACACCTGTGTTAGTTTACTAGCTCGAAATGGCAAGTGAGCACCCTTTCTGCCCAATGCTCTAATGCACTCCTGTAAAATATAAATAGAATAGATAAGTTTATAAAATATTACAGATGAGTAATCATTGACAGATAAACAATACCTCCAAAGTGCTGTAATTTAACCAGCGATCCACTCACATAAATTCATGAACACTTCCAGATACATACTGCAGAATTCACACAACGTAAAGTTGTGTGAATTCTGCAGTATGTACCTGACGAGATGCAGCAAAATATGCCAGGCAATAAATAGTGCAATCTATTGTTTGTGTCTTCGTTATTCAAATTCACTATGAGAAAACATTGTTTTGACTTACAACTAAGATAAATAAGTATTACAAATTATATACAATCATGGCAACCTATTATCTGCTGACACGAGTTGGAAATACTGCAAGAAAATCAAAATACTCTCTCAAAGCTGATTATGCATTGCTATACCAAATTTAATTAAATATGGATGATTGTTGCATACACCAATTTCAAAAGCAAACGAAGGTAACGATAAGACTGTGTTCACACATTTTGGTGTGTTACTCATCATTAGCTTCCTTGTTTTTCTGTCAAGCGTCGTGGGGAGGAATAGTTGACACTCCAGTACCTGATAGGTGGCACTGAATAGTGTCATTCCGTGTGACTGTACAATGTCTTTGACATCGTCAATTCATTTTCTTCCCAGGACTCCTCTTGCTTTAAATTTCAAAATTAGAACTTACCCCAAAAAATATTTAAAGCATGTGTGGTTCTGTGACTCCTCATTTGTGCAACAGAATTCATGCGCTGTTCTGAGATTCTGTGTTACTTATGAAGATATCTGTGTGCAATGAATGTGATTCTTAACCAAAACTGAACACAAGTATTTTATTGTATGTAATTCATATAATCGCTTCCACAAGCTTAGCTCAGCTACACAGGAAGCAACAAACATACATGTATGTTCACCACTTACTTTGAGTGCAAGAAGACTTTTGTTGATCTCTGCTCCTTCCATCCTCGTATTTCTGTCGGAACTTGAAGTATCTGCTCCACGTTCATTACCTTAAAGCACAAACATAGTTCTACAGTGCTATAATATTAAAAATTAAAGCAAAGGCAACCTACATGAATTTCGACAGGATAAATTTAAGGTCGGTCACAAACCTAGATTTAAGATAAGTCACATAATAATTTTTACAAACAAACAAGTCTTTGGACAATAATTTGACACAATAGTATTAGATTATAGGAAATCACTGCTTCATTCCAAAGGCAGAAGAGAGTAGGAATCGTACAAAAGCAATGTCTATTCAATGTAGTCCAAAGTATATTTTACAAATACAACTGACATGCAACAAAGTAACTAGATTCTTTTCATATTGTCCCAAAGTAGTTTCCTGCCATGGGTTTGTGGTGTGATAGCATCCTCATATCTTGCAGGCCAATCTTTCCCCCCACTTTAGCCAGTGACGCGCCTGGCATCATATTTGCATTCAACCAAACTCTTGCCATTAGGCTACCAACTTCTCTAGGGCGTCCGCCCTTATATTACATATAGTACCCATAAATAATTTCTCAATATGTATTTGTTCAAAGAAAATTGATCAGAGAAGTAATTACACAAAAAGGCATAATAAGGGACAGACAATTTTCCATGGATGAAACTAAAGTTTACCTGCTAAGTCGATGAGGGAAAATTTTCCATGAATTTTGTTGCGGACTCTGCAAAGATTAAAGAAACCAAGAAAGAAAAAGTCATGTTATGTAGTGACAATTCTCAAAAAGGAAATTATAATGAAGTCTGTAAATTAATTAATATATTAATCTATTCCCCTACCCAAAATCTTACGGACAAGAAATCAAGAACCAATTCTTAAATGTTAGCATTAATCAAACAGATAATATAAGATTTGATTTATTTGGTTTTTTCGGGATTTGAAATTTAAATATTGAGCACAACCCACCACTGGCAACGCTGATCGTATTCTGGTATGAACCTAAGGCCTATCCACGTCAATATGGAAGCACTATACTCGAGTTTCGCTCTCGCTTTTCGAGAACCGTAAACAAGCTCGTTAGGGAGCCCATGATCTGGCATGCAAGTCAAGTGACCAGCCCAGCGAATCTGATTCTTCATTAGTAGTGTATGGATACTGGGCATGGACGCTATTTTTAGGACTTCAGTGTCTGGGATCTTGTCTTGCCATTTAATCTTCAATAGCTTCCTAAGGAAGACTGTGTGGAAATGGTTTAATTTCCTAGCATGTTACTGGTAAACAGACCAGGTTTCACAAGCATATAGCAGTGTGGATAATACAACTGCTTTGTAGACTTTTAGCTTTGTTTGCAGGCTTATTCCATTTCTGTCCCATACATTCTTGTAAGTCTGCCAAAGGCCGCGCTGGCCTTGGAGATTCTTGCATTCACTTCGTCATCAATTGTGGCAGTTTGTGACACAGTGCTGCCAAGATAGCTGAATTTGTCCACAACACTTAGTCTATGACCATTCATTATGATATTCGGCACAGTGTGATTAATCCCTGGAGCTGGCTGGTACATAACTACAATCTTCTCCAAGTTGATATTGAACCCAAAGCTGGCACAGGCATATGAGAAAGCTGAACTGTGTTGCATGTCTGTCTCTGAGTTGGCATAGAGAGCGCAATCATCAGCAAACAAGAGCTCTCTGACGGTGTTGCTGGTAGTTTTTGTTTTACCTTTCACCCTTCTGAGATTAAACAACTTTCCATCCATGAGGTAGTTGACGTCTATTCCAGTGTCGTTGTTTTCAAAGGCATTTGTCAGCATAGCTGAAAACATACGGCTGAACAGTGTTGGTGCCAGGACACAGCCTTGCTTCACTCCATTGGTAACAGGAAAGAGCTCAGACAATTCAACATTTTTCTGTACTCTTGCCTGCATACCATCATGAAATAACCACACCATATGGACAAACTTTCTTGGACAGCCATATTTTGCCATAATCTTCCAGTCCTTCTCTGCTCACTGTATCAAAAGCCTTGGTAAGATCATTGAAAGTGGAGAACATTTCAGAGTTCTGTTCCGTACATTTCTCTTGCAACTGCCTTGCAGCAAAAATCATTTTCCTCGTTCTTTTCTGAGGTCACATTGACTGTCAAGAGGAAGACCTTGGTCGAGATGGGCTGTGAAGCGATTGAGATGAATTCTGGTGAGTATATTCCCTGCAATTGAGACTAAGGAGATGCTCAGTGGTTGTCATAGGATTGGCAGTTTCCTTTACGTTTGTATAGGTGGACTATTGACATGTCCTTGAAATCTGGTGGCATGGTCTCGTTCACGCATATGTTTATAAAGACTTGGTGAAGCTGCTCTATTAGAACCGGTCCACCTGCTTTGTATATCTCTGCCGGAATGGAGTCAGGACCAGGCGCCTTGCTGCTGGAAAGGTGCTGGATGGCTTTGTTTACTTCCAGTATGGTTGGCAGGTCAGCAAGAGTATCGTTAGTGGGGACCTGAGGAAGGCAGGTGATGGCTTCATCGTCGATGGAGGAGGTTGCATTTAAGATGTTGATAAAATGCTCTGCCCAACGTTGAAGGATTTCATTCTTATCAGTAACCAATGTTCCCCCATCTGCACTAAGGAGGGGAACTATGCCTGGTGATGTAGGACCATTTACCGCCCTCAGTGAGTTGTAGAAGTTTTTCTTATCTTGTCTTTCAGCAAAGCCTTGAATTTCATCAGCTTTGTTGCTCAGCCAGGAGTTCTGCATGTGCCGAAGTTTCTGCTGCACTACTCTCCAGCGTGTTATTGACATTGAAGGCATCTTTTTTTTTTATGTTGACTTTGGGTCGTTCAAATATGCCTTGTGGAGAAGGTGTTTCTCGGCCAGCAACTGGTTGGTCTTCAGAATTTTCACCAAACTCCTCCTGACGATAACATAGTCAATGAGGTGCCAGTGTTTCGAGCGAGGGAGCATCCACGATATCCTATTTCTCATGAGAAGATGGAAAATTGTGTTGGTGATCAGGAGATCATGTTTGGCACAGGTCTGAAGGAGGAGTCCATTGTTGTTACAATTTCCGACTCCGTACTTTCCCATGATGCCACTCCAAGAGGAGGTGTCCTTGCCTACTCTGGCAATAAGTCCCCAAGGAGTATTAGTTGTCTCCTTTGGGAACAGATGTTAATACATTTTGCAGGTCCTCATAGAACTTGTTTTTGACGTCATTTTCATTGGTCATGGTTGATGCGCAGACATTCACGATGGTTGCATGCTTCTTTCCTTTCAGGGGTAACTTAATGGTCATAAGCCTGTCATTTATAGCCTTTGGAAATTCAGCTAGTTTGCCAACCAGAGTCCAACTTTAATGGCAAATCCCACACCGGATTGGCGCCTTTCTTCGCTTTTCCTTCCACTCCAGAAGAATGTGTAGCCGGCACTTCACAGATTTGGCCTTCTTCTGCAAGTCATGTCTCACTCAAGGCTGCAATGTCGATGTTGTACCTGCCCAGCTCTCTCCCAGTCAGTGCAGTTTGTCTCTCTGGGCTTGACGTGCCGTCTCTATCAAATAGGGTGCGTACATTCCATGTTCCAATAGTTAAGGGAATATGGTATGCTTTTTTTGCTTTACCTGTTTACTTTAGTTGTTTGTCGACCGCAGTATAGGGTACCCACCAACTGCAGCCAGCTGGTTAGTCAATGATGGAACAGACAATTTTTAGGGCACCTTTTCTAGCCTCTTCCTCATGCTATGGAGGTGAGCAGTTCTTTCCTAAAGAGGGCTGCTCAATCACTTAGGGGGCTGCCGAATCCCACCGCTGTTTGTCAGTAGGAGACGACCATATGGCCTGAGTCACCTGTGTGCCGGTCTGCGACTACGACTGACAGCGTACCCGACGCCTGCTGCTTCACCCATTGCCACAGGGCTTGAAGGTGATAGATGAAGTTGGATGAAGAATGACTTGCGCGATGAATTGGATTAAAGTAAGGAAGAGTTGCGCAATTCCATGACCACATTTTCTCGCCTGAGTCCATCTGAAATCCAGTGGCAAGACAAATCAAGACGACTGGAGATGAATACAGGTGCAATGGATGACCAGGGCGCTCTATGTGCTGACTTAATGAACAACTCTAACATCTATACTGGCCTAAATTTTACAGATATCTTCAATGGGAGCTAACAATTTTAAACACTATTACTTCTTTAGCCAGAATTCACTTTGTACTAATTTCACCACACAACAGATTTATCTTTTTTGAATTTGCATTGCTTAACATCTGTTACAAAGATGATCATTGCTGGCCAAAGCATGCACTTATAATCTGACAATTGTTCCATTTCATGCAACTAATCTGAGAATCATTGTATGCAAATAAAACAATGTGCCATAATGTCAACTGTGATTACACTCAGGTGACCAACAATAATATCACTGTACCTCTGTCGTAGAATAATTTGAAAGACAGCATGAGAGCGAGACGAGTGCTGGTTCGCTGATGTCTGTCCGGATGTTCTGGAATTGAAACATGAGTATGATTAACACTAAGTTTAATATATACTATAAGCCTATACATTACATTACCGAGCATAAACACATTTGAAAATGATAACAATAATACTCTCAATGAATCAAGAAAAAACACATAAATGTGTAACATTCTGTGTGATGAATTTATAAGTTAGTCAATACCACTTGTGCCCAAAAAGTATTTCTGTTATTTTTATTTTGCATAGTTAACCAAAACTATAGCCTGCACATTTAGGATAACTGCACACTTGTATCTAATGGTATATTACATAATGATTACTATAACAGACGGTGTGTTACTGACCACATCACCCTTCAAGTGCTGGCTGATCAATAAACATATGGAGATAACATCATATGCCTAATACACCTCCAGGTTTGTGAAAGGGATCCTTACTTTGCTTGTTCACTTCTTCTTCGGCCTTTCATTTCCCAAATGGAGCGTAGCTCCATGCGCCCATGACAAGCCTTTTGATTGGTTAAATTTTGCAGCTAAAGGACAAGGTTGCCAGCCTCATGTTGCCTTACAACATGCATGGTAGATCACTGTTACTATTCTTCCCTTCCCTTATGGCCCCAGTAACACACATATGACTTTATTTCACTAACTTACTATCAATTCTATCCACACAAATTAGATATGTCTGGCCAATATTAGCTGATAATCTGTCATAATATAAAAGCTAAAGAAATGCTAATTTACACCAAGCATTTTTGGAAATATAGCGAATGACCTAAATTTTTGAGAAATGTAAAGGACACATTGGGGTAATACTGTCCAGTATTATGCTGGCAACTTGTATCTTTCTAAAATAAAATCCAGTATAATTAATTCCAATGATAGCATGTCCTCAAAACATACTCTCAACACACAATACATATGTACGGTCCAGCCCAAATGAGGATGGAAAACATGCAAGCATGAAGTCACCTAACATTGTTTCCGTGCTGAATCAGTTGTAGGACCTGCTCTGTGTTGGTCACAGCTTCTTCCCGCAGTCCCACCACCTGCACCTGGTTCTTGTGATCTTCCAGAACTCTCAACTTTGCTTTTTCATTTAGGAGATCAAATACCTGTCAAAGAACAAAACTGGGGGTTATTATTAAAATCTCCAGGAAAAGATGGTAGGTGTGTGATAGGGGAGAGGGGGGAAGAGGAAGAGAGAGAGAGAGAGAGAGAGAGAGAGAGAGAGAGAGAGAGAGAGAGAGAGAGAGAGAGAGAGAGAGAGAGAGAGAGAGAGAGAGAGAGAGAGAGAGAGAGAGAGAGAGAGAGAGAGAGAGAGAGAGAGAGAGAGAGAGAATATTATGGCAGATACTGCTATAGAATGTAGTGTGACTTAGCACTGCTGTTGTTTTTGAACCCTGCCACTCAAAGTTTACACTCTTACATGACATCAAGAATTCGGGGGTCTTTCCCCATCCACAAATCCACATTGTTCTTCACGAATTTCCTTTCTTATTTTCTTCTTATTCTCATAACACCTTTCCTGTAATTAATTTTTTAAATCCTGTGTTTATTTTTCTAGCTGTAAAGTCACAGATTTGTCTGTGCATATTGTTAGTAACTTTATTTAATTCAATTCCGTTGCACTGCTTATTTAATTAATTTTCCACATGGCAACAAGGTCACTGACGTAGATTAGACAAAGTCACTATTCTTTTCTTTCCATAAGGGCTCCGGTAACTCATGGGTGAACTTTCCCCTATGTCTGTGACCAACACCATCACACTACACAGCTGAACTGTCAACAAACAATGCCATGTAGGCCATTCACTGGGTGAATGAGGCAGAGGAAGATTACATGGCCGTTCATGAGCTTACTCAGATTATGCTGAGTGTTGAGCATGTCCTTTAGAACAATTTTTTTTGGTGCTCGCTCGCTTTGAACTCAAGCGTAGGCCATACACACTATTTATAGTAGTGACAAACTAAATTTTGCGTGTGGATTAGCTTTCCCTATTAACAGCTATCAGACGAACCCACTCCAACTTCAGAGACACTTGTAATTTATGTCCCCAAGTCAAGGACGACAGGTAAACATTTTAGTCCAGCTGTCCAGTGTAGGGGTTGAATCACTTACCTCAGCATCAGCACACTGGATGTTTAAGAACACGCAATCTCACCCATTTAGCCATGTGGCTCTACATAGAACAATTTAAAATGTGCATTTCCCTGTGAATAATGTTTACACACTGGCACCACAAACTAAAATGCTTAACACCAAAAGACAAATGTACTTGTGTCACAGAAAACTATCTATTGGACACGACCTGTTATTTACAATAAGCATACCTTTCCACTGTAGATTTCAAAAAAACTTGCCCCAACCACGAGATCTAATTTCTTGTACTTTGAATTTAACAACCTGAATACATCTTTCGCTGCAAAAGATAAATAAAAAAAAGATTCTACCATGAAGAATTAGAAACATAAAAACAGAATGACAAACAGTGAGAGAGGTTTGCATGACTGAAGTGCATGGACACAGTAATACAAATAAAAACACGAGTGACCAAGAGATAGAGGGTGTGACGAGGTGATTGACTGATTACTTCCCATTTGTTATGGTTATAACTAAGTAGGGTGAATGCTTCTGGTTTATAAAATCATTATTACTTTTTTGGCCATTCTACAGAGTGAGTGAGTGTGTGTGTGAGAGAGAGAGAGAGAGAGAGAGAGAGAGAGAGAGAGAGAGAGAGAGAGAGAGAGAGAGAGAGAGAGAGAGAGAGAGAGAGAGAGAGAGAGAGAGAGAGAGAGAGAGAGAGAGAGAGAGAGAGAGAGAGAGAGAGTGCGCACGCGCGTTCGTTACTAAAGCTGGTCCAATGGCACGAAATCCCAGCATCAGCACTTCCAAGAGCTCCTGTAGTGAAGATTGTTTGAGGCAATATAATTATCAATCACAGAGTGATGGCCATCCTCTAGACTTAACTGCCATTGGTTGGTTGAATTTTGCTACCAAAGTTTTGTTAATTCACCACAGAATTTACAACAATGAATGCAAAATAATATAATACATGTCTATGTATAAATGCATCCACTCCATATATAAAACATGCACATATGAAAACCCATTAATTCACATCTATTTTGAAGACAAACTATAATTTGCTGCCTTGCCAACCTCACAGCAGTTTCAATGTCCATGACTTGCTGTGACTACACCAAGTCCCTATATGCACACAAGTAATTACAACAGAATCTTGATGTTCCAATATCCATCTTTCCTATCAAGAGTGAGGTCAAGTTACACCAACATCAAAAACCATTAAAAAAAAAAGAAAAAGAAAATGAGACCTTTGTTAAAATTGCATATATGTTAGATTACACTGTCATCATCCTACCTATCATCCATATTATATCAGTTCTGTGACTGTTCTGTTCCCACCTGTCATCATCCTACCTATCATCCATATTATATCAGTTCTGTGACTGTTCTGTTCCCACCTGACATCATCCTACCTATTATCCATATTACATCTGTTCTGTGATAAAGTAACCGTAGATTATTTTCTTATCGCCCCGAAGCAGTTTCCTGCTTTGAGTCTGTGATTTGATAGCACCATCATATTTTGTAAGCCTGACAGCACAAACGTGGTTGAAAGGTTCCCTGCTTTTATGGGACTGTCGAGCCACATCCACCCATTGTGCATTACAGGTCAGCAACCATGTTGAGAAATTTAACTCATGCTTCAAACTTTCTGTCTGTTGACCGATTTGTTGCTGTCTCAATGCATTAATAACTTAACTTATGCCCTTCGATGGACATTCAGAAAGCATCATTTACATTACCAGCTACACCTTTATCTCAGTTTGACTTCAAAACAAAATTGTGAACGCTGAGTTGTCAAATATGCACAAGTTTTGTCAGGGAGAGAAATAATGGTAAAAGAGTTGTTCACCTCATTTCAAAGTCATGACCTACAATATTCAAAATTAGCATTTCACATTCCTAGAAAAATATCAGTGACACAATTACCTTTACCTGCACAGGGCATCAAAAACGCCACAGTAAAGCACAGATAACTTCTGTGTTTGTTTAATATTTCTTTGCTTCGGACGTAATTGAGTTGTGCCTGTTAACAGCACAGATGCAATATTTGTGCCCTTTTGTTGAAACATCAGACTTCCCAGCATTTGTTGATGGTGTTTGTCTTCCTGGGTGTACAGATCTTCACTCACTCTGGCACACATCATACTCTCATTTGGTCAAATAAACTAACGCACACCGCCACAAACCTGCTAACAAGTAGATCCCCTTTGAACAGTCTTGCTGCCCCTTACTGGAAAAGTCACCACCCATTGTCTGTAACAAAGTTTGCAAACATTATTCTCTAATTTAAGAACACAGAAAATCTCATATAGGTAACTAAATATCAGGGATGAAGTGATTTAGAGGTATGGTGACCCACTGGAACTCAAAAGGGTTGACCTGGGAGCCCAAGTCAATTTTTTTTAAAATCAGCCTGGATAGGGATTTCATCACGACCACCAGGCTGGCAGGCAAGCATACTGGCCTCTGTGGTACCATGGATCAAGTTAACTGTGGCGGACTATGTTTCTAATTAAAGTCATGTACACCAATATTAATAACAAACTAACCTATTTAAATTATAGATAGTATTAAATATTCTATTTGACACACAATATGTAACATAATTCAAAGAAACCACATTCACTGATTCGTTAATGTTGCCTTATCTTAAACATTGATACAAGTATAGATCACCAATCTATGCAATATAATCAATTCACACTATTAAATCAGAGCAAGAATAGCTATTTAACTCTTAAATGAATTCAGCTGCCCTACAATTACCACAAGATTCTCTCAGCTCCTCCTTTCTTTGAGTGTTCCAATATTGATAATCTGAAAAATCACAAATAGCCACACCTGTTCCTTCATCAACATTATTCATGGCAGCGAGGAAGGGAATTAGTCACCCCATTGCATTATTCAATAGCTGAGAATATGTGAAGGTCTAACACTCTAGTTAGTCTAACATCTCTATATCTGCTATGCTACTACTTTAACATTAGCATGATTATTATTTTTAAAAGTACCAAGAATAGTGGACACCCAAATACACATTGAAATATCTTAGCAAACTTGCTGGCCATAGAGCCTTTAAGATAATATGATAGGAGAATAAATATTTCATAACATCTCTGAACGTGGGGGGGGGGGGGGGGGGGGGGGGGGGGGGGGGGGAGAGAGGGGAGGAGAGAGGGAGATGAGAGAGGAGACGAGAGAGAGAGAGAGAGAGAGAGCGAGAGAGAGAGAGGAGAGAGATGAGAGAGAGAGAGAGAGAGAGAAGAGAGACGAGAGAGAGAGAGAGAGAGAGAGAGAGAGAGAGAGAGGAGAGAGAGAGAGAGAGAGAGAGAGAGAGAGAGAGAGAGAGAGAGAGGAGAGAGAGAGAGGAGAGAGAGAGAGAGAGAGAGAGAGACGAGAGAGAGAGAGAGAGAGAGAGAGATGAGAGAGAGAGAGAGAGAGAGAGAGAGAGAGAGAGAGAGAGAGAGGAGAGAGAGAGAGAGAGAAGAGAGAGAGAGAGAGAGAGAGGAGAAGAGAGAGAGAGAGAAGAGAGAGAGAGAGGAGAGAGAGAGAGGAGAGGAGAGAGAGAGAGAGAGAGAGAGAGAGAGAGGGAGAGAGAGAGAGAGAGAGAGAGAGAGAGAGAGAGAGAGGAGAGAGAGAGAGAGAGAGAGAGAGAGATGAGAGAGAGAGAGAGAGAGAGAGAGAGAGAGAGAGAGAGAGAGGAGAGAGAGAGGAGAGACGAGAGAGACGAGAGAGAGAGAGAGAGAGAGAGAGGAGAGAGAGAGAGAGAGAGAGATGAGAGATGAGAGAGAGACGAGAGAGAGAGAGAAGCAATGTCTGCCTCCAAACATTGAGAGTTGTACAATTTTTTTTTGTCCAACCTCACTACTCGGTGGAATTCCAACTGGAGGCAGAACTACAGTGTGTTTTTTTTTTGTTGCCTCAATATAAAATTGAATATCTCAGTAACCAACTGATGGAAAAAAATGAGATTTTGTATACAACCTTATCATTATGTCCACCCAACAAAAAAATTTTTGTTCTGGAGATTGTACAGCAGATTTCAATTTTTGCTTATATGAGGTATATATTTTACCGCCCCGCCATGAATGCCTTAAATTTTAGAGTATTACAGCTCAGCAAGACCCATTCGCGCTAATTTTAAAATTGTCTGGCGGTCTTTCATTTTTGGACAGACTGAGTGTTATAGTTCATGGGTTCTTTCATGAAACGTGATTATATAAATAAATCTTACCATTAATGTAATCTTAATAGCTAATATTTGAATGTGTTAATACTGTTCAATGGGATTAAAAGTGAAATTGTGTACACTTCAAAACATTGCTATGAAGTTGTACACATATTTTGGTCAAGAAGCTGATCGCAGGAAACTGTTTCATACTGTTACAAATCCCGAAAAAAGAACAATGCATGCATTAGGTTTGAGTAAACGATCGTTTCGTCGATGGGTGCAAGAATCTGGAATGACACCAACACGCGATAAGCAAACGGTAGGTAGAAAGGCAATTGTAGACAGCTTTGACAAGGATGTCATCAGACGAGTTATTATAAAAATGATGGATGCCAAAGAAACAGTGAGTGTAAGAAAACTGAGGGTTTTGTTGAGAAAGGACAATAACATAGAGCTATCCAAAACAACTTTGTGGAAAATTATAAGGACATTAGGCTTCACTTTTAGAAAGTACAAGGGAGGTAGAAATATCCTTTGCGAGCAACCGCATTTAGGAGCCATGAGAAGCAGATACCTACGTGAAATAAGGGAAATGCGCAAAGAAAATTATGACATAGTGTATTTGGATGAAACGTGGATCAATGCGCACCACACAAGTGAAAAGGAATGGCAATCAATGGATGGAAAGATAAAACGTTATGTGCCCAGTAGTAAAGGACAGCGTTTGGTCATAGCCCATGCTGGTAGTACTCATAATGGCTTACTACAGAATGCTGGGCTCGTGTTCGTATCAAAGCATACAGACAATAGGGATTATCATAATGAGATGAATGGTAATGTATTTAGAGATTGGCTCGAGAATACAGTACTTCCATCCCTTGATAGACCGTCTTGTCTAATCATGGACAATGCATCATATCACAATGTTGTTGCCCAAGAAGACAAAATACCTACGGCATCGAGCACAAAGGAAGCAATAAAGATATGGCTCCGAAGGGAAAATATACCATTTCCAGAAACATATTTCAAGCTACAGTTGTTGTCCCTTGTAAAACAGACGCAAAAAAGCAAGAAATTTCAAATTGACAAGTTGATAGAAGAGCATGGCCATAGGTGCTTGAGACTTCCGCCGTATCATTCTCATTTAAACCCTATAGAACTTGTGTGGGCTAAAATTAAAGGACAAGTGGCAGCTGCCAATACTACATTCAAATTGTCTGACGTCAAGATACTAACCCAGTCCGCGCTATTAAATATTGATAAAAGTTACTGGAAAAAATGTGAGGACCATGTGTTGAAAGAGGAAGAGGACTATTGGAGAAAGGATGGATTGAATTTTATGCAACCGAGAGCAATCATCAACCTACTGGAATCGTCCGACACAGATTAAGGTCTGAGCAGAGTATGCCCTGGCCATCCTCACTGTCAGCCCTACACAGATTGGAAGACTTGAAAAGGTACAAAACGAAGCCATGCGCATCATTTTGGGCTGCACGAAAGACACCAGCTGTGTATCAATGAGATACCTCCTTGACTTCCCGACAATGGAACACAGGATCAAGATCTGGAGAGCTCGTGCATTCTTAAAAATAAGTGCAGATGAGCAGCACCTCTGCATGACGCTATATTCAGAGAAAAGGGTGACAGGCTAAAGAGAGGCAAATCATGGATGGGTCGGGCGGAAGATGTCGTCAGACAGGTCTGCAGTCTTACCAGTATCAACCCCGGCAAGGAATGGGTGCCGGTGCCTCCAGCTTTTAAGTGCACTTTCTCCTGCATTATCACACTCGACAGACGGTGCAGAGAGCAGAACCCTGTCGCTGTCAATGCAGAAGTCAACGCGCTCATCTATGAACACTCATATAGCCCCAAAGTGCTCATCTATACAGATGGATCTGTTGTAAAGCAGCACAGAAGTGCGTGGGCATTTACAGCCCATTCAGCGGGCCGAACCGTTCAAGAATCCAGTGGTGCCCACTCTATGACCTCGAGCAGCATGACGATGGAGGTGATGGCAGTTACACAGGCTTTTATATGGCTGGAATCACAGCATTATACCAACGTGTGTGTACTAAGTGACTCAATGCGCATGATTCAGAAGATCGAAGCTGGATCTGTACGTAGACGGTGGACTGAGTCGCTGCGGAAGTCTGTTGTTCGTAAAGTCACCTTCATCTTCGTCCCGGGACATGCGGGAGTCGAGGGAAATGAACGAGCTGATAAACTGGCTGGCTCTGCACCCCCTGTAGATGGCCAGCCCATGGATCGTGCCGATGTTATTAACGTCCTTAAAGATATGGCGAGAACAGAGGACTTTGACGTCAGTGAATCCACATCGCTGTCCAGGATGAAAGACTTGGGAGTAAGAATTCGGCACGGCCAGATGCGAGAGGTACATCGGGAAAACAAGGCGCCTCGTCAACCAACACAGAACTGGCACTATTAGCCACCGGACGCTGATGCATATGCTGGGGGGAGGATCTGAGCACCTATGGACATGTCCGGAGTGCAATGAAGATACCCCAACTGATAACTGATAACTGAAGAAACAAGAAGGAAATGAAAAATAAGGTAAGAAATATATTCCTTCTACTTTCCTGTTAATTTACAAATTATTTACCCCGTGCCTCTGTAAATTCTCTGTCTTTACTAATATTACACATTGCACCCCTCTCGGGATTCTCCGTGGTGAAGTGGTCAAGCCGTCTGACTCGGGCTCCGAAGGTTGTATGTTCGATTCCGGGCCGCGTCCTTCATTTCACGAGTGCATTTTTTTCGGAGACTCCCGAGGGTCGTCGCTGGAGCTACGGAGTTCGTGCTTTGTGCGACGCTTTCCGCGCTGCGGAAAGAAACTGAGCCATATGGGATAAACACCCGGTGCAATGCAGCCGACCCTGTCGATTTTAAGCTAATTCTTTCATTGCACCCACTCTCATACGAATCCGGATACGCCTTTGTGTGTCAACAGAATTGACATGTCTCACATTACCGTAAAAATAACTTCGTTAGCGAGAAATCACTAGTTGTTCAGCAAAAGATCAAAGGAATGTCGCCGCTTTCAATGATTTAAGTTGTTTTTGGACCTATCAAAGACATATTCCTTGGGTGGGGGTAAATATAAGACGACAGGAAAAATTTCATAACGATGCAACAGACAGTTTTCAAAATAATTGATCGTGAATGAAGGCAAACAAATGTGGACATACTATAGCAACAATTTTCCACATGAACTGGCCAACATCCAGTATCTACAAAACATAAGTTTACATTCATATGAATATTTAATGAGACAAAATACGAAGGCAATAACTTACATGTGTCTTGCCACTACCAGTTTGCCCATAAGCAAAACAAGTGGCCATTCCACCTTCAAAAATACATTCAACAAGAGGTTGTGCTGTGTACCTGGACAAAAGACAGTAATAAAGTCACTTACTCATAATAATGACAAAAACTTAGTTCACCCGACTGGATAGGCAGGCAAGCGTGCTAGTTACAGCACTACTATAGCTTCCATTTAGTAACTAATACCTACAATATTATATAATCATATCCCGTGCCTTTATTTATTTAAGTACATTTTACAAAATTTCCATTGGTACATCACACTTTAATATCTGAAATTACATCAAAACACATAGCTTAAAAAATGTCTACAAAAATTAATTCTGCACATTTTTTTTTAAAACTTCGCTAGTTAATACGTGTTAAAAAGCAATAAGTCTATCAAATTACCTTGGAAAATACCATTACTTCGCAAACTTAAACACAAGAAAATTACAAATCCTAAACTACATTAAAACAATGTAATGTGATGCAATGGTTCCAGCCATACCTGTAAACAATGTCATTTGATGCATGTTCGTCAAAAGCATAGTCAAATCGAAACTGTTGATTTTCTAAGTACTTTGTGAGATCCACTTTGAGTTTTGGCTCATGAACTATCACATTTTCTTTGTTTGGAACTGTAATCACATCTGCTTCATTCCTGCCAATCTCTGTGCATTTAGGAAATGAGAAATAAATTCACAAGGAGAATTCAAATGACAAAATTCTTATGCAACTATCAAATGTTGATAACT
Source organism: Cepaea nemoralis (assembly GCA_014155875.1). NCBI lineage: Eukaryota > Metazoa > Mollusca > Gastropoda > Stylommatophora > Helicidae > Cepaea > Cepaea nemoralis. The sequence goes on from JACEFZ010023900.1 coordinate 221,232, forward strand.
TCTCTAACTAAAGAGACTTTTGGAAGAATTTGTTTAAAAAAGTAACCAATTGACATTAAAAATATGCAATTTTGTAAACAAGATAGCAGCAGCTAGATCACACAAAGCTATTCACTAAAGAAATAAGGCTATCGTAAACACTTATCTGGTGCACATTCGGCTATTGTAAATAAAGTGCTCTTAAAAAAAACAGAATAATGACAAAGATAACACAAGGCACATGCTGAAACAAAGACGAACTTCAATTATACATCAAATTAATTCCATTCATTGCTTGCATCATTCTATAGTCTTTTAGCTCATTACACGTCAATCTAGTCGCATTTGTTTAGTAGTCCATGATTCATGAAAAATAAACATGGACACTGTTATTGCCTTTCCAGCCAGCTGTGAAATTCATGGTTTAATTTGTTTTTCAAAATGCGGCCGAGACTATTTGTTGATAAAGTCATGTGTGGTGATAACATTATGAGTGATAGTTCTGTGAGGGATTGGTGCAGGAAATTCAGAGATGGGCGTAAAGACCTGTACGATGAGGGTAGACAAGGACGACATTCATGTGCGACAGGTGAGCTCAATCAAAAAGTTGACCAAGTCGTAGTGGAAAAACGCCATTTCATAATTTAAGATCTTTCCACACATTTCTAGGACTAGTTTGTTTCGAATTGTCAGAGAGATTAAGTTACCACAAATTCTGTTCACGGTGGATATCAAAGCAATTGACTGATGTTCACAATGCTTAAAGAATGGAGTCAACAACTGGCTTAGTACCCTGGCGGTGCCATTCCTTGAGGGGTTACAAAAATCATGCCACAGTACGACAAGTGCCTGAATTTAGTTGGTGACTATGAGGAAAAGTAATGCAGTGATGCATGTAACTTTTGTATGTATTTAGATGTTATTGTCAATTTGTTTACATTTTTACCAGCCAATCGGCGGATGATTTTGGAATAGCCCTTGTATATATATCAGAATGTTTGTACTACGCCGGAACACCTGTTGTTGTTATAATTGGTATAGATCTCATTATCATTTCACTATATACGTTGAACAGATCAGGTTGCAGCACATATTACAATTCAGTTGCCTTTTTGTTTGGCTGTCTTTTGTTAACAGTATGCCTTTTCTCTCCATTATCCGTAAAATTGTTATCATGAAGTTGCTTTTCGACTGTTATAAAGATGGAAGCAAGATTAAACTACCCCTCTGCTGTGTGTCCACCGTGACGAGGTAGAGGGGCTTGTGTGTCCCAATGACCCCAAGAGCTATGCCGACGGTAGCACAGCTACTGGTAGGGCCACCCATGTCGGACAGGTCAAGGGAGAGAGACCAGACGAAGAGACACACAAACCTGCTGCCTTGTAGGTAGACTGGGGACAGTCAAAGGCTAGGGAAAGCACCCCGAATACATGCTTGTCAAAATCGGATGTACTGAGCCACAGGCTTGACAAAGCAGTGCAACGTAAAACCTGCTGCCTTGTAGGTAGACTGGGGACAGTCAAAGGCTAGGGAAAGCATCCCAAATAAATGCTTGTCGAAATCGGATGTACTGAGCCACAGGCTTGACAAAGCAGTGCAACGTAACTTAATTCATGATGTCACAAATCAAAATTAATCGTTATGGTGCTAATCCCGTGAAGTCCCATCAGGCGGCGATAGTGCTGGGCACCCTGCCTCGAGGGGGTCCACCCATGACTACTGGTGGTCACCTTCCCCTGTGCTGTGGAGTCAAGCACAGAGGAGTAGGTTAAGAGCTATTGACCAAATACCCCGGACACTCAACATACTACAGTGGAATGCCGAAGGAGTTTACAAGAAGAAAGACTCCCTAACACAGCGTCTTCATAAAGATAGAATAGATGTGGCATGCATTCAAGAGACACACCTCAACGCCAATCACAAATTCTCAGTCAGAGGATATCAGGCCACATGTTTTCGACCCGCGAAGGACACAAAGGAGGAGTTCTAATACTTACACAAATACAATACCTTGCAGCGAAGTATCTGTGATCTCTGACAACCAAACGGAAATTATAGGTGTTGATATAATGATAAAGGACGTGAAAATAAGAATCTACAGTCTGTATAGCCCAGCAGATAAGGACCTTACACTCTCAAACATGAAAATAACTGACACAAACTGCATTATTGTCGGAGACTTTAATAGCCGTTCAGAAAGATAGGGATACCCAGATACTGACAAAAGAGGAGATGAATTGGAGGACTGGGAAATAGACTCAAATCTCCATTTACTCAACAAAGCAGATGACACACCGAGCTTCTACTCCAGAAGATGGCTTACCACTTCTACTCCAGACTTAGCTTTCTGCACAGGAGACATCCTCCACAAAATCGATCGCCATGTGCTGGACCAATTAGCAGGTAGTGACCACAGACCAATCAAGCTTGTAATGAATATGGAGTATGTTCCACAAGAGCAAAAGCCCTTGCCCTGCTGGAATTACAAACGAGCAGACTGGGACAGATTTGCCATACTAACAGACAAATATTGTGAAAACATAAATACACGATATGGCAACATAAAGCAAACGGTGGAAAGTCTAATCAGAGCGATAATACAGGCAGCCACTGAGTCCATTCCTAGAGGAGCGAGGAAAAATTACAAACCATACTGGACTGAAGAACTACAAAGTTTGGAGGACAAAGTTGAAGATGCCAGGAAGACAGCAGAGAGAGAACAAACAATTGAAGCGAATATCTCTCTCAAAGCCATCTCAGCAAAATATAAAAGAACAGTAAATCAAACAACAAGAGACTGTTGGAGGGAAAAACCAGAATACCTGAATTTTGACAGGGATGGAAACAAACTATGGAAACTAGTGAAAGCCATGAACAATGAAGGACCTAGAAACAAACAAATAACAATTAAACAAGGAAATGCCTTGCTTACAGGAAAAAAGGCTGCAAATGCACTAATGGAACACTATGCAAATGCAAACCACATTGATATTACAACCGAACAGAAGAAAGCAATCAAAGACAAACAGATACATCATAGAAATACAGAGACAGCAGCAGAATATATGATGGCAAATCTAACAATGGAAGAAATGGAACAGGCAATGAATACCCTAAAAAAAGAAGAAATCACCAGGAAAGGATGGAATCACAAATGAAATGCTAATAGGACTAGGCACCAGGCAAAGAAGAAACTACTAGCAGTCCTAAATAACAGCTGGAAGAGAGGAATAGTCCCACAGGCATGGAAGGAAGCTATACTAATACCAGTCCCAAAGAAAGGAAAGACCTGGAAGAACCAAATGGCTATCGACCTATCAGTCTACTTAGCTGTGTAGGAAAATTAATGGAACGCATTATCAATGGCAGGCTAACATGGCATTTGGAAGAAAACAAACTCTTAACACCACACCAAGCAGGATTCAGAAAGTACAGATCCACTGAAGATCAAATAACCTATATAGCTCAGGAAATAGAGGATGCCTTCCAAGAGAAAAAGCACACACTAGCAGTCTAGATAGATTTAGAAAAAGCATTTGATAAAGTATGGAAGGAAGGACTGAAAGTAAAACTGCAAAACATGCATGTTTGTGGAAAAATGTATAAATGGATCAGCCACTACCTTGAGAACAGAACTGCCAGGACAAAAGTACAAGGACAAACAAGCAAAATGATGCTGCTGGAGCAAGGTGTCCCCCAAGGAGGAGTTCTTTCACCAACATTATTCCTAGCATATATAAATAACATCACAGAAAATTTTCCAGCCAGAGTACACACATCCTCCTTTGCAGATGACCTAGCCATATGGACATCTGAAGAATATATTAGTACAGCTAACAGCAGAATACAGCAAGCCTTATTAGCGCTAGAGGACTGGTCAAAATCATGGCTAGTGAAGATAAGTGAGGAGGAAAACAACATGCACAGTGTTCTCCCTCTCAAATAAAACTCAGCAACCTAAGCTGGTATTGAATGGAAAAATATTGCGCCATGAAGAAAATCCAAACTATCTAGGAGTCACCTTCGATCGTCGCCTGACATGGAAGACACAGGTTGAGAAAAATCGAACAAGAGCAAGGCAGAGAATGGCAATCATGAAAAAGCTTGCTGGTACAACGTGGGGAGCAGATGAGAAAGTTCTCAAGAAGTTATATACTGGACGGGTGAGGCCAGTACTGGAATATGGCATTGCAGCTTGGGCAACAGCAGCTAAGTCAAACTTTAACAAAATAAGTAGAGTCCAAAACCAAGGAATGCGAATCATAACTGGAAGCCTGAAGACAACGCCTATTAATGAACTAGAAAAGATCACTTGTTTACAACCAATGCTGGATAGAAGAGATAGCAGAGCCCAGCAACAAGCAGAAAAATTTAGAAGATTGACAGACCACCCTATGTACAACAGATTTAATGGTTTTGGAAAGGGAAGACTGAAGCGTAGGAACTTTGTAGAAACTGCAAAACGAAGGATTAGGGCAGATCCTATACTTAACATATCAACAGTCAAGCCCATACACAATGCACACAAGTTCCCAGCTTGGAGACAGCAGCAACTGCCTGAGATGATAGAAAACATTCCTGGTATTGAGAAAAGAACACTCAGCATGAAACCGAAAGAAGAGAAATAACCCTAAACTACATAAAAGAACATTACCCAAGCAGGAATTGGACCCATGCATATACAGATGGATCAGCCAAAAATTCAATAGAGAATGGAGGAGGAGGAATTCTCCTAAATTTAAAAAATGGAGTGAAAAAAACACATTCAATGGCAACTGGAAAATTTTCAAGTAACTTCAAAGCGGAGGTAGAGGCTCTGAAAACTGCAGCAGAAATGCTCCTGATGGAGGAAAATAAAGAGAAGCAAATAGCTATCTTCACAGATGCAAAGTCAGCTGTCTCAATACTGAAGAGCAATAACAGCACAGAACTAACTGACCTAAGAGCAGCACTCCATGGTCTATGCCAGAAATCCAAAAAGTTGTAATACAGTGGATCCCATCACATTGCAGTATACCTGGAAACGAAGAGGCTGACAGACTGGCAAAAGAGGGCAGACGGACTACCACAGCCTGACATAGACATAACCTATAATGAGGCAAAGAGGTTGATAAAAAGCACTTATAGAAACCAAATGGGAATCTGAGCATCCAGGCCATCAGAAGGATGATGCATATTACAAACTCGACCGAAGAGAACAAGTAGCAATCTCAGACTCCGCACAGGACATAACAGGCTGAAATACCACTTGTTCAATAAACTAAAGATAGGAGATACCGATGAATGTAATTGTAGAACTGGAAAAATGACAGCAAAACATTTGCTGCAGGATTGCCCAACGTATGCAGAACAGAGAAAGATATTTTGGCCCACACCTGTTTCACTTGAGGACAAGCTCTATGGAGATATCAACAAGCTAAAGTTGACCACAGCTTACTTAAACTACATACAGGTTGACATTTAAAGGTGCATAAAGACCCAGAGGCATGAAATGGAATATTGCTTGGATAGCAAATCCATTATGTGGAAAGTCCAAATCGAAAGCTCGCTGTGTGGGCTTCATAAAAGGTGGAAAAGTGTCCTAGTGGCACGAAATGGAATATTGCTTGGATAGCAAATCCATTACGTGGAAAGTCTGAATCAAAAGCCCACTGTGTGGGCTTCATAAAAGGTGGAAAAGTGTCCTAGTGGCACGAAATGGAATATTGCTTGGATAGCAAATCCATTACATGGAAAGTCCGAATCGAAAGCTCACTGTGTGGATGTCATCTGCAGACTGCATACTTCTGGTTTCCGGAAGAACAGCCTGTGGTGAACGGAAGGCCCAATATACGGAAGTGAGGCTAAGCAGCCATGTGCAGGACGTGACGATTCCTTGGGTGAGCCCAGTATCAGAGCGCTCTGCAAGTATGGAAGCCTCCTTGGATGGCGGGGAATGCCCATGGTCTGCCCCTGCCTTCCCTTGAGGGCTGACCAGGATCTTTGGCTGTTCTATATGGACCAGCTGGGATGGGGGATAACACCACAACAGTGAGAGTCAAACGTCCTAAGAATCCCCGGGAAGGTTAACCGGTCAACAAATGCCCGCAGAAGTCGGATGTGTCGGCCTAACGGCGCAAGAACGCAGCTCTGCTGTAAACAGGCACAACGCAATCACATCCGGAAAAAAAACTCCGGATGAACGAAGAAGAAGAAGAAGAAGATTAAACTAAAGGACAATTTTTTCAGTTTAATCTCAAAGACCAGTTGAAGTTTTCAGTGTACAACTATATACTGTCAATCATAGAAAATAGCATGTAGAAAATTACAGGCTCTCTCTCTGTAGATTTTCAGGTAGTCTACAATTATTAAGTTGGCGGTATCTAGTGCAGGCTTAACATACGATAATTAGGTAGACAGAAGCCTCAGGATACACTATGCAAGAAAATAAAACAGGTACCTTCAAGCTAGAGATTCAAGGAAAAGACAAGATGAAGAGTCCAGATAATCAAACGGTTGAAAATTAATCCTGTTCCTATTCCATTGTTGTTCTTTGAGCACAAGAAAGAAAATAACTCAAGTTGGTTCATTCAAAGGCACAATCCACATTTCAAACATTAATTATTCTTGCTTTTAATTCTCCCGTATCAGCACTTTATTCTGTGTTCCAAACCACCCAATCTACTAATATTTTACTTATCTTGAGGTGTGTGTTATGAAAACTATTAACCACAAAAAAAAATAATTACCTTTCTTGCTTAGAGGTCTTTTTCTCACACATACACAAATTTGATGGTTTTCTGGGGAGTCAGATTGTTGTGATGGGACGGTAGTCCAAATTGCTTCTGAAGTCTCTAAAGAAATTCAACAAGATTGTTGATGTCAATGAATTAATTTCTTTTTTCATTAAGCTATTACAATCATAAGACAACACAACTATGATCATATTTTGTTTAACTTTCACTCTGTAGTAGCAATTTTAAAAAGTAAATAACTCATTTACACATCGTGAGGCTTATTTGGTATCATATGCTAGCCCCTGATATTTGATAGACCATTTGTCACTCGATGGGTGATGTGGTCAATATCATGCCTTTACTTCTCAGGACATTTCCTGGTACCAATTTTAGGCTGGGTTGACTTGGCAGCCCAGGTCAATTTACAAAAACAGGGGTTTGAACACATAACCACTGGATTGACAGGTAAGCATGCTTGTAGAAAGAGACCGAGCCATATGGGATAAGACCCAGTGCCATGAAGCTGATCCTTTTGCCTGTAGGCCCTTCACCTTGTCCATCCTCAATTTCAACACACACAAGTTGACAATCCTCTCAGGTACATTCATCACTGATATAATTTACCAGAATCAGATATACTAGACAGATAAAACTTAAGTCAATTTCTCACAGGCCTATTAGACTGGACTGGCGTTTACTGCCTATATAGTACCTTGCGGTGTAGGTCAGAGAGGGTCTAGAGCCTGAGGAATTAAGGCCGCCTGGCTAGTGCATTCGCCAGCGAACTACTGCAGGTTAGTGTTTTCTTTTTGACCTCCCGACAGAAAAAAATCCACACTTTACTGAGGATTCAAACCCGGGTCTCCCGAAGGAAAATCCTAATTCAGCAGCCGCTCCTCTCAGACCTATTAAACAAACCATGTAAAAACTACACATAATCAATGGATACTGGCGTGCACTCAAATGCTCCCTAGTTTCTTCAGTGTTTAAAGTATAGAACAGCAAGAGAAAAGGTTACCATGACAGGTAAAAGCTCACAATTTATAAATACAGTAAAATCTCGTTTCCCGTCGATTTTTTTTCCGCGAAAAATCTGTCTCGGTTTTGTCGATTGCTTCGGTTTTTGTTGATGTGTTGACACAACCTCGCTGCTAATTTTGCAAAAACAATTTTTGACCCACATGTTCTTCTGCTCAGTTTGGCATTGTTTTTCTTAATGCGAGCATCACTTGCTAATAACAAAAATCGAGAGCAGCATTAAGATTGCTGAAATCGGCCCCATGTACAGGAAGTCGTCATCCACGATCAGTTTCATTGTGGCGAAAAAAGAAGCAATAAAAGAGGCTAAGGTAGCGAAAGATATGAATGTGCTAACAAAACAGAGATTGCAAACAACTGAAGATGTCGAACAGTTATTAATAATTTGGATGAGTCAAAAACAGGTAGATGGTGATTCTGTTTTGGGGGTAATCATATGTGAAAAGGTCAATCTGTTGTATGCCGATCTCATCAAGAAAATGGCTGAGATGAATGAAAGTGTACTTAGTGATTTAAAGGCCAACAGATTAAGTTTGAAAAATTCAAGAGGCGCACTATCATAGAATGTGTTACTAGGCACAATGAAGGCGTGAGTTAAGACACGTCTGGGCCCAAAAAATAGTATTAAACACCTATATCTATTCTCTATAAAATGTGTTTCTGGTATGTATTTTGGAGTGTCCAGAACGAATTAATTGAATTTACATTTATTCATATGGAAATAATTGCCTCGGTTTTCGGTTTCGTCGATTGTTTTCGGACGGATTATCGACGAAAGCTGAGGTTTGGTTGTATACCAAAAAAGAACAGTGGAGGTAACAGTTAAGGCAATCCCACAGCAATAATTGCAATAGAAGTTAAAATGAACCTACTATCGGTCAATAATGTGATACAGCCATTGCATTTTATAGGCCTGAAAAGATGAGAAAAAGATGGCCAATCTTTCCCTCTGTTAGCAGAAGATGAACACAAGATGTCAAGGCCTCGTCTGACTGCACTAATGACATTATCAATAGTAAGAGATCAAGGTTAATTCTATGGCGGTTATTGGCACTTTGTAAAATGGTAGATCATGAAAACTAGGCCATAAATTTTTTTCTCTTTATTGCAATGCTTCTTTCTAGAAACCTGTCTGATTCAGCCTACAGCCAATGTGTGGCCTGAACAAATGCTTCAACTAAGGATTGAACCTATTTTAATTGGTACACATGTAAATGAAGAGGTTGACAGATTGGCAAACGAAGGTGGATGATTACCTAAGACTGATAAAGACACGAGACCAAGATGTTCATAAGAAGTAGCTACAGAACCAATTAGGAATCAGAGCACCAAGGCCACCAGAAAGATGATGCATATTACCAACATCACTTGAAGAGAACAAGTAAACAATCTTCAGACTGTACTGGAAATAATACTACTGAAATACCATTTGTTTAATAAACTACAGATAGAGATACTAATGAGTGTAAATGTGGAGCTGATAGAAATTACACCTAAACATTTGCTGCAAAAATGTCCAACATAAAGAATTAAGAAAATTATTTTGGACTACAGCTGCATCATTTGTGGAAAAACTCTATGGAAACGTAATTACGCTCAAGTTGACTGGTGCTTTCTTTAAGTACATTCATACTGATGTATGAAAGGTGTACCAAGAAGAAGCACACCAGTGCACCGTGCCATTATAACAATCAATGTTTCTGCAAACTGTAAGCACCTATTCAACAAAAGCATCAGGCATTTCACCCATTTAAACATATAAGACTTTTGTGGTGAAAACGAATAAAATCTTACTTGATCATGGCTAGAAATTCCCAGTTTGGATCACTAGTGTCAAAGTGGCTTTCATACTGTTCTTTGATTGCCATGTGGGCAGCACGTCTGTCATCACGTTTCTGTTTAATCTTTTCCACCTCCTTAACACAGTTGGATTTCCTCCGGGCTGCTGGATTAACAGTCATTTCAGTGAGAAGTGTGATGAAAATTCTCAAAATGTTCTTTAATCAATAAGCATCAATTCCACAGGAGCAAGTGAAACACTAAATCCACAATCCTTAATCTCTCAATGTCTGATCCAGTTTCTCTTCATTTCAATGCAAGGTAAAAATGAGCAGATACTTTAATAAAAGTTCTCTTTTTACAAAATTATGATCAAATTATACAAACAGAACTGACAACATAAAATTCAGTGGTATTCTTTAAAGTCTCTACATAAATTACTTATGGAGATAAAAACTAATAGTCTTGTGACAAACACAAGTAAACCAAAACCCAGCAAATGAGGTCATAGTTTCATTTAACGTCCATAATATACATTTTTTTCTGTATGACTCACTGAGGAGCAATAATTCAACAAGTGATGTCCTCTGGTTATAGTAGACAACTCTGTTTGGAATGGATGCTGTGTATAAAGTATTATTATTCAGGTCACCTCAACACCAAATCTTTAATGCTCAAATGAATATGGTTAAAGAAGTAATAATTTTTAAAAAACAGCAACCGAATCTTCCCCAAAATAAACTTGTTTTCCAGAATAACTGATTACCACATGCGCCTGTGTATCTCCTAATGATGAAACACTGATAATTATCTACGCCGAGTCATAAATAATTCAATGCTGAACATGTGGAAACCTTAGGATGAGATCCGGCTTGCATGACATAGAGACAGGGTGATACAGCATTATTGTGTATCAGATTTTTTTATATGCTAAATAAGTTAAAAACTTGGATCATTAAATCATTATCGTCACTGCCACAACCAACAAAAACGCAACATTGACATACAGGCTACTCCCACAACATACATGATGTGAGCTACAATATGTGCATGCGTAACTCTTCACTCTCTGACAGTATCTGCTATGGAAGTACTGATTTTGTCATGTGGTGGTAATGAAGTGATTCAAGACTACACATGTATAGTATGATGCTGTATGCAGTCGCAGCAAGACTAGTGAATATAGGTATGGTTCTTGTGACTTAACAGGCAAGCATCGTTTGTGAACAAAAGCAGGAAATTAGCCAAAGCAAATTTTAATATTCACTTTTAAACAAATTAAATTGCATGTCCTTCACAGGACGTAACAGTCAACCCCAGCATTTTCGCTGTCCGTGATTCCTAGGCAAATTTTACGTTCAGTAGTTTGCCATTGCTTTCTGAACGACCGGCTCCTATACCTTTTTTGAGAAAAAAAAACCTGCACCGCTGTGTTTCGAACCCGGGTATACGGGCTCACAAACCGCGCTCGCAAGCCCTTAGCCACAGAGACTGGTATATGTATTCACTTTACTATAGCAATATTACGATCTTCATTCATTATTATGCTAATTCATCATGTGCCATGACAGTAAGCGTGGCCGGTCATGTCTCATCATCTCACTCGATCACCAGTCATGGATCAGCTCAGTGTTGTCTCGACCATGCCATGTGATAAAGCTATCCAGGTATTTACTTCTCTGCCTTCCTCTTGTTCTTTCCCCCTCAATCTTACCAGGTGTCTCCAAGTTTTTCAATTTATTTATTTTCATAGTGTGACCAGAACATGTAGATTGTCTACGTCTAATTTCTCTAATCAGTTTATGATTTTCATTCGCTTCATCTGCTAATTAGGTCTTTTCTAATTAGAACCAGATTTCAAATTTCATTTGTACTTTCTTCATAGTTCATCATACCCGCCACTATGTAATTAAATGTTACATTTAGTTTTCTTATTATATTTATGCTTTAGTTGTCCTTTAATTTCTATATAATTAGGTTTGACACACATTTGCATGTATTATACAATTATTTACTTTAAAAATAAATGTGTAAACTAAACAGTCTAGATTTTGCCGTGTATCTATTTTTTTTTTTTTTTAATGTTTGCCAATGTTCTACCCACCCCCTCCCCCCAAACCAGGCAGTGCAGCAAGTCGTTGCGGTACCAATACTGAATTCAAATAACTACCATTTAGACAAGCAAATAAAGAAAACTAATAAACCATTACCTGCATTGTTGGAAGTTGGCACCAAAGATTTGCGAGAATCAGATGATGCCGGGCCTGTCTCTGGCTGGCCATTTTGATGGGATGAAGGATTAGGCTTGGGGTTAACAGCAAAGCTTGGCCGTGATTTGGCAGAAGGTGCTGTGAAAGAACAAATATTTCATATCATGTGACTTCACTGCTATAATATAGGTAATACCACATGCACATACTTTATTCTTTTTAACCCTTTATCCCCAATAGGACATAAGCCCTCAACCAACTCCCATCTTTAGTTATCCCATGCAGCTCCGTCCATGTCCTCCCCATAAGAGTAATTCCTGTTTCTACTTCTTTTCTTCATGTGTTTTAAGTTTTCCTGTTTCTTCTGCCATGTGAATTTCAGACAAAGGTCTTTCCAGTTATACTATTCTCTGGCTTTCTCAATATATGTCCTATCCAGTGCCAGCATCTTTTCTTCAGCTCTTGGTTCACTGGTGTTTGTCTACTTCTCTCACCAGCTCAGAGACTGTGGCAAGAATGCAGACAATAAATTACCTGAGGATACGCTTTGATCGAAACCTTGCTTACACTGAGCATATAGACCAGGTGATAAAAAAGGCCCAAGCGGGGTTTGGCTGCGATGCGGGTGATGGCAGCGGCAAACTGTGAGCAGCGCCATCTATGTCTTCTTTACCAGGGTCTGGTCCTTTCTGTTTTTGAGTCTGCGATGGTGATCCTGACTCTCAGCCATAAGCAGATGAAAAGTTTGGAAAGGATACAGAACGAAGCTATGCATATTATTTTTGGATATATAAGAGATACACCATGCAGGATGATGCGCTACCTTCTTTATTTTCCAACAATGGGGGACAGAACACAAATTTGACGAGCACGTGCCTACCTCAGAGTCAACGCAAACAACAACATCCACTGCATAGAGAAATTAAGAAGGTACAGGGCAGCAGGTTAAAAAGAGGAAAGTCGTGGATGGGTTAAGCCGAAGACATTCTTCAGCAGGTGTGTTCACTTGAGGACTTAGAAGCTGGCGAGGAGTGGGTACAAATGCCAACAGATTTCTAGTACGTCCTTTTCAGTTTGCATCCAACTAGACAGGAAATGCAGACAAGAAATTCCAGCTATTGCAGAGGCGGAAGTACAGGCTCTGATCTTCGAGAATTTTTTAGAGGGTGATGCTGCCATTTACACAGATGGGTCGGTCGTTCGACAAGTGAGAAGATCATGGGCCTTTACATCTCAGGCTGGAGGGAGAATTGTGAAGAAAGAGTCTGGTTCTACTGCTTTGACCACAAGCAGCCTGACTATGGAAGTCATGGCCGTAAGTAAAGCAATAACATGGCTCGAGACAAACATTCACTAGGGCATGAGTCCTTAGCGACTCAATGAGTATGCTCAAGAAGATAAAGATGGGGTAGGTCTGAAGAGAGTGGTTGCTGTCTCTGGAGCGGTCTCGGCTGGCAAAGATTAGTTTTATTTTTGTGCCAGGGCATGCAGATGTACAAGGAAATGAGCAGGCTCACAGGCTTGCAGATAAGGCTACTGTGTCGGCGGACGAGCCATGGACCAGGCAGACATTCTAAATGCTCTACGAGAAGTAAGTCTTTCGCAAGAACCAAGTGATGACTGAATCTACAACCATGGTCAAGCAAATTAAAAAAGGTGTGACCAAACAAGAACACTGCGCAGGAAGCCAAATAAGATTAATAAACTAAAAAAGAACTGGTGTCGTGAGCTGCTACACGCTGCAGGATTTGCTGAGGGGATCCGAGCACTTGTGGAGTGAATGGTTCCGAAGAAGGTACTAATCAGTGAATGTTTGTAATTGTTTTAGATGTTTCCTGTTTCTTCGATGAAGGTATGTTGCATAGAATATTCTTCTTCACAGAGTATCAAAAAGGTATCTGACTTTGCCTTTAGGAAAGGACAGGATGCTGAGAATAATCAATAGCCACCCAAATTTTAAGGACATTTCAATCATGGTGTCTGCTATAAGAATGCCTCGATAGTATCTTGATCAGACTTCAGTAGTTCTGTACCAACAGCAATGTATATTCCAGCGAAGCCTTGTAAATTAGTTTGAGCAGATTTTTCTTTTAACTTGTTTTCTGTTGCACAAGACCTTTTTATTTCAGTATCCTGTTCTTTAGCGACTTTCTCCGTAATCCCATATACTCTCGTGAGTAACGTGACGGCGAGAATTGGTAACGGTTCTCTCCGCGTCGGTAACTTACAGGGTATGTGAGCCGGTCGCTCAGAAAGCAATGGCAAACTACTGAGCCTAATCTTGCCATGAAATCAACAATCAACTGAAAGATGCTGATGTTGACAGCGATGTCATGTAAAGGACACGCAAAATTTTTTTAAATCCTGTTCTTAGGCAAATATTAGCTGCCTATATTACTATTTTTTTTTAGTGTTTCCACCTATACCTACCCCGATATAAAGGTTATTTTTCTTTAATTTTTGCACTGGTCACAATTTAGGGTTTTATTTAACACTGATATAATTTTCTGTCTATGCCAGGTTTAATCATTTCTGTTGCTTTGTTCCAGCTGTTTTTGTTGTTGCACAGCAACAAAGGGTGTGATATATGGCAACACCTAACCTTTTCCCACGCAAAAATTGTGTAGAAATATGATTAAGAAAGTCTAGTATACTGACCTTTTGTGACCACTCTGGCTCCTTCTGCTGGGGCTGCCATACTTCTCTGAAATGAAAAAATAAACAACAAAATATTGTTATAACAATGTTGTGCATACTTTAACAATATTTTCAGAAAAATGGAAAACAGTCCGAATTCATTTGAGTCTTTAACTTTTAGAGAAACATATGATGCTACAATAAGCATCACCATACATTGCATTTATTATTTTGGTTTTTCTTTTGTGCATTCTCTCACATTGAACTCAAGCACAGTCCTTTCACGTGCTAATGTATCGCTGGACCGATTTTTGGTTGTGGAATAGCTTTCCCTATTACCTCCCTCGCCATCAGGCAAACCCTCTCCGACTTTGAGATACTTGTAATTTACAGCCCCAAGTCAAGGACGAGAAGTCAACATCTTAGTCTAGCTGACCAGTGTAGGGTCAAACCCACCACCTTGGCATCAACACATCGGAAGTTTAAGAGCTTGTGCTCTTATCCATTCGGCCACGCTGACCTCCTATTATTATGTAAGTAAAACAGCCTTCTCCACGCCTTAAGAAATACTGGGTGTAAGATGCTAGCCCCATATTAATATAGACCAACTGATTGGCCACTTTCACACCGGTTGCCATCACTTTCCAGAACATTCCCTGGTAGCCATTTTAGGCTGGACTGACTTGGAAGTCCAGCCAATTATACACAAATCTGCCCCGATAGGGATTGAACACATTACCTTAGGACCAGCAGACAAGCATTCTAGCCACTGTGCTGCTGTGGCTCTCCATTTACTTTAAAGTGGGCCATGTTAAGATAAACTGTCAAGACATATCACAAGAAGAAGCTCAAAAGAAGCTGCTAAGAAGACAGGACTTGTTGCTTATTTTTATAGTGGCATTTTGTGTTGAAACTGTAAAAAATTACTTTTTTTCACGTTTTTAAAAAATCAGCTTAACAATTACTCTGGTACCACTCTAACTCCTACATGTGAGTCATCCATGCCAGGGTAATCTATCTATCTTCTTCTTCTTCTTCAGCGTTCCAAGCCATTGAGGTTCTTTGCTGCAGATACAATCCGTCTCCATTCGTCTCTCTGGTTGACCTTCTCTTGCCAGTCGTTGATTCCAAATGCTTGTAGGCCTGTATATATATTACCTCTCCACCGTCTTCTTGGTCTACCTCAGGGTCTATGGTCATTTATTTCGTGAGTGCAAGCGAGTTTTGTTTCCCTATTGTCTTCCATTCTTTCTACATGCCCCAGCCATTGCAGCCTATTAGCCTTTATGATACCAGTGATTAGCGGGGACTTAAACAGATCATAAATCTATCTTGTGCTATAAAATAATATAAGCCAGACTATACAAATGAAATGTCAATAATACAGAATGACATGTCAATCTTAATAGAATCTGTCAATCCCGGGAAGGTTAACCCGGTCAAAAAATGCCCGCAGAAGTCGGATGTGTCGGCCTAACGGCGCAAGAACGCAGCTCTGCTGTAAACAGGCACAACGCAATCACGTCCGAAAAAAAAACTTCGGATGAACGAAGAAGAAGAATCTGTCAATGTTTGTGATGCACAGAAAATATTTGTCACAAAAGGCTGACAGAAATCTCCTCTTTAACAGTGAGTAAGGCACGCATAAATTTTGTTAGTGGTGCAAAAAGGTAACATACAGAAAAAGCAAGTTGCATCTACTTTTCAAACATTGCCACATACAATTCTACATTTTCTTATATCTAAAAAAAAAAAAAAAAAAAAAATTATTCAGCACTCAAAAACTTAGCAATTCACTTTCACAATTTATTTATTTTAGGAGCTTTAATCTGCTGGGGAAAAAAAATGAAATGATGGCACCCAAAAAAATGCATCCCACATGATTATTCTGACCACACATAATGTGTAACTGATGATGCTGTAAAGGGGCTTTGAAATTACTTCCTACCATTATAGTAAATTTAACATGTATTTCTTCTTCAGCTCTAATATGTAAAATTATCGTAATGTACTTCTTTGTTCTGAAAAATGGGTTTTTACATGGCAAGCAATTATGCTCATGAACAAGCATGCTTACTCACAACAAAGGACTTCAAATGAAATGTTTGGTCAAATTGACTACTAAGTAACTCTCCAGATAACTTTCAAACTTATAAAGCATATATGTGAAAGCTGTTATAATATGGATATTACCCAGAAGATGATCCAAGAGGCGACTTTGGACAGCAAAAGAGTTAATACCCCACAGGTTTTTTAAAACTGTGTATCAAGTTACGACACACACCTCAAATAAAAAATTAGCAACGGAAAACTTTAAAAACCTGTTTCTCTTAAATGGTAACCAATTTTATTTTTTTTTCTAAACTACCGCAGAAGGAACTATTACCCTTAGCCATTTAAGATGGAAAATTTTAGATTTTAAAATCTAAGGATGGAAAATTAAAGATGGAAATCACTGAATTAAAGTTTGTAAGAATTTCAAGTATGCAATGTTTGCCATGTGTTGTTACAATCATCAGAAAGAATGCTGAAAACAATACCTTTTCACTGTGTCTGCTTGAAACACTCTGCCGTCCAGTGCGCTTCCCCTGATACCTGCGCTCTGGAATGTTTTCTGCATTGCCATTGGCATAAGAGCATGAGCTGGCGCTACTAGGAGGATCGTCGTCTTCCTCCATGGCCTCCTCCTGTCTACTGTTTTTCAAAGGGATCTGATGATGGGTGTAACCCATTTCTATCATTAAATCTTCAGGGCACATGATAATTGGTAAAATGCAGCCAAAAAGCCAAACATAAAAAACATTAAATTATAAGCCAACACAAAATATGAATTCTACATGACAGATAGAACGAAAAACTAAAAACAAATTATTATAAGAAACAAACATAACCTAGTTATTAAAATTAATTCTCAACTAGATGTAATTGAAATAATTTAATGCAAGTAGTAGTTTACTAATCCTCACATAAGTTCAAAATGTTTAAAGAATAGTAGATAGTGGAGGGGCATTAGCAGATGACTTCAGCACCAGTCTTTTAAGTGACTGACTGAATGAATGAACTCTTTCAGTCCCATATAAGAAGGTAAAGGTAGTCCATCTGCAGATGCTGCCACTGGGGTTTAAACTGTTAGGCTTATCAACACAATAGCCATACTGGTCAGAAAAATAATCCTGCCTCTGCTGTCGATCGAACCTAGACCACTGTCTTAGCAGACAAGTGCACTATTGGTACAGAAGGAGTTAGACATGTCTCCAATAGCAACATAAGCACATTTTCAAAGTTCAAACTTATAAAGTACGAAAATTCACTAAGACATCTCCCATTTATATATTTATGAAAGGCAAAAACCAAGAACACTTTTTTCAGATCATAATATGCATTCACTTTTAAAATGTTCTGAGAATTGTTGGGAAGAAAAGTAGGCGATCTGTCACGGCCTTTAATATATGAGGGCCTAACACATTTCAATATGTGCCAGTGGAGTGACATCATCAGGTCTCTAATACCTAATGTGCACATATTTTCATAAACAAGTTTAAACAAAGCCAGAGATGCATGTCCAGAAAATGGGTAGGAGAGACTGTTGAAAACAATCAAAAAAATAAGCTTAATAAATGTTGATACAGAACATGAAAGAAGACTTAGGGACAGAAATAGGTACTAAAGGACACATTTGACAACAAAAAAGCTGTAGTCTTGATTTAAACCATCTTCATATTGCGTTATCACCTTGCTAAAGGAATAAATGTATACTTTGAGCAACTAGAGATTCTAAAAAGTTGCTAAAATTGGCCAAACCTACCATCCACTTGGCCCAACAGCTATTGTCTATATATTTATTACTCCATACAATACATAAGTTACAAATATAGAACCAGGCAGAGATAATCTCAGGAGCCATATAGTTTTTATTTTTTTAACACAACATGCATGCTAGTTTAAAGACAGAACAACATTCTTAATTGTTCATTTACTATCCTCACATTTCTGGCCATCAGGGTATATGAAAGATACAAAAATAAATAATAAAAAAACATGCTAATATTTTAAAACAGCAAGAACATTCTACTTCATCTGCTATCGGTAACAGTAAAACTACCACTGAAAAAAAGTTTTTCTTTTTCCAAAACAAGCTGGCAACACAAAAGCGAAATAGTGCTGGTTATGCATAGTATCAGAGGCTCTATTTGGCAACATCTGTAAGTTAAAGAACACAAAATGAAGAGTTTCTTCATTGGGGGTACCTGGTGTGAACACAAAGCTAAACTACATTATGCAACTTAAAGCCAAGAAACAATAGATAATCAGGAGGAAAAAAAACACAATAAGTTTGGGCAATGTGTTGAGATTATGCTTATCTGTCCATGGAAGAAGACTATGAAATTACCCAAGTAAACAGGGTAAAGCAAGACCAAAGCACTGTAAAACCAAAGAAAAGAAGTTGACTCAAGAACTGACATACGGCACACTGGACATAGCCATGTGCTCCGTCACCTTCAACAGCCAGCATTGAGTCCCATTGGTACAAGTTACTGTTTGATTATCTGTCCACCTGACCTGTACTCAGAGCACTGAGTGTGAGCCAGATCCTCTGCCCACCCCCTGCCTCTCCAATCTCTCTAGGCAACGATCATTTATTGGTTCATCGACGCTCCTCTTGAGGCACAGATGCTGTCCTGATGTTCATGTTAGAGCAAGTAGCTATCTCCTCCAAATATTAACTGCTCATATCTTTCATATGGGCGTACCTGACCTGTTAGGTCCTGGCAGTGTTAAACAGAATAATCACCCAAAGTGCCAAAGAAAATAGTCAACCAACATGTATAACTAGTATTGTCAGTCGCTATAAGCTGATGGATATACTGAGGCGAGGATCTGAGCACTTATAAACTAATAGTTTGATTTGCAATGAGGATGGTCTGCTGACCAACTAACAAAGTTACCCAAATGTGCAATGAAGATGATACTTGACAAACCAAAACAGGACAGGATTTGACAAACAATGATAAGAGTAATCCAATGGCCAATTTCACATCAAGGTGTTCAGTGAAAACAATTTACAGTAGGTCACAGCACTGTGGGATGAGGTGACCAGATATCTTTCCCAAAGAAATTCTCAGTAGAGAGCTGAACCCAAACCACCATGTTGAAAAGCCAGTGTATCATTCACTACAGTACCACAGATCATGTATAAAGATACAGATCAGTCTACAAATGACCCACAACTATGTAAAATAAAGTACAGAAGAGTAGACACATTCATCCATGGCTATGGTAAAGCTGGGCACTATATGAGCAGGTTGAATATTGAACAAAACACTGTCAACAGAAAATGACACATGATAGGCCTTAATCTACCCAAGCAATAAATACTAAGTATTGGTTAGGGACTGAGAACAGTCAAGCAAAGGAACGAAAGGCTAGCCAGAGACTTCCATCTTTGCAAACAAATGCAGTTTAATAGTTTGTATACATGATGGCAGAACATGAGAAAGTTAATTCAAATGGCCGAAATAACACTTAACGATATGAAATTAAATCCTCAGATCTTAACAATTTAGTTATGAATTAAAGTTAAGAGTGATCAAGCATTACATGTAAAGGTAAAGGAAACTGATAGGATAGTGGGTATTTGGTGCTAGCCATATATATTTTTTAGACAGATCGTCACTTGATAAGTGATGTGACACACGTCACACCAGCCACCTGTACTTCCCAGAATTGCCCAGGTCAGCAAAAACAATATCCCCGCCCCCTCGATGGAAATTCAACCACATGACCACGGGCCAGTTAGTGGGTTCTCCCTAGCATTACATATGCTCTTTGTTATTTATGGTGCAGAAACATAGGCAATGAAGAAACAAACAGAGGGACAAATAGAAGCTTCCACAATGTGGTTGTATAGTTGAATAGGAGGAATATCATGGCAGGGGAAGAAAACATGGTATTACGAAATGCTGGGAATTAAAATGAAACACAGGGGAAAAAGTAAAAGGTAGGCAATTAAATGTTAGGTGTAAAAAGAGAGTTCCTTTGTTAAAGAGTGAGCTACAGGAAACAATGGAACAGAAGCATTGCAAGAGACAACCAAAGATACACATGGGTAGACAACATAAAGAGATGGACTGGAAGAAGTTTGCCAGAGTAACACCATGAAGACTCATCAAAGCCGAGCAAACGTGGAAATAAAGTCTGGACTGATAACATTAAATAATGAACAGGTACAGCATTGTGGAACATATTTTGCTTAAGAAAGGAAAAAAATAACAACTACAAACACATCCATCATGGTACTCCTATGACCCAGCCAATGTGGTTAAAGAACAGAACATGAAGAAGATACAATACAGGTACAAGTTATAAACAGGATGTAAACAAACCTACTGTCATATACACTGGGCAATTATTATGGAAACTACCTATTACATATGATGACCCACAAATGTATATTTCCTATCCTTATAAATACTGGCTTAAGTTTGTTAAGCTACTGAATCTAGAGTAGTGTTAAACTGGTATCTATCATTAATCTTACGTTTCCCTAGCACAGTGGTTCTCAACCAGTGGGGAATTCCTCCCAGGAGGGAATTTTAGGGTTTCCATGGAGGGAATTAAGATTATTTCAAGATCACGTTAATACAAGAACCAATTACTTGATATTGTTTTTTCCTCCATACTTTACGGTTCTGTACTTCTTGCCCTTCTGAAATTCGTTTTATAACGTAAGTAGACCCGCAAGTCACGTTTTATGTAGACGCCTAGACTTGTTCAAGTATGTGTTATTAAATTTAGCCTCCATTTTTACGTATACTGTGTTTAAAAAAATGGGGGGGGGGGGGGGGGGGGGGGGGAATTTATAGGGAGGAATTACAAAAGGGGGGAATGGCATCCTGAACATTTGGTGAAGGGGTGCATGGGCCAAAAAAGGTTGAGAACCACTGCCCTAGCACATGCCAAACAGACAGCTTTTAAATTATGTCTATTTCATTTGTTTTATTGCCTTTCCAATTTCCAGTGAAGAAAAATAAACTGTCACATATTTTCAACTAATGATAGCTTTCAGTAAACAAACTATTATCAGTTTAGCCAGAAGAACAAAGTATTGTCTGAAATCCACATGTTCATCATTATGGTAAGGTTAACAGACAATTCTACTAAGAAATTCAACAATAAAATTCAGTGAAAATACAACAGAAATATAGTGGCCATAACTAGAGGACATACTTACTTTGGATAATTTTGGATCAGCTGTACTGTCTTCACAAACTGGTGGAGCTAGATGGGGGTTGAGTGTAATTATGGCATCCATTTCAATCTAAGGATGAACAGCAAGTATACCATTCTTCGGTTATGTGCATAAGTATGTGCTCTATTTGTAACAAATAAGAACATAAAAGTTTCCGAAATAGATTTCACAATATGTAGAAAATAAATGTATTCATACTTCTAATCTAATAAGCATACTGTAAAATTAAAACTAGCAGATTAAAACGCACATTAAGGTAGTCAGTCCCTTGGCAGAACTGATGTTGGGACGTGAAGTATTAGACCGTAACATATTCAAGGTCACAGCAAATTGAGATAGGGTGCCCAGCTCTCTTCTTTGTCACCCTTTCTTTTCATGTTATGAAACTGACTAGTGAAGTGTGTGTATGTGGATGGTCATATGTTGTATACATTTGTACTACACAGAAACACACAAACTTAATTCCTGGATGCTGGACTTCTGCCTCCAACTGTAACATGATGGATTACAAGTAGCTTTGGAGAAACCATTACAGGCTACAACAAACAATTGTTGGGAAAATAGGCTAGCAGTAGTTTGTCTCAATGTTGAGGACATTAAATATTTCAATGCTTGAATCATTTAATTAGCCTTAGAAATATTGTCCCTTGTGCCATCTGGAGGTGGAGCATGCTGCTGTATTATTTAACCAGCAGTATTCTGGTTCAGAAAGGCAAACAATGAGTCATATCTGTCAAACACCCTTCCAAATATGACAACACTTGGGTAGATGTAATCCACAGGACATAACAATACACCGCATAATTTTGTGGTTGTCTCTGATTTACAAGGCAATTTTTTACGTTCAGCAGTTAGCCAGTGCTTTCTTAAAAACTGACACCTCATGCAATCAAAATCAACGCAAATTAGTCCTGCTTCCATATCATCAGCAGATGATTTAAAACCATTGACTTGGCATGACAGTGAATTGTGAAACATGTCCACTGCACCGGCTACTAAGCTGAAGTAAAGATGTCAATAACTAATAATAATAAGTGGCCTTTGCGTCATCACAATACAAAGCACTATTGACAACAAACTGGTAGAAAAATTGTTGTTTGGAAACTGCAATTGAACTGGAACACATCCTTGAATTGTATATGACAAACAGAGTGTGTGTAATCCTGCAGTGTTTGTTCAAGGTGTGCATTAAAGTTTTAATAAAAGATAATGAGACATGATGTTACGTTAGATCTAGAGTATTCTTAGTTATCAAATATCATTATCAACAGGATTTAGATGGCACTTTTCAGAGATGGGTGGTGATGCCATAGATCTAGTACAACCAACTGGTTTCAGTCCTGCTCTAACATAGGGGTCATCTCTATCACTGATTCTCTTCAATGTATATATCAGGGGTCAGCAACCTTTTTGTAGTGCTGTGCCGAAGAATGTTGCGAAGTCACCCATCATTCCAACCTAAGTTTTTGCAAAGTCACATAGAATGCCAACCTTAGTCCACCATAATTTTTCTAAATACACAATTTAAACAAATTAATTTTATCTTGATCTTCTATTTACATGCTTCTGATACATTAAATAACTATTATATTACATTTAGATTATTCAATGTTTTTGTGAGTCAAGGAACAGCCAGCACATAGAATGAAGCAGTCAATGATGTAGATGTCATTCTTTCCTATCTGTCACCCATCCATTAACATTTGTATGCTAGACTTCTATTTCTGCCTATCTCAGAATAGATGCAGACACTGCCCATCCCCTTAATAAACAACTAGCAATTTGTATTAAACTGTTACATTAATACTTGATAAATGAATGAAAATAATGATGGTGTGAGGGTGCATTCGACACATTTTTTTTAGATTTCTTTCATGGAAGTTTTTGTTTTTCAGTGACTTCATGTACCTGTACTATGTAAAATATGTATCGGAGACTTCTTCTTCATTCACCCGTATTGTTTTTTCAGACATAATTGCGTTGTGCCAGTTTTACAGCAGAGCTGCGATACTTGCGATTTAAGGCCAACACATCCGACTTCTGTGGGCATTTGTTGACCGGGTTAAGCTTCCCGGGTTTTGGAAGTGATTGTTACAAGAATGAACATTATATTAAGTTTCCTAATTACAATTTCCAACTGTTAATGGATTTTTACCACACATTACATACACAAAGGAACCTCCTATTTTAACCCTAAACTGTGAAGGAAAAGTATCTGATTCATTACGCACTGGCCGTTGAAGATGAGGATGGAGCATGTAAGGGAATGTCCAGAGTGATGTGCTGTGATGGTTTTTGACTCAACTCATTATCTACAGATCTGCAGGTTCTTCTGATTAAACAACAAAATTCTAGTATACAGACACACATATATGCATACCTCTTTCCCTTTAGTTTCACCTTTTTCATACCACTCCACAGTGACACTTCTTGAATCCTTGTTAATGCCACTGATGACAGCGGAGTGGATGCGGCCTGCCACAAAAACAAGAACAATTGTGTACAGATACATTAAATTATTAATATGGAAGAGTATGGAGGAGGAGGAGGAGAAGAAAAAGCAAGAAGATGGCACCCAAATTATAAATGACACTTGGTATTTTTAATACTGTCCAACAGAAGTGGCAGTTGTTTTCTCCCCTCAGATGTAGCATATTAAAAACATGTATCACAGCTCTATAAAAATAATAGTGCACAAACCTGTTGTAAAACAAAAACACAACACTCAAGTCGAGCATGGTTAATGAACAGTCCACATAACAGTACTCTGAGCAAACTCATGTAGGTTCCGTCTGCCTCAGGAAATCTAAGGTGTAGATGCTGATTGTTCAGGTAAGACAATTATTATAAAAACATCAGATCTTACACACGTATGTCCTTCCTTGCTAGACCTACACTTAAATCCAAACTCAATCATCCTTAAATGTATAAGTTTCAAAACATGCCATTCCTATATTCCAGATTTGTGACATGCTCATAAATTTTGTGGAAAAATAATGTTGGTATCCCCTTGCCTTCCACACCCAGATTTGGTGGTATGTGACCTCCACCACTGAACAACAATTTCTAGCTGTCAGGACATGTGAGTACACTGTACTGCTCAGGTGCAGAGTTGTCTACTTATTTCAATGAGAGACTGTCCCCTTAACAGTTTGCGCCACTCCTGTATTCTGCCCGCCTTCTACCGTTAGCCTCAGATGGAGTTTGCCTTCACTGAACTGAGATTATGATGGCATTTCTCATACTCTTCTGTTGTTCAGAGAACCCATTAATATTTGTTTTAGTTATTCAGTTAGGTAAATTATTCTGCATTTTATCTTAGTAAGCTTAAAACAAGAAGTAAGATTAATTAATGGAACTGCTGATAGCCTTTTATAACGATGTTGATTCAACTATTATTAATCTGGCAATTCCAAGCATCAAAAATGACAACTTCTGCCGATCAGTTGCACAAATTATATTATTCAAAATGATCCTGGCTTAAATAATAGAAACACAAAAGTAAGAATATATAGAAAAAGAAATTCTTCTTCTTCTTCTGCGTTTATCCGGAGTTCTTTTTTTTCTTTCCGGGCATGATTGCGTTGTGCCTGTTTACAGCAGAACTGCTTTCTTGTGCTGTTAGGCCGACACATCCGACTTCTGCTGGCATTTGTTAACCGGGTTAACCTTCCCGGGATGTCCAATTCAAGTCAATGGTATTAATTTGGGATAAATACAAAAGTCAAGTACATGGAGTCAGTGAGATATATCTCAGAAATAAAGAAGAGAGTAGAACAAAGAAAAACTGCATTTTATAAAATAAAAAACGAATGCAAAAATATTCTTGCATGTTACATAGAACCAATGTTAACATATTGCTTTGAATCCCTTAATTGACGGAAAGAAGATAACACTTTATGAGAAGGATATATGAACAACACGGATATAATATTAAGAGGACTGCTTGAGGACTAAAAGATGCAATAAATTGAGAATTACCAATAATGAAGGCCCTAGTATTCTCAAGTCAGAAGTAGAGAAAGCAATAAACATTTGAAGCTACTGGTTGTAATAAATAATAGATGTTATTCTTTCAGAATAACAGTGTGGTTACCAACAGAAAAGTGGAGCACAAGCAGCAATATTTTGTTTGAGAACTTCTTCTTCTTCTTCCTTCTTCTTTAACGTTCCGAGCCATTGAGGTTCTTTGCTGCAAATACAATCCGTCTCCATTCGTCTCTCTGGTGGACCTTCTCTTGCCAGTCGTTGATTCCAAGTGCTTGTAGGTCTGTACATGTATTATCTCTCCCCCGCCTTCTTGGTCTACCTCGGGGTCTACGATCATTTATTTCCTGAGTGTAAGCGAGTTTTGTTTCCCTATTATCTTCCATTCTTTCTATATGCCCCAGCCATTGTAGTCTATTAGCCTTCATGATACCAGTGATTAGCGGGGACTTAAACAGATCATAAATGTCTTTGTTACTTCTTCTTTTCCACTCTCCACTTTGTGTATCCCTAATGGGTCCAAAGATGCGTCTTAAAATTTTGTTCTCAAAGGTTTGTAACAAGGCTTCGTCTCCTTTCGTTGTACTCCAGGTTTCAGAGCCATACAGCACAACTGGTCTGATCAGTGTTTTGTATATTGTGATTTTGGTGTTACGAGATAGCGCCTTTGATTTTAGTAGATGTTGTAGTGCATAGTATATCTTATTTCCAGAGTTGATTCTAGCTTGTATTTCTTCCCTTATGATGTTGGAGCAGTTGAAGATTGTACCCAGGTATTTGTATGTTTCCGTTCTTTTAATGGTCATATCATCTATTTGTATGTGGCCAGAGTTTCTAGCCATTCCGTCTCTTGAAATTACCATATATTCTGTCTTATCTTGGTTGATAACCAGCCCCATCTGTTGGGCTTTTCCCTTTAAGTGAGTCAATATTTCCAATGTCTTTTGTTCACTTTGCCCTATAATATCTATATCATCTGCATAACCAAGCAGCTTGGATGTTCCTCCAATATCACATTCCTCCTTTACCTTCCTTACAACTTTCTCTAGAGCCAGATTGAAGAGTAGCGGCGATAGTGCATCACCCTGTTTCAAGCCAGATGTTATTTGGAAGGGGTCTGATTTCCTGCCTTTATATGTTACTATATTATAAGTATCTTCCATGCATAGTCTGGTCATGTTGATTAACTTCCTTGGTATTCCAAATTCCTGCATAGCATTCCATAGACTATTCCTATGGACACTATCGTAAGCCTTTTTAAAATCCACAAAAATGTTATGGAGATCTCTTTTATATTCCCAATTTTTCTCGGCTATTTGTCGTAAGATAAATATCTGATCTATTGTTGATCTGTTTTGTCTAAAACCCGCCTGGTAGTCACCTAATATGTCTTCTGAATATGGTTTTAGTCTATTTAGTAATACTGCGGATAGTATCTTATAGCTTGTGGACAGTAGTGATATTCTTCTATAATTTCCACATTGGAACTTGTCTCCTTTCTTAAAGATAGGTTTTGTTTGAGAACACTAACAAAAAATATATATAAATAAAGGCAGAAACAAGTATTTATCTGAGCTCTGTAAACTAAAAAGGTGTTAGTCAGAATTATCACTAACAATTAGTTAAATGCCTGGATGAAATAGATATTGATGTCAAGGGCTGAAGATGAATAACATACACAACAGGAACAAAAAGCAAAAGTATGATCAGGAAAGTGTATTGTGCCGCTTACATACAAACAAGAGGTGTACAGCAAGGGCATTAATATCCCCATGCCTGTGAAATAATACAGAGGATGTATACAAACTGATAAGTGACTAGAACTCAACACCGGAGGGTAAATAAAACAAGAAACAGATAAGTTTCGTTGACTGAAACAAAACAGGATCTTAAAGAAGCAGTAAACTTGGTACAAAACCTATATGATGAAAATAGCACAGGTGTAAGGCGTATGTATAAAAAAAAAAAAGTTATGAACAACAAAGATAGAGCCAAGTCAGTTTGAAAAATTATGGTGAATGGAAAGACACTTGAACAAGTCAATAGTTTATCTTACCTAACTAAGACAATTAACAGATGATGGCAGGCATGAGGTAGAAATATGAAAGAGCAGAAATGATTAAAGCAAACTTCTCACATCTAAACAGTTGAGTTAAAGTTTGTTGCATATCCTTTACAGGATGCTGCAGTCAATCTCAGCATTGTTTGGTTGTTTGTAACCTTTTGGCAAGTTTACGTTCAGTAGTTTGCCATTGCTTTCTGAGCGACTAGCACCAATACCATTTTATTTTTTAAAAAAACCAGCGCAAGGTGGTCTGCTGCCAAATTGCCCGCAGCTGTGTTTCAAATGCGGCATTACGAACTGCGCCCGTAACCCCTTCGCCGCAGAGCCGGCAAACAGCTGAGTAACAAATTAACACTAAGAGTGGTAAAGTGCAGGGGTAGAGAAATCCAGGCACCCAGTAGTCTGAATAGGGCCTGAATTTTCAAATTCAGTTCTACAAATAAATTGTTATTTAATATTTCATTTCCCCCATCAGACGTCTAATATTTGTTTTTAAAATGAGTACCGTATTTTTTGTTGTTTGTGTTTTCTGTTTCCGTGTATTGTGAAATCAGAATAATAAACATGCAATATACATGTTTGCACCATTGCAAACGGACATGTAATTTCCGAAGCCATAAGTTACCTTAACACTACTCGGAAGGCAGAGTTAGCCATCCTGTTTCTGATAGCGGCTCATCTACCAATATGTCATGCGCACACAGCGCTTCATCATTGAGCATTGAGTTATGTAGTTTAACACTTAAATTGTAGAAAGTGAAGAACAAATCTGTGTACTCTTAAAAATTTCTTCTTCAGTAGGCTGACTTTGCCCAAAAATGAAGTTGACTATTGAGTTGTTTTTTTTTTTAACTTCCACTATATAGTTAAATTTCTTGTTTCCTATTCTTCGTGACACCAAGTTCGGCTAATTCTATATCCTTTTTTCATGAGCCAAAAATCAGTCTGATTATTCATGAGCCAAAAAATCAGTCTGATTATTCATGAGCCAAAAATCAGTCTGTTTATTGAGTATCTGGAGACTGTTAATTCTCACTGAGAGAGGAGACAGTTTCAAGTTTACTTACTTTTGGTCAATAGCCCCAGCATACCAACCTGCGCATATCATTGAACAAATGTAAATATCATGTGATAGAAGTAGACGTCAAGAGGAAACCAAAATTTCCCAAGAACCAGTTTATGAGCAGTCACAAAGCTAGATTTATGGTGACTAACATGTTCAAACACTTAATACTAACTTCCTGACTAGACATCATATTGATGAAGAATATAAATATTTTATTACAAGATGGTTTTATACAGCATCCACTTCATCATTTTCGTCATCATGCCAAGAAACAAAATTGCCGATCACATTTTAGGGTACTTTACTGTACAAAGAAGGGACTCCGTGCGCCGAAGATCATGGCAGTAATGGACATCGAGCAAAGAATGTTATATTCTATCAATATCTGATTCTCTCAGCAACTGAGTATGGATTGGAACACTGTGTCAACTGGTAAAATAAAGAGTGCATGCAGAATGAAGCTTTGTGGTTGATACTGGGATGCACAAGGGACATGTCAATAGTGTGTATGCGATTGCCATGGACCGATATGAGGTAGACAGCGGTAAATTGATGTAGCAAGAACAGGTTTACCATAGAAGAGGAATTGTCATAGTGAGAGCAGTTCACGCGATCACTATGAACGAGTACGCACGAATAAGTCAAGGGAAGTCGGTGAGCAACTGATGATGATGATGAAGAACAAAGGGAAACTATTCAGAGAAGTTGCATATCACATGACATTAGTCGTGTGGTCCACGGGAAGGAGACGACTGGACAAGGTTAGTCTAGCCAGGGTCCCAGTTGTGGAAGGACGCAGAACGAGTGTTGAAAGTGAAGCGAGATGAATTTGACATTGCTTTTGTATTTGAACAACGCTTTAGCCTGAGGCGAAAGTGTTTGACGGCTAATTGAGTAGCCATTCCAGTTGTTACAGCGCGCCGAGTTGATGGCGATTGAGCAATGGCCCATGCCGATGTCAAAGGCAAGTGAACGTAAGTTGACCATAGAGTAGCCATTATAGTAGGACTGTGTTTCAGAGCTGTGAACAGTGATTAGACATGTTATCTACTTATCGCACGCCATCCCGCACCTTTCGGGAATGATTGATGTTATGTGCTGCGATCATTGTTTACAAT
The DNA here is from genome assembly GCA_014155875.1 of Cepaea nemoralis. Taxonomy (NCBI): domain Eukaryota; kingdom Metazoa; phylum Mollusca; class Gastropoda; order Stylommatophora; family Helicidae; genus Cepaea; species Cepaea nemoralis. The sequence continues at coordinate 251,076 of JACEFZ010023900.1, forward strand.
AAACTCTGAAGAATGGCAAGGACATTGAGTTGTTCACTGTTTCAAGGCGATGAATGTTTCTGTTTAATTCTGTCACTGCGGCTGAACAGATGAGCCAGCAATCAGCTTCATGGCAGCGATACATCCTAGCCTTACCCAAGATGACAGACAGGTTCAAAGTGGTGCAGACTAAATTATATCTGAAAGTGGCTGCAGACACACAACACCCACTGCATGAACCCACAGGCTGATAAGAGGAAAATAATGGATGATACAAGCAGAGGACACAATCAGATGCGGCAAAGGACACAATCAGATGCAGCAGAGGAGAGGAGTGGTTCAGAATGTCAGTGGAAAAGTCAGACCTGTGTAGGGTCATAACAACACTGGATTAGGAATGATGGGATTTGCCGGCAGACTGCCCAGAACAGGAGGTGCAACAAATTGCGACCCGGCGTTGTAATCATCTACACAGAAGACTCTGTGCTAACAGGTACAAGAAGTGCCAGGGGGTCGTGGCAAAGATTGGTGGATGGTGTTTGGTGCAGGAGAGCCTGGCATATAATACCACAAATATAGTCTGAAAATGGGGGTGGAGGACAAACAGAACACGCATATCATGATTGTAACAGACTCACAAACTATGAGGAGAAAGGTGAAGACGGACATGCTTCACCAGAGTGGTAGGCTTCCATTCAACAATCAAAAATAGAGACCATCTGTTGGATTTTCCCCCCAGGACATGCTGGTGTGGTGGGAAACAAGCAGGCAGACAAATTGGCTGAGTCTACACCCCTTGGTGGGGTACTGGTGCATGATAAGGCAGATGTGGTTGGAGCTCTTTGGAATCATGTGTATAATGCAGAAGAATGAGTAGTTCACTGCTTGGAGAGAATGGTGCTGCAGGGAGTGACAGAGGATCTAGCCGACACTCAAAACTCAGAGTAAAGCCATACGGGCACATAATCAGACTGCTACCATTACTATTGGGACTCTTCATTGGGTTGGCTTTTGTAGATGAGGATGGAGAATTTATGGTAATGTCCCAAGTGATGTGATGTCAGCTCTTGACTCAACTCAACTGTACAAACTAAAATGAACAGCACTTCTTGAGCAGTCAGTTATCATGTGTACAAGATCCGACTGTCTGACCTCTTGCTGTCTTTTGCTTCACTAAACAGCCATATTTCATTAGTTAGGGAATATATGTCATGGTCAGTTTTACACACTCAATATGTCCTTTCTTCATCAATTAAGTGATAATTTGCATACTTTAATTCAGTACTAATATATTCACTGATTACATACATTTATTTTATTTAATCCTTTCAGCAAGGTCCAATTTAAAGAAACATTTTAGAGTTTATTTTAATTTCTCTAGCAACAATGTCTAACTTAACCCCACATCTTGACCCCAGCTACAATAGCTGAAGTTCTTGTTGCATTTCTAAACTGGCTATTAGATTTTTTTACTAATGAAGTTTTAGTTTCCCATATGATCAGTTGAAAATTTAGTTTGCCCTAAAATAAAAAACAGTTTCAGAGTTTATAGATGACTAGAAACTAGAAACTTCAGGAGGTACAGTTGGACTAATGTTATTATATTAGCTCTTGTCAACACATTTGTTTTTCATGTACTATGTGGGTGAAACTAAATGCAGAACTGGAGAGAGGTTTCTGTGAGTGAGTCAGAGTGAACTGCACCACCATTTCATTCATTCACTACAGACTTACAGTTACAGTACTAAGTACACTACAGGATATCTATCTGTAAAATGGTATGAGTAAGCAAATATTTATTTATTTCGTGTGTGGTTTTCCCTCCATCAGAAAGGAGCATAACACAACTACTATAGAATGTTTTAATTCCAGAAAAACTTAGTAGTAATACTTAGTAATAGTAGTAAGCTGCACCCCAAGACAATGTTGTGAAGTCTAGGATTGGTGCTTCTGTGTGTGTGAGTGTGTGTTTTTGACTTTTTTGTCAAATGAGGTTGCCATCTAATTAGTCATCTATGACAAAACTCACAGAACTGATTATGTAAGAAATCTGCAAACTCGCTTACAAGGAATGCTGTCAACATAAACCAATAAACAATTGGTGAAACTGACTTGACGGTGACACGTCCGTCGTGTACACATTCCATTCTTGGCACCACTGCAGGGACCTCACCTCTCACTCGTTTCAAAATTCCTAACTTAAAACTTTCAATTCTAACTCTTACCATCAGTTCTCTGGATATCAACATTTACGCCTATCTTCATTACGATCGGCTGGCTCATTATGCCGCTTTCCGGCGTCGATCACTAAGAAGTAAATAATTTCGGGGATAAATTGAGCAGAAGTCAGAAGGCCTGCGGATTCCCTTGTGCTACGGGATAAACATGACGCTGGGAACATCAAACCTTCCGTTACTGCGGTCTTTTCAAACAGCACAGCGCATGCGCAATGGGCTCTTCCAAATTCGAACTGGCCTCAAAATAACAGAATGAAAATTACCAGAAGCTGAATCAGATACACAAATAGATCTTGACATATTGTATTTATTTATATTGTTCTCGTTACATGACATGTCCTATTAAATGTTGTGATTGTGATATGTAATGACTTCTACGATTTCTTCAGATATTATATGTTGGTTACTTCGCGTAATTAACTAAAACAATCACATTAAACAATCTCACATATGTATACATTTATTTTTTGTTCCATCTCCTGTTCAGCAGTTGTCAAATATGTGATATGTGTCACTATTGCTAATAATTATTTATCCTCTTTATTTGATTAGCCCACAGTTCTGAATTCAATAATTAGATGCATATGCTTTGTTATTGTAGTCATATCCTGTTTAGCACTTCTTAGTTACGGATACGGGCTCTGTGGCTAAGGTGTTACGAATTGCATTCGTATACCACGTTCGAAACAGTTGCTTGCGATTTGGAAGCAGGCTGCCTTACGTTGGTTTCCATACAACAGCATTAGTACATGTCGTTCAGATAGCAGTGGCAAACTACTGAATGTAAAGATAAACAAGTTGCGGATATGCACTGTCTGGATGTCATGTGAGATGGCGGACCACGATCACCAATGTTTACCGGCATTTTGTATGGTGACGATGAATCGCCTATTAACATCTTTTATATATCATGCGCCCACTATATTAGATAGTCGACAATTTATCTTCACTGCACATCAAACCATCCACTCCAAATGCGCTGAGATCCCTTCAATATCCAACTTAGTGTGTAATGGCTAAAGACACCAATTCTGTTTGGTTCAATATTCTTCTTTGTTCCTCTACATATCGCTCTTGTTTGGCGTCATCTCTTTTGACTTGATTCTCTGGTCGTGCAGTCTTGTCGTGGTTACAGATTCACAGCCATCATTTGATTCGTTTAATCGCCCTGCCTCTCGGAGGGCATACATTATATCAATCCATTGCTCGTGCGCTGTCCAAAGTAGCCACGCACCTCAAGTATATCAGACTGTTCGTTTCCCATTAAACATGCGAGGCCTGGCACAAAAATGAAGCTGATTTGTGTCAGCCTTGACCCTGTCAGAGACTCCACTCACTGTCTACAGGCGAAACCCATCTCGATCTTTCGACGTATACTCCCGTCTCACGTCTCATGTCAGGCTATTGCTCTAGCTGTTGTCATCACCCCCATAGTCAGGCTACTCGTCAATGCGAAAGCACCACACTCTTCCTTCACAGTTCTGCCTCTGACCTGAGCCGTAAAAGCCTATGAGCTCCTAGCGTATCGAAAAAAAAACACACTTATCTGTGTAGATACTCACATCACCTCAGAAGAACTCAAGGCGTGAACTTCTACCTCCACAATGACCGCGTTTTGATGTTGTCTGCACATCCTATCGAGTCTGATGCATGCTGAAAAGGGCGTACCGTATATTTGTTCGCGCATGCATCCATTCCTCACCTGGTTCTATGTCCTCAAGTGACCCGACCTGTTGAATAATGTTCTCGGCCTGACCCAGCCATGATTTACTCTTTGTAACCTCCCCCCTTTCCTTTTTTTTTCTTTCTTGATCACTGTTCAGTGGATGTTTTGTGTCGGAAATGACACATGCACTGCAAATCCTTGTTATGTTGCCTTGATTAGAAAATCAATGAGTTATAGCATCGTCCTGCATGATGTATCTTTTGAGCACCAACTTATGATGAGCAAAGCCTTGTTCTGCATTCTTTCCAGTGTCTTCCTCCTGAGGGCGTCATCAATCACCGAAAGGGTCGGATCCTGGTATAGGAGACTGAGTCGACGCTGCCCACAGTTTGAGACCGCTATTACCCTCAAAGCAGCCATGCCTTTCCTAACTGTCATTACCTATGGTCTGCGTGCTCAGAAAAAAGCAAACGCCTATCAACTATCATGCAACACATTATATATAGGAGGATGGATGGTGGTAGAATGCCAAAGAAATCTTTTTTTGGTGAATTACAGATGGGTAAGAGATCTCAGGGTCGGCCTCTACTACGATACAAATATGTGTGTAAGCGGGACATGATTGATACAGGCATTGATAACGCACATTGGGAGCAAGTCGCCGCTGAACGTGCTGCATGGAGGGCAACTATCAGAAATCGAATAAAGACGAAGGAGAAAATGATTGCAGATAAAGCACACAGCGAGCATGCGTGACCTAAGACGGTGCATAATGATGGAAATGACCATGTTTTCACATGCATTCACTGTGGACGAACATTTACTGTGCGAGTTGGCCTTACCAGATACATTTGCTACCGCCATGAGTTGTCGTTATTATGCCTTTTTGAAGCACAATGTACCAAACTATGGTCTGTCAAGACGGCAAGGTGCCAAAGTTATGTTATATATATATATATATATATATATATATATATATATATATATATATATATATATATATATATATATATATATATATATATATATATATATATATATATATAAAGTTTTATTGACTACACAAAGGCTTTCGATAAAGTCAGACATGATAACATGATGAAGATGCTTGGAGATCTGCGAATTGATGGAAAAGACCTTAGTCTTGTAACAAACATATATTGGAAACAACAAGCTGCCATAAAGACTGATAATAAAGTAGGTCAATATCAGCTTATTAAGAGCGGTGTGAGACAGGGATGTGTAATGTCTCCAGATCTTTTTTCCATGTACTGTGAACATATTTTAAGAAATGTAGAAGATGTCAAAGGAAGCATCACTGGGGGACGTAACATCAACAACATTAGACATTAGATATGCGGATGCTACAGTATTGATTGCAGACAATGAGCAGGATCTGCAACATTTAGTAGATGCAGTTGTTGCACACAGTGAACAGCTTGGGTTAGAATTAAATTATAAGAAGGCACAGATTATGGTCGTCACTAAGGAGAGGGAAATACCACAGTGTAATGTATAAGTAAATGGGAATATTCTTAAGCAAGTGAATCGGTACAATAATCTCGTAACAGTTATAAAATCTGATAAGAGATGCCTTGGAGAAATTAGAACAAGAGTCGCCATGACGAAGGTAGCCTTTAGCAAGATGGAAAACATACTGAGATGAGTTGTCCTCATCTTCTATATACAACACTTCAGGTCATACTATGTCATTTGTATGAACGCCGAACCTGGACACTTACTGCATATTTATCTTTTGAATGCAAATTATCATATTCAGGTGAACATGTGTAAATTGCGGAAATTAAACAAATGCTATCTATATCACACAGATAGTTTCGTGGGCATCATAGTTAAGCCCAGCTTATAACAAAAACGTATGGCTTCAGACAACCTCATTTACCAAAACTGTACGAGAATGTTTTGAGACAGATGACTGGTATCTTGGCGTCTTGACAGACGACAGCTTGTAAAATGAAGTTATACCTCTCCATAGGACAAAGTCTGGGCCCAATTTAGAGACCATGTGTTGCCCATGTAACATGATCCCTCTCTTGGCCTGCCTAGTCTACTCCAGAGGAAAGGTAACACCAATACGCCTGGAACTAGACAAGCTGCCATATCAGCAAAGAAAATGCTCTAACAATAGAAAATAAAAATATCTTATCAATGCTCTAACTGTCAACCTGTCGGAGCTTCCATCCTAGACCAATTGTTGACCAATGCCTGGTCTGTCCGACCGAGACATTTGTCTTTAAATTCCATTCCTTTGTAATAGGTTGAGGTTTGTACCCTCCCAATTGCGCTCCTCCGCCAATAGCCTTTGGCACAATGCGGGGTGTTGGGTTTGGTGAGCGGCGCCACGAGAATGTCGTGAATCTGAACTAAATACAGCTTTTATTAGACATCAAGGTAAAGATCTGAGTAACAGCTAGAAGTTGGAGGAGGAGGAAGGAGAGAAGGAGGAAGTAAAGAAGGAAGGAAGAACGAAGAAAAAGAAGGATGGAAGGAGAAGAGAAAGGGAGAACGTTAGGAAGGATGGTAGTAAGGAAAGGGAAAGGAAAAATAAGATGAAAGAAAGGACAGAAAAGAAGAGGAAAAAGAAGAGGACTGGGATGAATGAATGGAATAATAATACACGATAAAAGAAGAAGAATAAAAGGAATAAGAAAAGAAGAGGAATAATGAAATGAAGAAAAGAACTATGACGGAAGCAAATAAGAAGTGGAAGGAAGAACAGAAGGGAGAAGATAAAGAAGAAGAAGACAAACACGGAATGAAGCGAGAAACAAACACATATGAAGCAGAAGGAAAAGGAAGGGACAGAAATTGCCAACAATATTCCACCGTAACATTAAACAAAACAGCTATTCCACCACTTTCAGACTACAAGATTAAGTTAAAAGTGAGTTGCATATCCTTTACATGACGTAGCATTCAACTCCAGCATGTTTTGGTTGTTTGTGATTACTAGGAACGTTTACTTTCAGTAGTTTGCCATTGCTTTCTGAACGACCGACACTCATACAAAGTATTTAAACCAATGCAAGGCAATCTTCTTCCCAATCATCCGCAGCTGTGTTTTGAACGCAGTAAGTGGGATCACACATGGCATTTATAACTTCATCGCCACAGAACCGGATATCACAAGTTAATCTCTGCAAAATGAAAGGTGCAAGCATTTACATGTCTGCTTCTACTTTTGCCCTTCATTCCACACAGGAGGCAAAGATCTTCAATCAACTCAGCCCAAGCCCTCCCATCTTTAGCTATCGCACGTAGCTCTGTCCATGTCCATCCCGTGAGTTCCACATTGGTCAATTTGTCATACCATTTTATTTCTACTATTTAGCGCAAGCAAGTACGAGGGTAAGGTAATAAGTAAGTCACAAATGGCTGTAGAAAAATAACTAAAGATGATAACAACTTGAAACCAGTTTATTTTTATAGATACACTGTCTCTTTATTTCTGAACATGCTTGCTTGCTTGCTTGTGTTCGTTGGCTTGAGCTCCAACGCAAAGTCCTGTATGTCGGATGAAGGCATTCTGTTGTCCAACATCAGTCTGATGTCATACAGGACCTGAAGTTTGCGTGAGTATCCCCGTTGTCCCATGTCTGACTTATTGGTGTGCAGACTGGTGGTTCCTCGCCGTACAGGCAGACATTCTCCGACTTCGGAGGAATCGGCGATCCTATTGACTTCAGCCAGGACTCCGAAGGGACCTGTTGCCCAGGACGCTCGACGAGGAAGCGTCAATAGGGCTTGGCCAGTATATAACCCGGCCCTGGTGCCTTGGAAACACCTCTGATTCCTATTTCTCAACATAATTTCCGCCAACATTGATGCACTTATCCCATCGGTTTATCAGTCCTCCCAAACCGGCTGCACAGAACTGCGTGCTTTGTTTTCATTTACCGGCCATCCCACAGAATTGTGTGACTTACTTATTGACTCGCCCTCGTAACTTTTTCTACCCAGCTATGCACCGCTTTACGGGACAAACATTTGTCAGCATAAACAGGAAACCCACCTTGGCGGGAGACATTTCGCGAATGACGCCAAAGTTGAATGTGAAGTGAAAACGTGGTTTAGAAAACAGAGCACTCAATTCTATGCAGTCGGTTTGGGAGGACTGATAAAACGATGAGATAAGTGCATCAATGTTGGTGTAAATTATTTGAGAAATAAAAGGACAATGTATGTATAAAAATAAACTGGTTTCAAGTTGCTATCATCTTTAGCTATGTTTCTACAGCAATTTGTTAATGCAGTTTATTTGTAATCGCCTTTGGGGCAATGGTCAACCCAACGAAGACAGCAGTGACATGGTTCTCTTTGAATAACCATATTGTCAACACTTCAACACCAACTGTAACTCTGTGTTCAGAGACTATGGTAAGAACGCAAGCAATGAATTACCTGGGGATACGTTTTAATCGAAGCCTTGCTAATAATGAGCGCATAGACCAGATGATAACAAAAGCTAAGCGGGGTTTGGCTGCGATGGGTGATGGCGGCAGCAAACTGTGAGCAGCGCCATCTATGACTTTTATACGAGGGTCTGGTTATGTCTGTTTTTGAGTATGAAATGGCGATACTGACTGACTCTCAGCCGAAAGCAGATGGAAAGGATACAGAACGAAGCTGTGCGTATTATACTTGGATGTACAAGAGATACAGCATGCATGGCGATGCGCTATCTTATTAATTTTCCAACCATTGGAGACAGATTACAAATTTGCAGACCACGTGTCTACCTCAGAGTCAATGCAAACACACAATATCCACTGCATAAGTGAAATTAAGAAGGTGAAGGGCAGCAGGTTAAAAAGAGGAAGGTCATGGATAAGGTCAAGCCGAAGACATTCTTCAACAGGTGTGTTCACTTGAGGCCTTAGAACCTGCGACGTTGACTGAAACGTCCTATAGTTGATATGCAACCAACTAACTGGCCTCACTAGTCCAATACAGTGTGAGTTGAGATTTCAATATTAAAAGATATATCACTCTTATACAAACCATTACACAGTCAAGAACGCGTTTATACGCTTGAGCCGCCTTGGGTGTATGGTGGACGGACGACCCATATTTTGTATAGATCAATCTGCACAGTCCAGCCACCGCTAATTCCCAAGACATTTCCTAATATACACTTTAGGCTGTGACAAGCTGGCAGCTCGCATGTGCATGTAATAAATCTGCCCCGATGTGGAATCTAATCCCTTGACCACTGGGCGGCAGGCGAGGACCTGTCCCACATGCTGCTATAAAACAGTTGTTGCATATCCTTTACAGAACGTAGCAGTCAACTCCAACTTTGTTTGATTGTGATTCCTGAGCAAGTTTACGTCCAGTCGTTTGCCACTGCTTTCTGAACCACCGGCACTCATACCATTGTATGGAAACCAACGCAAGGCAGTTTGCTTCTAAATCGCCGGTAATCGTGTTTCGAACTCGGTATGTGTGATTACGAATTGCATTCGTAATCCCTCGTCACAGAGCCGGCATACTGCTGTGTGTGTGTGTAGTTTTGTATTAGTATTCTGTTGTGATAATTTGGCTGTGTACAGCGTGTGCCGCGTGGCCCAGTGTTTACACACCCGCTTCACACGCCAGTGATCCGGGGTTTGTTTCCGGGTCCGGTCAAGGATATGCACTACTGACGAGCTCAAACGAGAGCGAAACTCGAGTCTAGTGCTTCCACATTGACGTGGATAGGCCTTAGGTTCATACCGGAATACGATCAGCGTTGTCATGTAGTGGGTTGTGCTCAATATTCAAATGAACAAGCACTGTAATGTACATTTCCGTTCACTGAACATTGAAACTACGAAACAAAACAAATAACACTTTTGGATGGCGATATAATGTCCTTCTGTACAAATGGAAAGTCAGATTTTGCAATATATTATCCTTCGACATTAATCAGTTAAAGGCAAGAGAATCGACTTCAGTGTAATGGGTTATATTTTTTTTATTTTTGCGCTGGCTCGCTTTGAACTCAAGCGTAGTCCATACACACTGCTTCTAGTAGTGCTGGGCTGAATTTTGTGTGTGGATTAGCTTTCAATATTACTAGTGTCACTCGCCATCAGGCGAACCCACTCCGACTTCAGAGATACTTGTAATTAACGTCCTCAAGTCAAGGACGACCTATTCCAAATCGCCCGGTGTTATTTCCGCAGAAACCGTCTGCCGAACTCCTAGCACAGAGAACGACCTTTGTGTCTCCAGTGAAGACTAATCAGCAGTCTCCGATTAGTTAGCTGCATGCCCTTTATAGGACTTAGCAGTCAACCCCATATTCTTTTGGCTGTTAGTAATTCCTGGGCAAGTTTACGTTCAGTTGTTTGCCATTGCTTTCTGAACGACCGGCACCCATACCATTTCATAAAAAAAAAAAAAACGCAAGGCGGTCTGATGCCAAATCGCATAAGCTATGTTTAGAACGCGGGTATGCGGGATTACGGACTGCGTACGTAACCCATTCGATACAACAACAAATTGCACCCGTGAACCGGCTGACGGAGTGGGGAAACGAACCCACAACCTTCGTAGCGCGACACTGAGATCCCACCCCGGCATTTATTAGCTTTCGTTTGTGCGTGATAATGAATGCGGTGCTAATCTTTTATTTTTAGACCAATCGGCACTCGAAAGGTAATGTGGTCAATATCAACCTGATCGTCTTTGCTTCCCGGGTCATTTCCTAGTATACATTTTAACTGATTACGTGCCATTAATTACAATCTCCGTGGCCAAGTCGTCAAGCCGTTTGCCTCGCGCTCCGAAGGTTGTGGCTTCGATTCCGGGCTACGTCTTTCCGTTCACGAGTACATTTTTCTCGGCGACTCCTGGGGGTAGTCGCTGGAACTACGGAGTTTGTGCTTTGTACGACGGCTTTCGGCAGGCCGCCTTACGGAAGGAGAACGAGGCATATGGGAGAAAACCCGGTGCAATGAAGTCGATCCTCTCGACTTTTGAGACTTTTAAAAGACTTTTTGAGTAATTGCCATGGGATGATTAATCGTCTTAAGCAGTTTCCCGTATCTGCCATGGGCATGTATATCGCTAAAATGTTATCATTGCGAAATGTTGTCTAATTAAAATATAAATATAGTATTTCCTCCTAAGCAACCTCTTTTAATTTGGATATATAATACAGCATATCTTCTACCACATTAACAACCTTTGGGTCACAACTGTGATACGCCTCTACTTTCCATTTTCTGCCATCGATTTCTGTTTGGTCCAAACCTACTTTTACTTTTTGTTTGGCACTTAATCTATTAAACTGTGTGGTTCTGAGAATCCCTCCCCTCGGTGAGTCGAACACATGACCACCAAGCCGTAGGGCAAGCGTGCTAGCCCCCGTGCCACTGCATCACACATCATGATAACTTAGTAGACAATTTCCCAAGACACGCAACAAAGGAAGCGACACGTATAAACAAAGCCTAGTTCTAGATCCGTCGGTTTAATATCTGATTTATTCATCGCAGGTTGCTCTTTTATATCCGTTAAACAGGGCGTCTATTATTAGCGCTGTGGTTAAATGGCGATACCAAAAGCCGGAAATTCTGTGACAGGGAGGCTAGCTTAGTTAAATCTGTCCTGATTACTTTCCGCTAAAGATTGATGCCTGGTCGACAATCATAAACAACGGGGGATTCCTGAAGTACAGTCGGTGTATAAAAAAATAGTGCCATCATAATCATGCAGATTGATATGGTCACGTGCCTCGACATGAACAGAAAAAAGGACCAGTTATTTCAGATCGCAAGCTTAAACTAGTCTTTAATGACGACTGACTGCCACCTGGTTTTTCTACACAATATGACCATCATCATGTGCCATGCCGATAAGCGTGGGCGCTCATGTTTCCCCATCTCACACGATCACCACAGTCTTGGATCAGATCAGTGTTCTGGTCCCGATCATACCATATGACCAAGCCATCCAGGTATTTATCGCTTATCTTCCCCTTGCTCTTTTCCAATCACGTTTGCTAGTTGTCACTAATCTTTCACCTGTATTTCCTATCATTTTGTATGTTGCATATCCCTTGCAGGGCGTTGCAGTCACACCAGCATTTTCAGCTGCTGTTGATGTACTAGGCAAATTTTAGTTCAGTAGTTTGCCATTGCTTTCTGAACGACCGGCTCCCATACCGAGACACCATAACACAACAAAACACTATCTGCTGCACAAATAAGTCATGGCTGCGTTTCGAACGCCTGGTAAGCGGCTCACAAACCGCCTTCGCAAGCCTTTGGTCACGGAGACGGCTGAATGAGCTATACATGTGTCAAATTTCTATTTTCTCAGCCTACTCCTTCATGGTCAGAGAAGCCTCTTGTAAATAAATAGGACCCGCCTAAATAAACAGCCCAGAACAGAGCTTTCAACCGGAGTTCCACGAGTGGTAGCCAGGGGTGTCTCGAAATGTCCAAACACATGTGTCTTCGTGGCAGGGAAATTCCCGTAGGTGGGGCGTAGTGGAGTTATCTAGGTCTCAAGTTATTTTTAACATAGGGGAAGGCGACTAGATCGTAGAGGCCTAGAACGTTCGTGAACTTTCTCGTTGTTGATAGTTAGGACTGGCGATATGCACCCGGACAACCTGTGAACTGATGATGAATGGGTTTCTCGTGGATAGAACCCATGTTTCTCGGGGAAAGTGATTTTCTCCAGGACAAGCAAATTCTGAGTGCTTCGAGAGTTCTACGCAACCCAGAAGCTAACCAATTTGCTGTCAGTAGCAGTCACTTCTTTCACCTGAGCGGACGCAGAATTTCAGTCCATATATGTCTACATGGAGTTGTCAAGCACCCGACAAGATTATGGCTGCCTGCGGTATTCAGTTCACGCTTTAAGATAAATACACAATTACGTCTTTGCTTGTCTTGATTAATAGAATTACGCGATTGTAAGTACCGCTATCTGTGCTGGGAGTACGTCGACACATGAATATTAATTAGGGTGATCGGGACAAGGCTTGTTTGTTTATTTCTTAGTTCTAACAGTAAGTCTTTGAATATTGTGTAGAACTAGGGATTCATTGAAGACCTTTATTACAGGCCAGGGTGACTAGATCGGTATAATATTTGTGTGCTGTAAGATCTTGAATTTATTTGTGAGAGCATTATAATTGCTGTAATATTAGTTAATGCTAGTTCTCAGTGTTATGCTAGTAGACAGAACAAAATTAAATAAGTCGTGCCATGTGTTCTGATGAATATTGATTAATCAGCTAGGTTAGTGAGGGTGCTGCTTTATGTCATGTGAATGTGGTGCTGCTTTATTTCCCGTGAATGTGGTGCTGCTTTATTTCCCTGTGAATGTGGTGCTACATTATTTCCAAAGGAATGTGGTGCTGCTTAATTTCCTGGGAAGGTGGTGCTGCTTTATTACAGGGATTGTGGTGCTGAGATATTCCAGGAGAATGTGCTGATGATTTGTTTATTGTCATTGTTTTAATGAGTTAATTCATATGGGGTCGTGGTGAATATATCCTCGCGATTCTGGAAGGAACGGCGTGTTGTGGTACGACGCGAGTCCGAGTGGAATAGCGTGTGTATTTACGTCGTTATTTCAAGAGGAACGTTCGATCATATACTCTACACTTTCATCTGCTCTATTCTTATTATCTAGGGACACCTATAGTAGGAGTAGGGGATGAGGAGAAGGGTTCTTCTATACTTTAAGAGACAACAGGAATTATGGGATGTAATGCTTGCTGCATTCTAAATTTGAGATGACTAGCCCTGCTAGTCCAGTTAAACCGTTCACACTTTGACCACCGCTAATTAACGGGGTAAGGAAACGGGGTTGGACTTACACCATCTACATGGGGTGGAAAATCATGTACATGTATAATACTTCTTGCCTTCTATATCAGAGAGGGTATCAAGGAGGGTTTCTCTATGGTCTGGGAAGGAGATCCCAGAGGAGAAACTATTGATTGATTGGAGGATTTATTTATTTATTTATTTATTCATCTAATAATGATTGATTGATTAATGATGATGATGATGATGATGATGATGATGATGATGATGATGAAGGGGAATTGTCCGAATGGACAGTTCTACATGCGAAACGACTCCTAAATTTGTGTAAGATTTAAATATTTTACTGTAGCGATTGCAGAAGAGAGCGAGAGCGGGAGGCACAAGGATCAGGGGATAGGGGTTCTGAATGACCAGACTGGTATTTACTGAAACCGTGCCTCCCAGACGAGCAATTCCAGGTGCTTCCTGACAATGGAATCGCACTCAGGCCTGAATTTTTTTCATGATAGAGAAAATCCAGTAACCCTCAATGATAGGTTACTAACTAGCTGAAGGCATGTGTTATGAGGATGTGCATGTATGTCAGAGTTTGTGCCGAATGCTCTCACCAACCACTCTTCTTGCAGGGTTTGCCTTCCATGTTGTAATTACGAAGCTTAACCTGAGATGGAACGATATGGCTACGCGCTCACTCCAGGGAGACCGCCCATGCTCGAATGAAGTGGACGCTCTGGGAGCCAGTCAGCATCGTCTCCTTCTTTGAGAGCAACTTTAACTTGTGCCTACCGGGTAGTACAATCTGAGGTGCAATGTCTTCTACCAGGTGAGGTGAAGTCCGACGATTAATACATGAGCAGATCATGATTTGGTCTAACAGAATGATCGTCTATTGAGACTTTATTGTTGCTAGATGAACCATAAAAATGACCACCGATCTATATGACCAGACCCAGTTGGGGTCAGATCCGTCCTGATATTCGTCGCCTATACTAGTGACAGTTAACATCGAATGACGATGGAGCTTCTGAGAATTTCTAGGACCCAGTGCGGGTCAGTCGGACATTTTGGACTGTAGTTGAGCTACTAAGCTCCAACATGTGTGCAGCACTTAGTGATCGTCATTGGGGGACGCCTTATGTCAGAGGGTCACCCCAGTCAGATCTTATGTGAGAACTAGTTGTGGTGTCATTGAGTGACACTTATTCAACTAAAATTAGTGCTAGTAATATCCAGTCACAAGATTTCAGAATGACCGATCCCATTTAGAATTCACCGGGGCCTTGGATGAAAGCATGAAGTGTCCGCAACTTTCAAGTCAGCTTTGTTTGGACGGAGCCCAGTGAGTCTACGAAACCGACCAGACGGACGCACTCAACAGACCCTCACGTGCCTCATGATGACAATTGGGTCATCTCTGAATCTTCTATACTCTGTTGTCTAAACTAGATATAAACCTACTTTCAACCTTACTCTTCAACCTTCTTATCTGGACTCTATTGTACAAATACATTATGCATTTTTGTTACCATGTCTTTGCTTGAGTTTATGGGTGTCTTATGGGCTGAGTCCCCTAAGGGTAATTATCCATAGGTTGGGAAGTGAATGACAGGTGAAGTTCCGAGTCTTAGGGGTTCAGTAGACGAACTATACTTGTGTTGTGGTCAGTACAGGGTAGGAAGGTCGAAGTGTATCCCTACCTGTCAAAGCCCCACCGGTACTAGTACAAGGGGTTCCGCCGAAACAGACCTAAATCGCCTGAATGCAACATTTCTGTCCATCTGGTTTATATACATAAAGTAGGACAGACACTTGGATCATCGCACATAGTTCCCTGAGCAACGTAAACATTTGCGTAAGGATCTGCTCCAGCAGAAAGGTTGAAAAACACTGGCATAGAGACCAGCTCGCGGCTAACACCTTGACCGGGGAATTTTTCTGAGCTGGTGATGATATTTTCTTAATATCATGAGGCTTCTATGGCAATTTTATGCTATGTTTCCTACTTTATTGCCTCTATTCACACTTGTAGTTCACTTACCTATCACTGTCAAACAAAGAAATCCTTGTTACAAAACCTATGAAATGGATGACTGTCAAAAAGAAGTTAGTATTTCAGGAGCTTCGGACCTGTGTTGACAGCCGGGCACATCTGGGGGAAGGAAAGGTGCGTGTGTGTGTTGCCATGGAAACCATTGTAAAGTCAGAGCATAGGCGGCGCTACCACGAACCGAGGAATGACTTGGAATGGCGCGAAATAAGCAAACATTACAATAAACAAGAAAATCTAGATAGAATAATTTGTGAAAATCTGGATAGAATAATTTGTAATTGAAAATAGTAAATTTAAGACACATAACAGCCAGGAGGTCTCCGCACGTGTGAAGATCTCCTATTATTCGAAACATAATATTTACATTTAAATTGTATCACAACGTCTCATGTTCCATACGTTATATCAAGCAAGTTCGAGTACCGTCGGCGGGCAGGGGGAAATGACGTCGCGGGCCGGATCTCTGGTGTAGAGGCATGATCCTCCACGCCAGCCGGCAAAGCACTGGGTGATGATGATGATGATGATGATGATGATTATGATGATGAGAATGATGATGATGATATTGATGATGTGTGCAGTTTTCGGTTGGCACACTCACGTAAACATGTAAGCAATCGCTACAACGTGTACTGGGTGTATTTTTAATGACTGTGGGATGTTTTAAAATATTGCTGTTCCAAGTTGTGTATTTACCTTTTATGTTGCATGAGTTCACAAAGGGTGAATCCAAAACTTGGAACGGCAATATTTTCAAAAACCGCACAGTCATTACAAAATACACTCTATATGTAACGTTTAGTTCACGGCAGAAATTGACGTAATATTAAGAACTTCTTTTAGGCCGTTAACTGATTAAGTGCCATGGGATGATTAATCGTCTGAAGAGACTTCCCGCATCGGCCATGGGCTTACAAGCAGAAGCTTTCCCTATGCAACCCCCTTTAATCTGATACATCATACAACATGTCTGTTACCATATTAACAACCTTTAAATCATAACTGTGACACATCCCCAATTCCCAGTTTCTCGCCATCCATGTTTGTTTGGTCCAAACCTAATTTTAGTTTGGCATTGAATCTGTTATCTACAACAGGTAGCAGCGAACCGCCGGACATGGAGAGCCATGACTTCTGCCCTATGCGCCGACTTAGGCTCAAGAGGAAAGACTAACTAACTAATTGAATCTGTTAAATATTATCAACCAATTAGGTTTCCATAATGACGGTTGCTTGCAATGGATCTCCAACACTTGCTGTCTTTCGCCATTGTTATAAAATGCGACACACTCTTGATGTTATCTTCTCACTTGTATCGCTGTTTACCTCTTGTCTGTCTGCCTTCAGTACATCCCTGATGGCATCACTTGTGTGTTCAGTGTAACTCCACCGCCGCTGTACCGCCGCCCTCAATATTGATATACGATGCGCCTGTCTTCGAAAGGTTTATCTGCCACCAATAAGGTCTTTTTCATGGCACGTGCAGCCTTAATGTCTTTAACTAGGATGACACATTGTTTTCAAAGAGTATTTTTAGATTAAGTGTCACGTTTAACCGTGGGAGGAACATGCACCATGATAGCGGTTAATGGAATGTAGTGAGATTTGATTTATACAAAGAATATCTTTATATCTTATTTAAACATCACGTAATAAATCAACCAGAGCAGTCAACACACATAGATCTATGTCTCTCCAACTTCAGGCGAAAGCAGGACTGCTCGTATTCTCTCTTAACTACACGTATATAAAAGAACGCGTTTTTACGGTGTTCCGACTGTTATGTGAGGTTTGTATTTATTTCCACATGGGGATTTCCAATTCTAGTGGGTATAAATGAAATAAATTTAATGTATATCATTATTGTGTTGCTGCTGCAACCAACAACAACAACAACAACAACAACAACTACTACTACTACTACTACTACTACTACTACTACTACTACTACTACTACTACTACTACTACTACTACTACAACAACAACAACAACAACAACAACAACTACTACTACTACTACTACTACTACTGCTGCTGCTGCTGCTGCTGCTACTGCTGCTGCTGCTACTACTACTACTACTACTAGTACTACTACTGCTGCTGCTACTACTACTACTACTACTACTACTACTACTACTACTACTACTACTACTACTACTACTACTACTTCTATTACTACTACTACTACTACTACTACTACTACTACTACTACTACTACTACTACTGAAGCTGCTACTACTGCTACTACTAGTACTGCTGCTGCTGCTACTATTACTACTATTACTACAACAACAACAACAACAACAACTACTACTACTACTACTACCACTACTACTACTACCACTACTACTACTACTACTACTACTACTACTACTACTACTACTACTACTACTACTACTACTGCTGCTACTACTACTACTACTACTACTATTACTACTACTACTACTACTACTACTACTACTACTACTACTACTACTACTACTACTACTACTACTACTACTACTTATCTCAGAATTCCAGGCTGTTATACTCAATATCACAGCCTGGGATTCTGAGAAAAGAGTCATGTTTTCTTCTTCAAATTTAATTTTCGCTTCATTGTTCAAAATGTAAAATATTTTTATTCTTCTGATCCCATTCTTATGTCTTAATGTAGCCAATGGGGTGGAGTTGGGGGAGTGCGGTTGTGGGGGGGGGGGGTGGGGGGTTCTTCTCCGTGATTATATGTTGTGATTTGTGTATGTATTTATTTGCTAATGAAGGCTAGTCGCCGCAATTTACCGCAGTACCATTAATTTTATCCATCCCTTATTCAATGACTTGTCTCACGCAGAATGTTTTCCTCATAACAGTCCTGTAGACACTTAAGTGTATTATATAAGCTTGAAGTCCCACCCCTTTGTCGTGTGTAAATTAGCCTATCACGTCTTGAATTGTGATCTTCCTTGTCTCTGCTTCTCCAATACATCTCCCTGCGTAGTTAGCTTGTCCAGAAATGCCTCTAGTTTTACATGCACAAAATATTTCATTTTCCTATTTTATTTGTCCTATGAAACAATCGTCTTCGATATGGAAGTCTTGTTGTATAGCTCTGTTTCCTCTTCTTTCATCCAGTAATTTCTCAATACTCTTCAGTAACTCTTCTCTTCAAAGGCACATGAGTGCGTTTCAGCTGATTTGTTAAATGTCCAAGTCTCACACCTGGATGTTGCCACTGAAAACATGCATGCTCTCAGTTTGTTGTTCTATCTCTTTCAATCCATACATGTATTAATTGCATTTGTATGTGTAGTAGGCCGGTCACCGTGGCCAAAGGCTTGCGAACGGGTCGCTTACCAGGCGTTGGAAACGCAGCTGTGATCGAAATGGCAGCAGGCCGTGTCGCGTTGTGTTATAACGTGTTGGTATGGGAGTCGGTCGTTCAGAAAGCAATGGCAAACTACTGAACGTAAACTTGCCAAGACATCAACAACAGCAGTGCTGGTGTTGACAGCAATGTCCTATAAATAGGATATGAAAAAAAAGATATTTAGTAGAGCAATGTTTGTTCTGCTTTTAATTTATGTAATCACATTTATGCCGGTCTCCCTGGTCGAGGTGTTTGCAGCTTTCTCCGTAGCCCCGAATACTCTCGTGGTTGACGTGAGTGCACGAGAATTGGAAGCGGTTCAAGCCGCGCCAGTGACTCATGAGAGTATGGAGCCGGTCGCTCAGAAAGCAATGGCAAACTACTGAGCGTAATCTTGCCAAGAAATCAACAATCAGCTGAAAGATGATGATGTTAACAGCGATGTCCTGTAAAGGATATGCAAAAACAACAATCACATTTATAACTCTCCCGTCTACAGTGGTGAACTTAGATATTAAAACTGCCCAAATGCCTATAATTTCTGTCCATTAATAAATATAACTGTTGTCACATCGGGAACCATTATTTTTGATTTTGTTGCACCGAGATTTCAATCTTGTTTTTCATATGGCTCTTGCACTAGCTTTATTTAATCGAGGGGGCTTCAAATGAAAACCTTGAAAGTTGATAGAAATAACAATAACTATGCTATTGCCTTGTAACCTGTCAATATTGTTGTTAAGGATGTCAAGAGGGTCGAGCACGTGACATCCTGATGTAGACGAACATGGTAGCTTCATAAATACGGTTTAAAGATGGTAGCCCAACTTTTGACAAGCACCAAAGAGGAGCTTCGTTCTGTTATCTGTTTTCTGATCAGGTGTCAAACTTATAGAAATGTATCGATGAATGAAGGTTCAGTATGGCGATGCATGTCTGTTAGTCCAGTAAGTGTATGCGTGGAGTAGGAAGTTTCAAAACGGCGTGACTTCTGTGACAGACTGTTCACTACCGGGTCAGGCACACCGAGTAATGGCCCCAGAGTCGATTTTTCTACAGGAATCCAAACCCTTTATCGGCACTGGAGGATTTGCATTAAACGCAGTGGTGAATACATAAAAAATTGATACATTTGTTCTTTACTTTATCAAAATATATTCACCAAAAGAAATAAAAACCATTTAAGGTTATCATTTGAAGTCCCCTCGTAGATTCTAAATTCCCGTTTGTGTTGTTGATAGTGATACTGTTTTATCAGCTTTACCAAGTTCAGGTTTTCATTAAAGGGAGTCATATTGATTCTTGTCAATATTTTTTCTGACATTCCTCTAGGTGTTTTCAGAATTAAAGTTAAACGGATAAGAGGACAACATGCAACCT
This sequence comes from Cepaea nemoralis, assembly GCA_014155875.1. Lineage (NCBI taxonomy): Eukaryota > Metazoa > Mollusca > Gastropoda > Stylommatophora > Helicidae > Cepaea > Cepaea nemoralis. The sequence goes on from JACEFZ010023900.1 coordinate 271,534, forward strand.
TGCCTGATGCCGTGTTCTGTATCATACCAACGTGTTGTATCATCACATATTCTCACGGCTGCCGTCTGTTCGATGCAGAATATATTTATAGCGGGCGTGTTGGTAGTGGCTAGAATGTTACGCTGACAATAGTAAGAGCGCCGTCAGATGAGGGATCCGATACATGCGAGCGGCGTTTATATCCGAGAGTGAAAGCCAGACCACATATTCGTTCGTTCACTCAGGCCTAAAAATGTGATAGTCCCAACACTTTACACAACCACAAAAGTTCCTACGACTGGAGGACTTTTTCTTTTTAAGAGAATATTTATGATCTGTAATGAATGTGATGGGGAGCATATTGTTCTTTCATTAAATTCAACAATTCTCTATGTTCTACCCAGTCAAATGACTTAACTAATCTATGCAGCAAGGGTAACGATCTACATTGTAATCTCTGATTTTGCTATAAATCTGGAGTTTGGTTGCTCTTCTAATTTCTTTAGATGGTTTCTCAAAGTTGAAAATCAGCTCCACTTCTGGAGGCGGGTGGGGGGGGGGGGGGGGGGGGGGGGGGTGGAGAGGGGAGGGAGGAAAAAAAAGGGGCGGGGATATTTTTGGCTTGACCTATTAAGAAGTTCGTCAAAGTATTAAGCTATCTGTTCATGTGATCCTTAAAGTTAGTGAAAACTCTCCCATAACTATTTCTGACAAGTTCACTGGGTTGATAATATTTTCTTGTGGTGTTGTAATGGTCTCTGAGGTTTCCATCCGCTATTGCCTCTTATGCTTTTCCTGCCAGTCCATCTAAATACTGTCTTGTATCCGCCCTTACCAGCTTTCTAACTTTATTATTAGTTTCTGCTTATGTTCTGTGGACACTGACTTTAGTAGCTATATTATTTACATTTCAATTTGGCCTTTCTTCCATGTTAAAGTTTTTATCGTTATCCACGTTTTATTTTTTCCAAGGACTTCTATTCATGATTAGTTCCATATGTTTTTAATCTGCTGCCAGTAGTCTTCTGTACTCATCTAGGCTTATTAACTGTTGCAGGATCTGATACTTCTCAGAGGCTGTGACCATAAATTGTTCCTTAGTTTTAAAATTTCCTATACTGTATTAATTTACCCTTATATAAGATTGAGTTTTAACTTAATGTTACTTACCAGCAGATTGTGATCTGAATCTACACGGTCAGCTAAAAAAACAACCTCTTTCACTTTATGTAAAGATGACATAGTTATTATTAATGCAGATAAGATTTTAATATAAAACAGACAGATATGTTCAATATGATTTTGTGTATTGTGGTATAGTGATACTCACTTTGATTTATGCATTCCTTTATGTGAACAAATACTTTTGCATATGATATAATGATGCGCTGCGCATAATTTCGGGAATAATTATCAATATTCGTCCATTGCGCAATTGTGTATTTTATCATGATCTCTTCATAACCGATCCTATCTTAGCATTCAGGTCACTCATCACAATTTTGATATTGCCATTTCTTTAATTATTCCATAGTACTCTGATGTTTCGTGTAACATTCTTCCTTAACAGATACATCCGTTTCAATTGCTGGTGAGTAACACTGGATCACATTGGTTTTTAATCTGTTCTCTGTGGTTGAACATGTTGCTACGATAGATTCTAGAACTAAGTCCTCCGCACACTTAAATGGCATTAAAGCAACCTCTTCCCTGAAAGGAGCCCCCCCCTCCCCCAACCTCGCGACCCTGAGAAAAGCACCATTTTACCTATGGTTAAAAACTTTTACATGCTCCCTTTCATCTTATATCACATAATCCCAAAATGCTGATATTAGTTCTACCATTCCAGGTGTAAATTCTGGAGATTTTCATTCATAGGTGGAAGAAGGTAAGCCAACGATTCAGGCTCGTTAAAGCTTTTTCCACATCTCGACATTATTTCTTGTAAGATAAAAACACTTCTTCATTTTGGTTGGCTGAGTTGTTTTTATTTCTCTTTCTTAAGACTTGTTATTGGTTGGTTGTCTTCTTCTTCTGCGTTCATTCGGAATGTTTTTTGGACGTAACTGCGTTGTCCTTGTTTACAGCAGGGCTGCGATATTTGCAACTTTTGGTCGACAAATCCGACTTCTTCAGGCATTTGTTGACCAGGTTCACCTTTCTGAGTGTTTCGTAGGACGGTCAACTCTCACTGTTGTGATGGGGACGCAGAGGTGTTTCCAAGGCACCAGGGCCGGGTTATATACTGGCCAAGACCTATTGACGCGTCCTCGTCGAGCGTCCTGGGCAACAGGTCCCTTCGGGGTCCTGGCTGAAGTCAATAGGATCGCTGATTCCTCCGAAGTCGGAGAGTGTCTGCCTGTACGGCGAGGAACCACCAGTCTGCACACCAATAAGCCAGACATGGGACAACGGATACTCACGCAAAACTCAGGTCCTGTATGACATCACACTGATGTTGGACAACAGGATGTCTTCATCCGACATACAGGACTTCGCGTTGGAGCTCAAGCCAACGAACACAAGCAAGCAAGCAAGCACTGTTGTGATGTTATCCCCATTTCAGCTGGTTCATTTAGAACAGCCGAAGCCCTCAAGGGAAGGCAGGGGAAGACCATAGGCATCCCCCGCAATCCAAGGAGGCTTCCATAATTGCAGAGCTAACACGTATTGCTCTGGTACTGGGCTCACCGAATGAATCGTCACGTCCTACACATGGCTGCTTAACCTCATATCCGTATATTGGGCACCCTTTCACCACAGGCTGTTCCTCCGGAAACCAGAAGAGATCAGTGTGCAGATGACATCCACACAGCAACCTTTCGATTCAGACTTTCCACGTAATGGATGTTTCTAGATAAGTAATATACCATTTCGTATCACTGGGACGCCTTTTCCACCTGCCATGAGGCACACACAATGAGCTTTCGATGCGGACTTTCCACATAATGGATTTGCTGTCCAAGCAATATTTCATTTCGTGCCACTGGGACATTTCCTTAATGATTGGTTGGATTTTGAAGCTAGAGTTGTTTATGGTGTGAGAAAGCCAGTCAAGACCATTTCTCTTTAGTCGTCTCTTACGACATGCATGATAGGTTACAATGTTACAGTTCTTTGCCTCCCCCATGTGCACCGGTAACACTTTGGTGGCAGGCAATGTTACATCTCAGGAGATCTTTGTTAACGTTCGATCTCTTTGAACTCAACCGTAGTCCATACACGTGTTTCTACTTCTAGATCACTGGACTGATGTTTGCTTGTGGATTAGCATTTTCTATTACCAGTGTCCCTCGCCATCAGGCGAACCCACTCAGACTTCATAGGTACTTGAAATTTACGTCTCCAGTCAAGGACGTGAGGCCAAAATTTCAGTTCAACTGCCCGGTGTAAGGACTGAACCCGCTACATCGGCATCTTCACACCAGAAGTTTAAGAACTAACGTTCATACCCACACGGCCACGCTGACCTTCAATCTCAGGATATTATTTCTCAATGTTAGCAGATGTTTGCTATTAGTGCTGTTTTTATATCCCGCAGACAATGAAATACTGCAAGCCCGTCTTTTCGCTAGCATTCAGTTATTCTCACCGAAGCAACTTACCAAGACAGTTAGTCATCAAGGCTAAGAAGTTGTTGAGATAATATTGCAGTAAGAATCTTCCTTCGAACTGTCCACAAATTGGAAAGAACCGTAACATTTACTGAATTTCTTTGAAAGGTACGTAATCCAAACTGATTTGATTTTGATATTTAACTTTTAGTATTACTTCCCCTGTTCCACAACTATTAAGGTTAAGAAAGAGACCCTTTTACATTTTAGACGCCTTAAGGCGTAATGGGTATATAGTTCTAGACCGACATTTTATCTGTAATGGCTGGAAGATGGCCGTGCTTTTACCTTTGTCTTAAGTCTTATTGTGAGTGTTCAAAACATGCTCCTGTTTGGGAGTATTTGTCTGATCATTGGTATAGTCATGATCAAAGTTTTTTGGGATTATTTGTCAGTCATGGTTAGTATTAATAATTTGTAGTCATTGTTTTAGATCAACTTATAACTGAAAATTCCATCACAAATCAACACACATATTGCTAAAAGAGACTTGGGGAGATTTTGGAATGGTTTGCGAGCTATATATTTGACTTAATTTATGCTTTTAGGATCTGCAACAATTAGTGGATGCGGTTGTTATACGCAGTGAGCAACTGGGGTTAGAATTAAATTGTAAAAAGACACAGATTATGGTCGTCAATAAGAAGAACGAAATACCACAATGTAATATACAAGTAAATGGGAATATTCTTCAACAAGTGAATCGGTACAATTATCTCGGAACAGTCATAACATCTGATGGGAGATGCCTTGAAGAGATTAGTACAAGAATCGCCATGGCGAAAGTAGCCTTTAGCAAGATGAAAAACATACTGACCAATAAAAAGATGTCAATTGAAACGAGAAAAAGAGTGTTGAGGTGCTACATAGAGCCTGTTCTTGTGTATGGATGTGAAACTTGGACAATGAACAGTCAAGCTGAAAAACATCTGATGGCTGCAGAAATGTGGTTTCTGAGGAAAATGCAAAGAATACCATGGACAGACAGAAAAACCAATGACCAAGTACTACAGGAGACAAATGAAAATCGTAAATTGATTAGAGAAATTAGACATAGAGAGTCAAAATGTTTTGGACATATTATGAGAAGAAATGGATTGGAGAACTTAGTGACGACTGGCAAGATCGAAGGGAACAGATCAAGGGGAAGACCGAGAGGAAAATACCTGGATGGCTTGGCCACATGGCATGGTCGAGACAGGAACACTGACCTGATCCACGACTCTGGTGATCGAGTGAAATGGCGAGTCTTGACCGCCCACGCTTTCCGGCATGGCACCTGATTGATTGATTGATTGATTATGCTTTTAGAGGGTAGCGGCTGGCTGAGTGGCTAAGAACGCCGGGTTCTCCTTCGGGAGACCCCGTTTCGAATCGAATCTTCGGTAAGGTGTGGATTGTTTTCTGTCGGGGGCTTTCCCCCTGCAAGGTACTATAGGCAGTAGATGACAGCTTTTTAATGCTTGTAGAATCTCATTAATAGAGCCGCCATAAGTGGAGTTTGGTTAATATCGCGCCATTTATGGGCAACCACAAATGGCGGAAACTGCTAAAAGTAAAACATACGAAAGATTACAGAGCAAAAGGGGTTGAAGTTCATCATAGTGTCGGTATATGTGTTTGTGCTGTGCAATATACTCTTCATCTATCCATCAGCTTTTTGATCTTCCTCTAGCTCTGTAGATCTCTTTGCTTTGCTTTTCACAATAGTTTGAGCGTCGGAAGTTCAGAAAGAAATTGTAATCTACTGAAGGTAAAATTGCCTAGAAAAGCGCAAACAGTTAATTAATTGTGGGTTTGATTGCGGCGCCCTGTAAAGAACACGTAACTAACTTTTAACGAGCTCTGCAACACTAGGTTTTTTTTTTCCGGCTGTAGATACAAAGTGATCACAGATTGAGCTTCAGATGAGCGTGCCTACTTTACAATGTGGTCAAGCCGTCTGTCTGGAGCTCTGAATGGCCTAGTTTCATTTTTGGACTGTGTTGCTCAGACCACAAATGTTGTGTTTTAGGAGGCCAAATAATAAAAAAAAAATCTGTTATAACAAACAGGTCATGGCAGCACAGTAGCTAGCTGGCTTACCTACCGGCCTGGTGGTTATATGATCGAATCTCCACCGAGACGGAGTGTTTAAATTGACATTAGCTTCCAATTCGACTCAGTCTAAAATGAGTACCAGAAAATGTCAAGGGAAGTTAATAAGACCTGCGTGATATGAACCACATTCCCAGTGTCAACTGAGATATGACAATCTGGGGTGCATTTTTCGGGAGACTCCTGGGAGTCGGCGCTGAAGCTGTGGAGTTCGTGCTTAATGCGACGCTTTCGGCGGGTCGCCCTGCGGTAAGAGACCAAGCTATGTGAGAAAACCTGGGTCAGTGAGGTCTTTCTGGTGACTGCCGAGTCCATCAACGATGAACTGTGGTATTCCTTGATGAATTTTGTGTTGACATTCTGACGGCGGCATTATGCACAGTGTACCTGTGCGGGCTGTTGGATTGCCGAGACTCCTGTCTATTCCACTTTTCACATTGGACAGTGGATAGTATTTTGTGTGATATTCACTGGCACGGGAATGGAGCATAATGGGGACGACCCGTTGCCGTGAAGTTGGAACCTCGACTAACTAACTAACTAATCAACTAACTGGCTAGCCCCATGTATTCAATACGTCTCACATCAGGTAACCGGGGTTTTCATTTTATTGACACCTCAGAGATTATTTTCACTGAACTTAGTTCCCAGGTCGATCCAGCCTTAAATGAGCTCCTGAAAATTTCATGGGAAGTAAAACCGACCGGCATAATGTTGATCTTTCTGGGCGTCTGTAGCGAAGGGCTAGCGAATGTTATTCGTAATCTCGCATGACCGCTTTCGAAGCACAACTGCAGGCAATTTGGAAGCAGACGGCCTTGCACTTATTTTGAAACAATGGAGAGAGTGTCGGTCGTTCTGAAAGTAATGATAAACTACTGAACGTGATCTTGCCAAGAAATCACAAACAACCAAAAATGCTGGGGTGGACTGCGACGTCCTTTAAAGGACACGCAACTAACCTTTAAAAGCTGACCACATCACCCAGTGAATGCCAGTTGGCTAGAAATACTGGATTATACCCCCCCCCCCCCCCCCCCCACACACACACACACAAACACGCACACGCACGCACACACACACACCACACACATACACACACATACACACATACACACACACCCCACACACATGTTATGTTGTTGTTTGTCCATCAAGAATGATGATGACCATTAATTTCATCCAGTGGGGTTGAAAGTGTTGAGCCGTGAGTTCTAAGATGGCTGATAAGGCCTATTTTGGCTCGAAATGTTCTTTGACAATGTGGACAAAGAATGCTTGACGTTTCTGGAGGAGGATTTCCTGCAGTGGTTTTTCTGTCCTGCCTTTTCTTTACAGCTCTTGCAGTCCTGGTTGCCTCACACATGACTGCACCCTTGTGTAATGATGCACGCCACGAATTTCGGTCTCTGGCTGCAGTCTCCCAGGTGTCATGATGAATTCCAAAAGCATTCAGAGAGATTTTCAGAGTGTCTTTAAAGCGTTTCCTCTGGCCACCGTGGGAGCGTTTACCACAACGCAGTTCGCTGTAAAAATTCGTTTATGGACCCTGTGATCTGGCATGCGAGTCAAGTGACCAGCCCAACGAATCTGATTCTTCATCAGTAGAGTGTGGATACTGGGCATGGACGCTCTTTCTAGGACTTCAGTGTCTGGGATCTTGTCTTACCATTTAATCTTCAGTAGCTTTCTTAGGCAGACTGTGTGGAAGTGGTTTAATTTCCTAGCGTGTCGCTGATAAACAGTCCAGGTTTCACAAGCATATAGCAGTGTGGATAATACAACTGCTTTGTACACTTTTAGCTTTGCTTGCAGGCTTATTCCAGTTCTGTCCCATACATTCTTGTACAGTCTGCCAAAGGCCACACTGGCCTTGGAGATTCTTGCATTCACTTCGTCATCAATTGTGGCAGCTTGTGACACAGTGCTGCCAAGATAGGTGAATTTGTCCACAACACTTAGTCTATGACCATTCACTTTGATATTCGGCACAGTGTGATTATTCCCTGGAGCTGGCTGGTACATAACTACAGTCTTCTCCAAGTTGATATTGAGCCCAAAGTTGGCACAGGCATGTGAGAAAGCTGTAACATTATGTTGCATGTCCGCCTCTGAGTTGGCGTATAGAGCGCAATCATCAGCAAACAGGAGCTCTCTGATGGTGTCGCTGTTAATTTTGGTTTTAGCTTTCAGCCTTCTGAGATTGAATAACTTTCCATCCATACGGTAGTTGATGTCTATTCCAATGTCGTCGTTTTTGAAGGCATTCATCAACACGGCTGAAAACATGAGGTTGAACAGTGTTGGTGCCAGGACACATCCTTGCTTCACTCCATTGGTGACAGGAAAGGGTTCAGACAGTTCACTATTTTCCTGTACTCTTGCCTGCATACCATTATGAAATAGCCGCACTATTTGGACAAACTTTCGTGGACAGCCATATTTTGCCATGATCTTCCACACATACACACATATACACCCCCCCCCCCCACACACACCCCACACACATACACACACACACACAAAAGGTGCCGTGAACTTGTATTCATCTGTTGTATTGTTTGCTTACTGTATCTTCTAATGGTCCATGCTGGGTGGCGATGTTGATCCACATCCTTCTGTCTCCTGAAATTTCAATTACAGTTCCCAATTTGTTATCAATTCTTTATATGTGCCTTTTGTTGGTAATATATAATTTTTAAAATTATTCTCAGAACTTTACCACCAATATTTAAAAATGTCGGCATTCTACTAATTTCTTAATGTTTCACCTTATCAAATACTTTAGTTCAGACTATACATACTTAATATTCTCAAGATGCGTATGGCTATATTAGTGGCTTTGCATTCTACAAACATATACTGCTCATTCGAACCTATAGTTTTATTGTACTTATTTTATCTTCACCTTCTATATCCCACCGGCTTCTTAGTCAAACGAGTCATTAAAATAGTCGTGAGATATTAATTAAACTAGTCGTGACATGTTAATTAAACTAATTGTGCAAAGTTCTCCAAAATCGATTACATCAGATTTCTTTAGAAGAGCAAAGAAAATAGATTCCAAAATATCGTCAGGGATTTATTCATTGTTGTAGATGTCATTCAACAAATGTGTTAACACGTCTATACCCAATTCACTATCATCTGTCAACAACTGCCTATAGTACCTTGTGATGTAGAACAAAGGGGTATTGAGCATGACGAATTAAGGCCGCCTGACTATAGTGTGTTTTTTTGTTGTTGCCTGAATATAAAATTCAATATCTCAGTAACCAATTGAGGGAAAATGATGAGATTTAGTATATAACCTTATAATTATGTCCACCCAACAAAAATTTGTTTGTTCTGGAGATTGTACAGCAGATTTCAATGTTTGGTTATACGCGGTATATATTTTATTGCCCCCCCCCCCCCCCCCCCCCCCCCCCGCATTCATTCCATCATTTAAAGAGTATTACCGTTTCAACAAGACACACCCCAAATTTTTTAAATTTGTCTGCGCGGTTTTGCTTTTGGTAGACTGATGGAATATATATGGGGTAGGTTCAAAGGTGTCGTCAAACTGTGAAGTCTTTCATGAAACGTGATTATATAAATAAACTAGCTGGCTCGGCCCGGCTCCTGGCGGGGATCTATCTATCTATCTATCTATCTATCTATCTATCTATCTATCTATCTATCTATCTATCTATCTATCTATCTATCTATCTATCTATCTATCTATCTATCTATCTATCTATCTATCTATCTATCTATCTATCTATCTATCTATCTATCCATCCATCTATCCATCCATCCATCCATCCATCCATCTATCTATCTATCTATCTATCTATCTATCTATCTATCTATCTATCTATCTATCTATCTATCTATCTATCTATCTATATATCTATCTTTCTATCTTTCTGGCTAGCTGGCTATCTATCTATCTATCTATCTATCTATCTATCTATCTATCTATCTATCTATCTATCTATCTATCTATCTATCTATCTATCTATCTATCTATCTATCTATCTATCTATCTATCTATCTATCTATCTATCTATCTATCTATCTATCTTTCTATCTTTCTGGCTATCTGGCTATCTATCTATCTATCTATCTATCTATCTATCTATCTATCTATCTATCTATCTATCTATCTATCTATCTATCTATCTATCTATCTATCTATCTATCTAATCTACCTACCTGCCTGCCTGCCTGCCTGCCTGCCTGCCGGCCGGCCGGCCCACCGACCGACCGACCCACCGACCGACCGACCCACCGACCCACCGACTCACCCACCACCCAAACAGTCAGCCATCCAGCCAGCCATCCACCCACCCACCTACCTTTCTGCCTACCTACCTACCTACCTACCTACCTACCTACCTACCTACCTACCTACCTACCTACTGTCTGTCTGTCTGTCTGTCTGTCTGTCTGTCTGTCTGTCTGTCTATCTGTCTGTCTGTCTGTCTGTCTGTCTGTCCGCGCTATTAAATATTGATAAAGGTTACTGGAAAAAACGTCAGGACCATGTGTTGAAAGAGGAAGAGGACTATTGGAGAAAGGATGGATTGAATTTTATGCAACCGAGAGCAATCATCAACCTACTGGAATCGTCCGACACAGATTAAGGTATGAGCAGATCGCAGACCTTAATCTAGTGGGATATTTTGCTCCAACTATTCAGACGAATTGCAGGCCCTAAACATTACAGCATCAGCATCAGCTGAAGAAACAAGAAGGAAATGAATAATAAGGTAAGAAATATATTCCTTCTACTTTCCTGTTAATTTACAAATTATTTACCCCGTGCCTCTGTAAATTCTCTGTCTTTACTAATATTACACATTGCACCCCTCTCGGGATTCTCCGTGGTGAAGTGGTCAAGCCGTCTGACTCGGGCTCCGAAGGTTGTATGTTCGATTCCGGGCCGCGTCCTTCATTTCACGAGTGCATTTTTTCGGAGACTCCCGAGGGTCGTCGCTGGAGCTACGGAGTTCGTGCTTTGTGCTACGCTTTCCGCGCTGCGGAAAGAAACTGAGCCATATGGGATAAACACCCGGTGCAATGCAGCCGACCCTGTCGATTTTAAGCTAATTCTTTCATTGCACCCACTCTCATACGAATCCGGATACGCCTTTGTGTGTCAACAGAATTGACATGTCTCACATTACCGTAAAAATAACTTCGTTAGCCAGAAATCACTAGTTGTTCAGCAAAAGATCAAAGGAATGTCGACGCTTTCAATGATTTAAGTTGTTTTTGGACCTATCAAAGATATATTCCTTGGGTGGGGGTAAATATAAGACGGCTGGAAAAATTTCATAACGATGCAACAGACAGTTTTCAAAATAATTGATCGTGAATGAAGGCATTCGTTTGTGGACATACTATAGTGCAGTAGCCGCAAACTGTAGGTTAAGGTTTTCTTTTTACCCCCGACAGGAAGAAATCCATACCTTACCGAGGATCTGAACCCGAGTCTCCTAAAGGAGAACCTGGTATTCTAGTCACTCAGCCAGCTGCTCCTCTTCCCAATTTCCAATTCCTAATTCACTAACAGCTTAAATGTCTTCGACAATGATATTATTTGACCCCTGGGATTTACCGTTCCACATGTGTTGGTATAGCAGCTTTGACTTCCGCTTTCAGTATTGGTAGTCCTTCACACTGGTCGTAATTGTTTGTTTCGGTTCGCCATAGTAACCATACAACTCTTTTATATACTCTCTCCATCTTTAAATTACCGCCTCTTTGTCCATTAAGCAGGCCTGTGGCGAAGGTGTTACAGACGCACTTCGTAATCACGCATACCGCGTTCGAAACACAGGTTTGAGTGATTTGGAAGCAGACCGCCTTGCTATTGTTGCTCCATAATGATTATCTTTTCTATAGCATTGTACCTATTCTGTACAGTAATGACGAATCTCTCACTCATTTTATGATTTGGCTCATGTATTGCCAAATCTAGCTTGATTTTCCTTGGCGCCCTCTTTAATTTTTAGTCTTATTCTTATTTTTCCAATTACTGACACATTGTCACTTTTTACAATCGGCTCCTGGTCTTGTTGTCAAGGACAGTAAGCTGTTTCGAAAACGATTGCTCACAAATACGTAATCAATTTTTTTTGTCAAAATTGTGTCCCGGATTTCTCCATGTCCAAAGAAGTCTAGGATGTTGTTGAAATCAGATGTTTCCGATTATCAAATGTTGTGCCCTTACAAAATTAACCAGTTTCTCGCCTCTGTCATTTTTCTCTCCAATGCCATATCCACCAATTGTTGTTTGTCCATCAAGAATGATGATGACCATTCAGTTCATCCAGTGGGGTTGAAAGTATGGAGCCTTGAGATGGCTGATAAGGCCTATTTTGGCTAGAAATGTTCTTTGACAATGTGGACAAAGAATGCTCGACGTTCCAGTGGGAGGATCTGCAGTGGTTTTTCTTTCCAGCCTGTTCTTCCAGCTCTTGCAGTCTTGTTCGCTTCTTCACAGGTGATGCTCCCTTGCGTAATGATGTACGCCACGAATTTCGGTCTTTGGCAGCAGTTTTCGAAGTGTCATGATGAATTTCAAAAGCTTTTAGCAAGATCTTTAGAGTGTCTTTAAAGCGTTTCCTCTGACCCCTTCGGGGCGTTTACCACAACGCAGCTCGCCGTAAAAAATTCGTTTAGGGAGCCTGTGATCTGGCATGCGAATCAAGTGACCAGCCCAGCGAATCTGATTCTTCATCAGTAGAGTGTGGATACTGGGCATGGACGCTCTTTCTATGACTTCAGTGTCTGGTATTTTGTCTTGCCATTTAATATTCATTAGCTTCCTAAGGCAGACTGTGTGGAGGTGGTTTAATTTCCTAGCGTGTCGCTGGTAAACAGTTCAGACTTCACAAGCATATAGCAGTGTGGATAATACAACTGCTTTGTAGACTTTCAGCTTTGTTTGCAGGCTTATTCCATTTATGTCCCAGTGTCGGATGTTTTGGGAAAATCTCAAAGAGACAGAGGAAAGCTAGAGGTCCTCTTTCTCAATGTGATTCAGCCCGTTATAATTTTAGTAGACTTCAATGGCTCAAATGCTTGAGTCCATAGAGTCCAGGAGAGCCAAGGAAGTCCTCAAGGTGAACAAGGAAAAGATTTCCTTGAATAATAATATTCTTGTGGAGTTTCCTTGCCCCTGTGCTCTCAGCTAAATAATTAACATCTAGGGTATATTAATTAATAACGACGCAAACGTAAACACTCAATGAATTCTCGTAACACTCAAGAGTGGAAATGACATATCTGTAACATTTTTATTAATCAACACGCTGGGGTTGGGGTTTGGCCATGTAATCCGAAAATTTATCATCAAGTCCGAAGTTGTTATGTATACTCATTAATCTCACAATCATTCACTTGGTATTGAAATAAACATAAACATAAACCCCCAATTCCCCAGATAAACAAATATTATACATCTTTCAGAGGAGTTATAATAATAATGAATCTTGATCATGAACACGAGCTTCTCCACTCCAGGGATTTTGGAACCCACTTGTAAAAATGTTCTGTAAAATTAAATATAATTTAAGTGTTATTCTGGATCAGGCATGATGATAGTTAAGTTGTCTCTCCAATTCCAGGTACAAGTTAAAATTCCCCTGATTTCCTCAAGGTAATATAGGTTTACCTGGTTTTTGTGGTTGGATGACGCTCTTGCCTGTAAGTTCTTTCAACAACAACAACAAAAAAAAATTTTAAAAAAAAAACACTTCATCATCACTCCAGTCAGGAGCTCCCCTCAAGAGCCATGTCTGGATCTGGATGGATCTAACCATTACCTTCAACATTGTTGAATGTCTTCTTTAAGCATAACGTCATCAGGTTTAAGACTAGGTTTTTGGCTTTCCTAGATCGCTGGCTGCTTAGTAGGACGGCACCTCACTCTCTTTCTCTATTGGAGTTGGGTAAACTTCAGATGTATTGTTGAGTAGAGGACACCAGGCCGTCTGTTCTAGTGGCCCTTCTTCGGTTGAGCGATTGTTGAAGGATTTTAGTTTTACACACATTGAACGTCTGCCGGTCATCACTCCATTTTAAAGCCTCTCGAATTTTGTTTTTCCTTCTGCCCGTCCGTGACTGGGCTCTGACGCCATACCGGGTCGTGACCAATGGCTGAGCTCCATTTCGGCTATATATAGAATGTTGTCGTTCCCTTTTCAAATCAGCGCTCTTTTTCAAATTAAGATGATGTAAATTTCATCATTCTTCTTAAACTATAGGCCCTAATTCCTTCATTTTTTAAATTTGAATTTAATTCTGATGGTGGTGGTTGTTGGCGCTGTTGCTAACTGGAGGGTTGTGCGTGGAAATTCAAACAGCGATGTGGCGGTTTGCAAGATGTATACTACACCCACACATTCTTGTACAGTCTGCCAAAGGCCGCGCTGGCCTTGGAGATTCTTGCCTTCACTTCGTCATCAATTGTGGCAGCCTGGGACACATTGCTGCCAAGATAGGTGAATTTGTCCACAACACTTAGTCTATGACCATTCACTTTGATATTCGGCACGGTGTGATTAATCTCTGGAGCTGGCTGGTACACAACGACAGTCTTCTCCAAGTTGATAATGAGCCCAAAGTTGGCAGAGGCATATGAGATAGCCGAAATATTGTGTATTGTGTTGCATGTCTGCCTCTGAGTTGGCATATAGAGCGCAATCATTAGCAAACAGGAGCTCTCTGACGGTGTCGCTGGTCGTTTTGGTTTTAGCTTTCAGCCTTCTGAGATTGAAAAATTTTCCATACATGCGGTGGTTGATGTCTATTACAGTGTCGTTGCTTTCGATGGCATTTTTCAGCATAGCTGAAAACATTAAGCCGAACAGTGTCGGCGACAGGACGCAGCCTTGCTTCACTCCATTGGTAACAGGAAAGGGCTCAGACAGCTCACCATTTTCCTGTACTCTTGCCTGCATACCATCATGAAATAACCGCACTATTTAAACAAACGTTTGTGGACAGCCATATTTTGCCATAATCTTCCACAGTCCTTCTCGGTTGATTGTGTCAAAAGCCTTGGTAAGATCAATGAAAGTGAAGAACATTTCGGAGTTCTGTTCCTGACATTTCTCGTGCAGCTGCCTTGCAGCGAAAATCGTGTCAACAGTTCCTCCTTTTCTGAAGCCACATTGACTCTCAGGAAGAAGACCTTGGTCGAGATGGTCTGTGAGGCGATTAAGAAGAATTCTGGCTAGTATCTTCCCTGCAATTGAGAGCCAGGAGATGCCTCGGTGGTTGTCACAGGATTGGCGGTTTCCTTTACGTTTGTAAAGATGGACTTCTTCAGTGCTATTTAGGGTTGAACCAGAGACTTGTGATGTTTTGCTCATGAAAATATTATAACCAGGCAAAACAAAAATATAAAAGGAGGTTATCACATGATGGTAAAAAAATGAGAACCCTTTTTACGTGATTTGAGATTTTTAGGGCGTAGCCTCATATTTTGATAGACCAATAATCAATAGATGGGTGCTGTGGTCAATATCATGCAGACTGCCTTTACTGTCCATGCCATGTCCTGGTCCCCATGTTAGACTGTATTACTTGGGATAATAATAATAATAATAACAATAATAATAATAACAATAATAATAATAATAATAATAATAATAATAATAATAATAATAATTTTTTCCCCCGCGTTTCCATCCTGTTTCAGGATATTGCGGTCAACACCAGCATCTTCCAGCTGTATGTTGATTCCTAGGCTAGATTACGCTCATCAGCACGCCACGACGTTCTGAGCGACCGGCTGCATACTCTCATATGTCACTGGCGCGACTCGAATCACTTCTAATTCTCGTGGGCTCACGTCAACCACGAGAATATTAGGGGTTAACGGAGAAAGCTGCTAACTCCTGGGCCAGGGAGCCGGCTAATAATAATAATAATAATAATAATAATAATAATAATAATAATAATAATAACAGCAACAACAGCAAACCTTCCTCAATGAGGATCTGAATACATGACGACCAGGCGGCGGGCAAGCGTGCTGACCACTCCACAGCTCTCATCGCTTCACAAACGCTTGGAATTATCGGCCTCAGATATTTGCCTTCCGATTTAAGAGTTAATTCTGTCACAGCATTTTTGGGGGGTAATGAGTTAAAGATATAAGCACAATGGAAAGTAATTATCGCGTTTCATTCTAACTTTAATGGTTAACACGGGTACCACTTCGTGTGGTGAATGTGAAAAGACTAAAAATAAATTGACACATTATGAGACTCAAGCACAATCAACTAGCTATCTCTTTTATATTCCCAATTTTTCTCGGCTATTTGAAGTAAGACAAATATCTGATCTATTGTTGATCTGTCTTGTCTGAAATCCGCCTGGTAGTCATCTAATATGTCTTCTGAATAAGGGTTTAGTCTATTTAGTAATACCGCCGATAGTATCTTATATATATATATATATATATATATATATATATATATATATATATAATATATATATATATATATATATATATATATAATATATATATCGGGATTTCCCCACCTCTCCTAAAACGACTCCTATGTATTGGTTGGGGAGTAAATTAAGAGCCATTCAAAAAAGAAGTTAAACTGATTCGAGAAAATACACATAAACAGTCACGATTTATATGGCCATTCTCAAATGAAATAAACTGGAAAACTTGGCGATAACTGGAAAACTCGATAGAAAAAGAGCAAGTTGAAGACACAAATACATATAAAAAAACCTATCAGCATGGCAGATGCAGATGATGAACACAATGGATAGAACACTGATTTGCAACCAGGAATCGATTCTCAGTTGCACAGATTCAGATCGTCTCCTTTCTCCAGCGGTATATGAATAAGGCAATGCAACTTCGTACAATGGTTAATTAGAAAGGTAGTCTCCGTGGCGAAGTGGTCAAGCTGTCTGCCTCGCGCTCCGAAGGTTGTGGGTTCAATTCCGGGCTACGTCTTTCGGTTCACGAGTGAATTTTTCTTAGAGACTCCTGGGGGTCGTCGCTGGAGCTACGGAGTTCGTGCTTTGTGCGACGCTTTCGGCAGGCAACCCTGCGGAAAGAGACCTAGCCGTATGGGACAAAACCCGGTGCAATGAAGTCGATCCTCTCGACTTTTAAGACTTTTTTTTAAAGACAATGGTCAGTAGAGATGTCTCGTAATAAGGAGAGACCAACGTGACCGGAAAGATAAGAGTGTCCTAGCTCTTCAATTCAAGTACGCTGGTGCCAGGTGATCAACCCCTTCACCGGTCAGTTGGATGTCATCGTTGATTTCTCGTTCAGAAAGCAATGTGGGGTTGGAATTGATGGCAACGTCCTGAAAAGGATATGCAATATTTAAAGGGTAAGAAATTGTGACATTAGGACACAAAGTGGAATAATACTAATTACTAATGTTAGACTTCATCACAAGACAGCAAGTACAATTGTTTGGCTCCCACCACGACTACTAACGTATACTACTCTACAGAAAGGAGTATTTCTGTGACGGAACGTTAAAACGGAGTAAATGTGGTCACGTGACAAAGATGAATAAACGCTGCAGATGAGGCAGTAAACACAGAGGAACTTGAGAGTTCGTCGCAGTACGCCATCCATATAGTGATGCTGCGGGGCAAACGGGAGAGGAGAAGAAGCAGAGGAAGAGAAGAGAAGAAGAAGAAGAAGAAGAAGAAGAATATGAGGAGGAGGAAGAGAAAGAAGAAGAAGAAGAAGAAGAAGAAGAAGAAGAAGAAGAAGAAGAAGAAGAAGAAGAAGAAGAAGAAGAAGAAGAAGAAGAAGAAGAAGAAGAAGAAGAAGAAGAAGAAGAAGAAGAAGAAGAAGAAGAAGAAGAAGATGAAGAAGAAGAAGAAATAGAAGTAGAAGAATTAAAGAAAAAGTATGTGAAGAGAAAAAGGAAGAAGAAGCAGAAAAAGTAGAAGAAGAAGAAGAAAGAAGAAGAAGAAGTAGTAGTAGTAGTAGTAGTAGTAGTAGTAGTAGTAGTAGTAGTAGTAGTAGTAGTAGAGGAGGAGGAGGAGGAGGAAGAGGAAAAGAAGAAGGAAAAGAAGAAGAAAAAAAAGAAGAAGATGAATGATAATAATAATAATAATAATAATAATAATAATAATAATAATAATAATAATAATAATAATAATAATCAAAAGAAGAAATAGAAGAAGAGGGGAAAAACAGAAGAATAGGGAGAAGAAGGGATTAGTGGGAATCTATAGAAAGGAAAGAAAGAGAACCAAGGCAAGAACTGGTCACTCCAGCTAGCATATGTGGAAGCCTGTCCGGCATTTGATTACATTTACTTTTAACTTTAAATCCGAAGTGGTGGCCGTAAAGTAAGAGTAGTATTCATTATCATTCAGTGCCTTGCCGGCTGGCGTGGGCAATCATGCCTCTCCACAAATTACGATCTCCGACGTCATGGATCAATTCGTATGTTGACTCGCTTCCTTGCCATGACACAAGACTGTCAAGAATCTTCTCACGCCATCTTCCTCTATCTCTCTTTCTGCAAATCTTTCCGGTTGTCACAACATGATCCACTTTTTGTCTTCTCATAATGTGGCCAAAAACAATGGCTGCGTCTGTCTGATATTTGTGTTAAGTTGTCTTTGCTACTAACTTACCTTAAAACGTCCTGATTGCTCGTTTTGGCAGTCCAATTAATTTTCAGCATTTTTATGTAAAACCAAGGCATCCATGGATTATTTCGCCTGTTTACTAAGTGTCCAGGACTCGCAGCCGTATGTTAAAACTGGTTCTATGTAATATGCAAGAACTTTTTTTCTGACTTATTGCACAAAATGTTCTTCATTTGTTAGAATACAGTTTTTGCTTGTACTATTCTGTTATTTATCTCAGTGATGCATCTTCCACCTGATGTTATCCATGTGCCTAGATATCTGCATTTCTGCACTTGCTCCAAAGTAACGTCCTGTACTTTAATTGCGCATTTAGGCACAATATGTTTCTTTGATATCACCATAACTTCTGTCTTTGTATTATTCAAACTAAGGCTCATTTCTTTCACTCTCCACAACCACTGTATCTATCATTTCCTGTAGGTCGTCCAGACTTGTTGCTAACAAGACGGTGTTGCCAGCATAACGTAAGTTATTTATATTATGTCCACCAACCAGGATCTCTGTAGACTTCTACGTTTGTGTCTTTTTAACAGTAACATTATCATCTTAAAATGACACAGACGTTATTGTCTACAATCACATGTAGACTGTCGATCCTATAAAATGAGCAACCATAGTTGGTTCTGTGGCAGTTGTAGCATGCCTGATGTTGTGGTCTTCCGTGTTAGACTTCTTGGGTCCGGCAGTCACATTAACTATCTATAAAACCTGTCAATACAGGAACCTGTTAGTCTGTGATGTGATAAGGGCCATCACATTTATAGGTCTGGATACTGGGAGGAATAGATGACCAGTCGTTTCCTCTGATGGCGGACGACGAGCGCAGGCGTCGAACTCTCGCGCTTGATATTATCAGCATAGATCCTTATCAACTACACTAACACGCCCGAACCTTTCACCATCTATAGCACACTGAGCATGTCTGATATCTTCAGCCATCTTCTTCTTCCTCGTTTCTTTCTCGAAAGGAGTGCGTGATACTTAGTTATGCATCTCAGAGGTCAGTGTGTCCGACTATAACATGCATTTGTGTGAGCTTAACTTCCTGCAGACATATTCCATCTAAGGTAACTTTACCACACATCCGGTTCATTAACTTTGTTGGAATTATACACTCGGATCCAATGAAAGACGTGTCCAATCCACAACAAGGTTACAGATAAGTAACTTTTATATCTATATTTTCATGTGGTTGTGGCGGTGTGTATTTGTTTCTTCTGTGCTGACGAAGGCTTTCGCCACAACGCCCATTATGTTACTCGTGATCGTGTTCCATTAGAGCTTACCGTTTACTTCTTGCGTGTTGGTGATTTATTAATTCCATCTAAGGCAATATTATCTGTATACTTGTAGGTTTTAAATCTTGGCAATTTTGCCAGAGCAGCGGATTTACGACCCTCTCTGTGTGATTTCCAATTGCCGTGAAATGTTTAAAGTGCACGCCTTGCATATTGGGGCTTTATGTTTTTTGCTGGTGCCCGAGATTGCTGTTTCCGCCCTCACTACCAAAGCGATCACGGGAATATGTGATACCATAAGCCACCAATGGTTCTCGTAAAAACTCCCAGCCCTGTGATACAATACGAACCCCGCATCTCCTGAGCCCGACACAAACAACGCAACCCCTCAGCCACGGACCCCCAGGCTAGCTGCCAGTTTGTCAAACTCCAGCTTCTCTTTCTTCTCCCGATTTGTTGTTTTAAAAAATAGCGCGCATGCCAGCTCTCAAACACAAACGTACAGCCACAAATGTGGCAACATTCCCAGGCGTTCTAGAAACATTGTAGGGATTACCGGAAGCCCATTCTTGTCCTTGAGTAATGTGGATTCAAGGTTTGGCTAACACTCTGCGCTGATTTTGGCTCTGGTTCACAATGGGAACGTTCTAGCCCACTCTTGGGAAGATCAACAGTCGTCAGATCTGAAGACAAGACAAACAGTTCAAGTGATATGAATAGTGACTTTCATCAGTGTTCTTAAAGTTAGTTCCATGTCCTTTACAGGAAGTACGTGGCAAATCAACCCAAAAATGTTTAGGCTTACTTAGACAAGTTTACGTTCAGTAGTTTGTAACAATGTTGTTGAGATAATCTTTCGGGTTGTTCTGACTATCTCATGTTTCTGTAATTGTAAGTAATAAACAGTTGGCGATGCCACATACAATTACAATACTGGACGCATTAAAGTTGTCAAAAGTGCTTCTACCATTGGTTCTGAATTTGCAACGTCAAGAACATATTTTTGAGAGTAGTATGTTTGTTGTTCGTGTAAAAGTCAATAAAAACAATCTATTGGTTTACTTTTGTCAACCTGGTCTTTCCTTGAGACTTCGTAAACAGACAAAGATAGACGTCGATCCCAAGAAACCTATTGTCATACACCAACCTATCCCAAACAGGCAAAGATAGAAGTCGATCCCAAGAAACCTATTGTCATACACCAACCGATCCCAAACAGGCAAAGATAGACGTCGATCCCAAGAAACCTATTGTCATACACCAACCAATCCCAAACAGGCAAAGATAGACGTCGATCACAAGAAACCTATTGTCATAAAACAACCTATAACAAACAGGCAAAGATAGAAGTCGATCCCAAGAAACCCATTGTCATACAACAACCTATCACAAGCAAGCAAAAGAAAAAAGTCGATTCCAAAAAATTATTGTCATACAACAACCTATCATAAACACATAAAGATGTAGTCGATCCCAAGAAATTATTGTCATATAGCAAGCAGTCATAAACACGCAAAGATGTAGTCGATCCCAAGAAATTATTGTCATATAGCAACCAATCATAAACAGACAAAGATAAAAGTCGATCCCAAGAAATTATTGTCATATAGCAACCAATCATAAACAGACAAAGATAAAAGTCGATCCCAAGAAATTATTGTCATATAGCAACCAATCATAAACAGACAAAGATAAAAGTCGATCCCAAGAAACCTATTGTTGTACACCAACCAATCACAAACAGGCAAAGATAGAAGTCGATCCCAAGAAACCCATTGTCATACAACAACCTATCACAAGCAAGCAAAAGAAAAAAGTCGATCACAAAAAATTATTGTCATACAACAACCTATCATAAATACGCAAAGATGTAGTCGATCCCAAGAAATTATTGTCATATAGCAACCAATCATAAACAGACAAAGATAAAAGCCGATCCCAAGAAATTATTGTCATATAGCAACCAATCATAAACAGACAAAGATAAAAGACGATCCCAAGAAATTATTGTCATATAGCAACCAATCATAAACAGACAAAGATAAAAGTCGATCCCAAGAAACCTATTGTTGTACACCAACCAATCACAAACAGGCAAAGATAGAAGTCGATCCCAAGAAACCCATTGTCATACAACAACCTATCACAAGCAAGCAAAAGAAAAAGTCGATCACAAAAAATTATTGTCATACAACAACCTATCATAAATACGCAAAGATGTAGTCGATCCCAAGAAATTATTGTCATATAGCAACCAATCATAAACAGACAAAGATAAAAGCCGATCCCAAGAAATTATTGTCATATAGCAACCAATCATAAACAGACAAAGATAAAAGACGATCCCAAGAAATTATTGTCATATAGCAACCAATCATAAACAGACAAAGATAAAAGACGATCCCAAGAAATTATTGTCATATAGCAACCAATCATAAACAGACAAAGATAAAAGACGATCCCAAGAAATTATTGTCATATAGCAAACCAATCATAAACAGACAAAGATAAAAGACGATCCCAAGAAATTATTGTCATATAGCAACCAATCATAAACAGACAAAGATAAAAGTCGATCCCAAGAAATTATTGTCATATAGCAACCAATCATAAACAGACAAAGATAAAAGACGATCCCAAGAAATTATTGTCATATAGCAACCAATCATAAACAGACAAAGATAAAAGACGATCCCAAGAAATTATTGTCATATAGCAACCAATCATAAACAGACAAAGATAAAAGACGATCCCAAGAAATTATTGTCATATAGCAACCAATCATAAACAGACAAAGATAAAAGTCGATCCCAAGAAATTATTGTCATACGTGGGAACTTTGTAGCCCACTCTTTGGAAAATTAACAGTCCTGGAATGGCATATGATGTGACGATCTAAATACATTTCAGCAAATAAAGAGGCGAGAAAAAGACTTTGGGACTGGATACGACACACATTGAGAAAGCCTGTTGAAAGTATTATTAGAAAGTCCTTTCTCTAATCCACATGACAACAGATTAGAGGGATACACCACACACGCACGTAGAAGAGAAGAGAATTATAGACATATGTAAGTAATATAGAAATAAAAAACATAATAGGAATGGCCAATTATGCTTTCAACAGCATGAAATCAGCATTAACATCTAGAGAGACTAACAACGCATTAATAATGAAAATTGTTAAATCTTCCTTATATTCAACACTACTGTATGGCGCGGAAGCTTGGACATTGAACAAGCAATTAGAAAGTTGAAGTTCTAGAAAAACTGGAAATAAAAAGAGAGTTGATAAAATAAATAAACCAAAGGCAAGTGAAATATTTCGGCCACGACAAAAGACATAATACTCTAATAAAAACCATACTGGTGGGCAAGGTTGAGGGCAAGTGAGTAAGAGGTAGACAACGATACAAGTGGGAAGATAACATCAAGAGATGGACAAACATCAGTCTGACAGAATGTACAGTCAGGGCGAGAGACAGACAGTGTTGGATATCCATTGCAGTCGACCTTCATTGTGGATACGGTACCTGATTGATTGATTGATGGAAACGACATAGAGGAAATTGCAGGGGATAGTAAAAGATAGGAATGCGTATCGTGGCTTGGTTGAAAAATCATGCATTACTGAGGGTGCAAAAGATAGAAGTAGAAAAAGAAAATAGACAAAATCATTGATACCTTACCTAGGAGTAGAACGCACGCCTCTCGATAATTGAAGCTTGCAGCCAAACACATCTACCACACACCACAATAACTTAAAAGAAACAGCGGGACCACTGAAATGGATAAAGTGTTTGGGGTCGACCCAGCCAAAAATATACTAGAGAGTTTCTGGGAAAATTATTGGCCGTAAAGGCAATGCTGTTCCACATAATACTTGCATGTCATCGTTCATCGAAACAAGTGTTGGAAAAGGGAGAGAGGGATGTGGGGAGGGGGGGGGGGGGTTGAACTTAAACCAGATGTCCAAGAGAACTTACTAGAATGTAAATAGGCTGTATTTACTACTACTACTACTACTATTACTACTACTAATGCTGCAACAACAACAACAACAACAACAACAACAACAACAACAACAACAACAACAACAACAACTAACGTCTTTTGTTACACATTCATTTATGAACACAGTCTTACTTTTATTACAACGTGTTTCAAAGGAAACATCTGCCAACAACAGTTTAACTAACAATTCAATTGATCCACCAAGCCTATAATATTGTTATTGTTGAGTTATCAAACTAACAGTGTACTCTGAAAGAGCATGAAGATTTGCGCTTGTTTAGTGCAGTGTTCTTCTGCAACTTTGGGTATTCATTGTTAACGTGCCTCCCCTCAGAAGCGAATGTTTTATTGTACGCATAGACGTATGAAGAGAATGACTGAACATTATAAATATTACAAAACGAAACAATAGCTTGGGCAAAAAAATAAAAAAAGACAACGAATTGTTACCCAATGGGTCCGTTGATGTAACGACTAGGACGTTACGCTAACAATGGCATTAACACTGTCGTCGTTTGCTACGGGAGTGAAGATGGAAGGAAAGGCTGACCACCTATGTCATGGTCCTAACACGTGACATACCCAGGCCTACACCAATGTCATGGTCCTAATTATGTGACATACCCAGGCATACAAAATTGTCATGGTCCTAACGCGTGATATACTCAAGCCTACAAAACAGTCATGGTCCTAACACTTGACATAACCAGGCCTACAAAACTGTCATGGTCCTAACACTTGACATACCCAGGCCTACAAAAATGTCATGGTCCTAACACGTGACATACCCAGAGCAGATATATTTGTCTTGGAAGCCGCAGTAGCCTAGTGGCTAGACTCTTGCCGGGGGGCCCGGTGGTCATGAGTTCGAATTCGCATCGAGGCTGATTCTTAAAGTTGACCTGGGTTGCTACGTCAACAGACTAAAATGGTTACCAGGTCATGTCTCGGTCAGTGAAGGCGACCGACGTGATACTGACCACAGCATCCCCGGAGTTCCGAGTGATCTATGACAGTATAATCTAGCACCATATGCCCTGGCAGACCACCAAAAGGCATGTAAAATGGTTCTGGACTTACTGACATATAAGGGGCGTTCATTTGAAATCCGCTCGTGCCGCACCGAGCGTAATTGCGTACGTTGAATATGATCATGTCATAGTCATGTGATAAGTACTGACCAACGAATAAAAGAGCACATGCTTATCGTCCATAATGCTTGGTTCTGTTTCTGACCGTTGAGAAAATGGCCGGTTTGATCCAAAATCCGCCCAAAGAAGCTCAAAGACGGGTGATTCAGTTTCTTTCATTTGAAGGATGTGGACCTGTGGACATTCATCGAAGAATGCAGGCATCGTGTGGTAACAAATGTGTGTCGAAGACAACAGTGACAGACTGGGCATGAATGTTTCGGAAAAAGACATCAGTTCACAACAAATCTTCGACGGCCGGGTCAAGCGCACATTGTTGCAACAGAAAAAAAAAACCATCGCCAAAATTGATGCAGCAGTACAGATGAACCGTTGTCGAAGCATACGTTCGCCAGTGAAAGAATTTGATGTGTCAATTGGGACAATTCAAAATGTCGTCCGTAAGAAACTGCAATATCGGAAGGTGTGTTCACAGTGGGTACCACGGATGTTGAACCGACCACCAAATAGACGAACGCATGAGATGGTGTTTGAACCACGTGCTGCGTTACAGAGTGGAGGGTGATGAATTTCTCTTCCGCATAGTGGCAGGCGGTTAATCATGGTGTCACCACTTTGAGCCGAGCAGCAAAAGAGAGAGCATGCAATGGAAGCATGCTGGATCACCAAAATCCAAAAAATTCAAGTTACAGGTTTCCGCTGGTAAGGTTTCGTTGAACGCGTTTTTTTTTTACCATGAAGGGCTATTGTTGGCCGACTTTAAAGAACCTGGTGTTAACATCAACTTTACCCACTACTTGCAAACACTAAACAAGCTGCAAAAAGCCACCAAGAATAAACGACCTGGCATGCTTTCTCGCGGTGTGATTTTGTTGCACGATAATGCTCGTCCGCATGTCTCAAAGATTGTGCAGGAAGCATTAGCAAGGAAGAAGTGGGAAATTCTGCAACATCCCTCCCATAGTCCTGATTTGTCACCATGTGATGTTCATTTGCAGCAAACACGACCTCTATTTAACAAACACGTTCTATAAACATAGAGATTCACAAGTATACACCTGGTATAAATGGAGCGATCTAGATACTAAAATCCAAATTGATTTAATATTAACAAGAAATAACAGAAAGAGAAATATATTAGATGCAAGGGCAGTGCCAGATCATAAAGCAGTCGTTGCCACAATAAGAACCATCAGAAGAAGAAAACAAAGGGCAGGAAAATACATGCCATGCGAATCAATAAACTTAAAAAACCTTAAAGACGAGGCAGTAAGGGAAAATTATGAGAAAGAACTAACTGAACTCTTTGTAAAATTACCTACAGAAAGAAAAACAGTGGAAGAAGAATGGGAGATGTTCAAATCAAACATTTTAAATACTGCAAAAAATAACACGTGGAACCACGAAAAAACGCAAAACATGGATAAAGAAAATAACAAGTTGGTGGAACGCAGAAGTAAAGAAAGCGGTAAAAGATAAAAAAGAAAAATATAAAAAGTGGTTGAAGAGCAAACAGGAATGTGATTACATAGAATATAGAATAGCGAGAAGACATGTGAATAGAATAGTAAAGAGGGAAAAACAAAAAGACTGGGAAGAGTAAACCTAAATAAAAATTTCAAGGAGGCAACTAGGGACTTCTACAAAAAGATAAGTGCAATGCAAACCAGAGGAGAACCCTTTGACCCAACTGAAATAATTAACAGCGAATATGGAGAACCAATATGCGAACAAAAACAAATCCTAATAAGATGGAAGCAGTATTTCGAACAACTTCTCAACATCCCATCAAATGTCACAGGAACTCAAGAGACCTACACAGATGTCACCGAAGAACTAGAACCAGACATACTAATAGAAGAAATTATAGAAGCCATCAGATTAGCCCCATTGAACAAATCACCGGGACAGGATGAAATACCAAATAAACTAATTAAAACAGCAAGAGAAGAAGGAACAGCTTGGCTACATAGGCTATTCAACCATGTTTGGGTAGAACAACAGACACCACGAGACTGGGGAAACGCCATAATTATCCCAATTTAAAAAAAAACAAACAAAGGCAGCAAAAGAGACTGCACACAATACAGAGGCATTTCACTGTTGAGTCATAATGGGAAAATATTTTGCAAAATTCTTGAAAAAAGATAACGAACTACTTTAGAACCCCAGCTAAGCAAAACACAACTTGGATTTAGGAAAAACAAAGGACGCTCAGATGCCATTTTTGCTCTTAGACAACTTATAGAAAAATCAATCGAATTCAATGAATCACTCTACTTAACCTTTGTCGACCAAGAAAAGGCGTTCGATAGAGTAGATAGAAACAAGCTGTGGGAAATCCTTAAACAATATGGAGTGAGAACACATCTAACAAAACTATGTAGAAGTGTATACAACAACAGTGAATGCATAGTGAGAGCAACTGGAGGACACTCAGAACCCTTCACCATAAGATCCGGGGTACGACAAGGTTGTGTCCTGTCCCCTCTTTTGTTCATAACATATATAGACAACATATGTTAAGAAACCAGCCAAGCAGAAACAGCAAGAATACCGCATGACGAGAACACAGAAGAAGAACCATCTGCAAATCTAACCATTAGAGAACTCCAAGCACTAATAGCAAAATCAGAAGCTGAATTACAAGGCCACATGAATAGTCTAAACCAGGGGTGGCCAACACGAGGCCCGCCGGGAGTAATGTTGCGGCCCGCGGAGTGAGAAACGACGATGTGGTCGAAGCTGTAGCATGCTTGCTTGTTTACTTTAATTTAACACAAAAATTTGGTGCGTGGCCCGGCAGGAAATATTATTTCTGAAATTTGGTCCCGCCTGCTGAAAAGGTTGGCCACCCCTGGTCTAAACGAAATGTGTAGGGAACATAACATGAAAATTAGCACAAGTAAAACAGAGGTAATAACTATAACTAAAGAAGAACAAACAACAACAATTCACCTAAACGAACTTCCCTTGAAACATGTAAAGAGTTTCAAGTACGTAGGAAGTATAATATCATCAAATGGCAGATCAGAAGACGAGATCGAAAATAGGTGCAATAAGGTCAATCAACTCATTGGACAAATGGCATCAATACTAAAGAAGAAACATGTATCAATAACTACTAAGAAAGCACTTTACAACACAATCTTCCTACCAACTCTATGCTACCAATGCCAAACCTGGACAATGACAGAAAAAGAGAAAAGAAAAATCACAACAACAGAAATGAGGTTCCTGAGAAGAATACTCAACGTATCAAGAAGATATAAGATCAGAAATGAAGAAATCAGGACTAAAGTGGGGGTTAAAGCAGCACTAGATTTTAATAGAAAGCAGCAAGTCAAATGGTTTGGCCATGCAAGTAGGTTACCATTCAACAGCATACCACAACAAGCAATGATGTAAAGACCAGTTGGAAACAGAGGAAGAGGCAGACCACGTAAACGTTGGACGGAGGGAATAGCAGAGTCCATGGGAATATCGATATATGAAGCCCATAATCGGGCACTCTCACGATGTTTATACATCGACACCGCAAGGTACAAGAGGAACATGATGAGATGAGATGAGATGAGTGATGTTCATTTGTTTGGACCTCTAAGAAAAGCTCTCAAGGGGCAACGATTTCACACAGATGCAGACGTAATGAACGCGGTAAACACTTGGTTCAGTGAGTAACCACAATCTTCTTTTGCGGACGGCAGTCGCCGCCTACCTAAGCATTGGGATGCTTGCCTGAATGCCTACGGCGACTTCTTCTGACCAACCCATGATGCATAATTCATTCAAAATGAATGCTTTGTTTAATTCTACCACACCTGTTAATGTTTCTTTCTTGCTTTTGTAATAAAGCCATTGGAACGGGGTTCAGATGAACGTCCCTAATACTTGACTTCTGCGATTGTGTTTGCAAACATTGACTCCAAAATGTATATAGACACACAGCCATCTCCGCATGTATCAAATTCGTAACTACCAATATTAATAAATTCCAAAGATAAGTAAGGTATGTGATTGTATCACGCGTTAGTTAGTTAGACATTTAGTTAGTTAGTTAGGTTGTTAGTTAGTTGGTTAGGTAGTTAGTTAGTTAGGTAGGTAGATAGTTAGTTAGTTAGTTAGGTAGTTAGTTAATTCAGCAGTTAGTTATTTGGTTAATTCGTTAGATAGATAGTAGGTTAGTTAGGTAGTTAGTTAGTTAGGTAGTTAGGTAGGTAGGTAGAGAGTTAGGTAGGTAGTTAGTTAGATAGTTAGGTAGTTTTGTAGTTAGTTAGGTGGTTATTTAGTTAGGTAGTTAGTTAGTTAGGTAGTTAGGTAGTTAGTTAGGTGGTTAGTTAGTTAGTTAGGTAGTTATGTAGTTAGTTAGGTGGTTAGTTAGTTGTTTAGTTAGGTAGGTAGGTAGGTAAGTAGAGAGTTCGGTAGTTAGTTAGGTAGTTATGTATTAGTTAGGTGGTTAGTTAGTTAGGTAGTTAGTTCTGTAGTTAGTTAGTTAGTTAGTTAGGCAGTTAGTTAGTTAGGTAGTTAGTTAGGTAGTTAGTTAATTAGGTAGTTAGTTGTTTAGGTAATCAGTTAGTTAGTTAGGTAGCTAGTTAGTTAGTTAGGTAGGTAGTTATTTAGGTAGTTAGTTAGGTAGGTAGTTATTTAGGTAGTTAGTTGTTTAGGTAATCAGTTAGTTAGTTAGGTAGCTAGTTAGTTAGTTAGGTAGGTAGTTATTTAGGTAGTTAGTTAGGTAGGTAGTTATTTAGGTAGTTAGTTGTTTAGGTAATCAGTTAGTTAGTTAGGTAGCTAGTTAGTTAGTTAGGTAGGTAGTTATTTAGGTAGTTAGCTAGGTATATAGTTAAATAGTTAATAACTAAGCAGTTAGGTACTTAGGTAGTTAGTTAGTTAGGTAGTTAGTTAGGTAGTTAGTTGGTTAGGACGTTAGTTAGTTAGTTATTTAGGTAGTTAGTTAGTTACTTAGGTAGTTAGTTAGAAGATTAGTTAGTTAGTTAGTTAGTTAGTTAGGTACTTAGGTAGTTAGGTAGTTAGTTAGATAAGTAGTTACATAGTTAGTTAGGTAGGTAGTTAGTCAGTTGGATTTTTAGTTAGTTATGTACTTAGATAGTTAGTTAGATAAATAGTTAGTTAGGTATTTAGGCAGTTAGCTAGTTAGTTATGTAGTTAATTAGTTAAGTAGGTAGTTAGTTAGATAGTTAGTTAGTTAAGTAGTTAGCTAGTTAGTTAGGTAGGTAGATAGTTAGTTAGGTAGTTAGTTAGATAGTTAGTTAGTTAGGTAGTTAGTTAGGTAGTTAAGCAGTTAGTTAGTTAGGTGGGTAGTTAGTTAGTTAGTTAGGTAGTTAAGTAGTTAATTAGTTACTTAGGTAGCTAGTTAGTTAGTTAGGTAGGGAGGTAGATAGTTAGTTAGTTAGTTAGGTACTTAGTTAGTTAGGTAGTTAGTTAGGTAGGTAGGTAGTTAAGTAGGTAGTTAAGTAGTTAGTTAGGTAGGTAGTTAGTTAGATAGGTAAGTAGTTAGGCAGTTAGTTTGTTAGTTAGTTAGGTAGTTAGGTAGGTAGTTAGGTAGTTAGCTAGTTAGTTAGGTAGTTAGTAAGTTAGTTAGTTAGTTAGGTCATTAGATGGTTGGTTAATTAGCTAGCCATCTGCTGTTGGGTTATCATTCTTGCACTTCGGACAGGTCCACAGTTGCTCTGATCCCCCACCAAACATATGCATTAGCGTCTGGCGGCTAATAGTGTCAGTTCCGTGCTGGTTGACGAGCCTCTCATTGTCCCAATGAACCTCTGGTATCTGGCCGTGCCAATCCTAACTTCCAAGTTTGACCATTCGTTATTCATATCAATTGTGCACACAGTTACGGATCAATCCATGTGGCACCGAATACCGAGTCTTTCAACAAAGGAGCTTCTAGAACGTTCATATTTAGACCAATACCACCATAGTTATATTTGGGGGTTAGATCAGACAGTGAAATACCCGACACCAGTGAGGAAACGTCACCAGCCTAGGCCTACTTCCAGGTAGGCCGTGTGTGCTGTGCTGAACCATGACCTGGCTGCATCCTAATGTATCTCTCTGCAGATGTGAAATTTCAGCACCCGTCTTGCACACCCCGTTGATGTCTGAGGTGGGAGAGGGGTAGGAGAGCTCTGTAACACAGTCCCAACAGGGAAGGTACTTTCGTACTTGGTCAGGAGAAAGGTCTATAGACCAACATCACATAGATAAATGCAATCCCTTTTCAAGACTGTCGCGAAGAAGTTTCGAATGCAAATCGTAATCCCTCATGCCACTTTCGAAACATAGCTGCGAGCAGCTTGGACGCAGATCGCCTTGCGTTTGTTTCCATACAATTGTATTAGTGCCAATAGTTCAGATAGCAAAGGCAAACTACTGAACGAAAATTTGACCAGGAAAAACAAACAGCCAACAAACGCTGGAGTTGACTGCTACGTCCTGTAAAGGATATGCTACTAACTTTGTTTTTTCAAGACTCAAGGAACATGAGCACCACTGCAACTAACTTAAAAGTCAAAACTCGGCGTATGTCTACTATCAATGCAGGATAGACCGTGGATAGGCGAGACAGTTGAGTCCAGAAACCAGCAGAGACATGTAGAAGATTGACAGACCATCCTATGTATCAGAGGCTTCTGATCTTGGGAAGCGGATGACTAAAGTGTAACCACTTTGTAGAATCTATAAAAAGAAAGACTAGGAAAGACCCTATACATGACAAATCAACAAGCAACCCATTTACAATGCACACAGGTTCCCCGGAGACAGCAACGTCTGCCTGAGATTATAGAAAACATTCTTGGTATCGAGAAAAAGAACACTCGGAATAAAACAGAAAGAATAAAAACAGCCCTTAACTACATAAAAGAATATTACACAAGCAGCACTTGGTACCACGCATACACAGATGGATCAGCAATAAAAAAAAAAATAACATAACACAAAATAGTGGTGGAGGGAATGAAAGCGAACGAAAATAATTGTGCTGTCATTGACTTTTAAACAATAAACAACTTCAAAGAACTTTTTGAAATTGCCTCGTATAAATTGTTTTCATTATTCTTTGACATTGAGTGAATACTGGAATTTGAATGAATAAAATAAGAAGAGCTTAGAATTGCCCGAGAAAAGACTAATAAAAGCAGAACATTATAAACAGCTGTAAGAACGAGACTAACACCGTTCATTGGTCATGTGTTGAGGAGAGAAACACCAGAAAGCATCGTGACGACCTAGAAAGATCAGGTGTAGAAGTGGCAGACACAGACTAAGAGCGATGATGCTGGATGGTCTAAGGACGATGTTATGGAGGAATAACATAAATGGAATTGATCCAGAACACCAAGGACAGTAGTCTGTGAAGCCACAAGCACGTCTACGCCATTCAGCAGGGCACATGCTGATCATGAATATGTGATAGCAAATGAGGATTCCAAGTTCAGGTTTTAGCTTCATAGACAGTTTCATAGACCTGTGGATTAGACACTGAAAGAGACAATACATTGGGATCGCATGATCTCATGTCATTTGTTCAGTTAAGACAAACACCGAATTAAGAAATAAGAAAGAGCCCAGAAACACACAATGCGAAACGTTCCACAGTTAATTAGGGAAGGGAACTAACAATAAGAGAAGTAATAAGACAGCTGGGAAGTGATATAAGCTTCACCGTGGAACTAGAACAAAGGGACACTTCTGATCATCAGACGCTGGCCCCCTTTCCTAGAATGTGTCTGCCTCTTTATATTCTTAATGTGATCCGGGGACGTGCCTAGTCGGGTCATAACTCCCAGGTGTCTGTGATCAGACACTTTATCACTGATGATTGTGAAAAATCCCACAAATTGGCCGCTCTGTCTGCCTACCCGACAGCCACCCTGCCCTCTTGGAAGGCGAACGTCATGCATCCAATGCATCGTGATGATTAATGAGCTTCCTTTTCACGATATTTTTTACTCAGGCGGGAGAAAGCCAGGTTCTTTTCCCTTGCTGATTGGCCTCTGTCACCGCCTCCGCAACATGGTTTGCTGCACTATGCCGTGTTGCCTTCTTCGCACCCTGCCACAGCTGAATGAATTATATTTCTGCTGGCGCCCAGGAAGAGACAGTTCTTCCTTTGGGCCATTCCCAGTATATTTGGAAAATGGGTCTGTCCTTCCCACGCACTTATTTCTGCTGCTGAAAGCGACCCCCACATGGCGTCTTGCTCTACTGTGCATGGCTGCTGTCGCCGCCTAGCTGCGGCGATGAGACTTCAGGCATCACTTCTCTATCCTGGTGGTCACTGCGCAGGGTTGTACCCACGTGGGCAGTTTCCACAGCTTATGTGCATCGTTCCTACTTAGCAGAATGGCTAATTGTGCCCATATAAGACAGCAAAGGTTGTGTTCGTTTCTTGGTTGGCTTGAGAGAGCCAGACTAGGCTGCATTCTGTAGGCAAAGAAACAGGCCATCTTACAATGCCAGGCTGATTCATTGGCCGTTTGGGTTATTCCACAGCAAGCATAAGCTTTATCCATTGCCCGTCCAACCGTTTCGAACTTTAATTTATTGATTTTCCTTGATTAGCCCGTCGTGTGCGGAGCTGCTAAACAGATCTCTTGTGATTATCTCTACAGCTAATAGGCTGACTACATAGTCGCCTTGCCTCCGACAGACCACCAGGTTGTCGCATTTTCTCCGTCTTGAAAATGTGCTGCCCTTGGTTTTTCGATTCGTACGGAACTGTCGGCTAGATCAGAGAAAAATAACGAACCGACGATAAGAGCACCACAATGCCTGGTTATTTTCAGACTTCCGTTATATGCCAGAGTATCTGCTTCAGGCCCTTCAGGTCTACCGCCAACTTCCCTTCCTTAACGCTGCCGGGGATGGATGGCAAAGTTTTTACGGAGGTTGGTTTTATCTTCTCCTCTCTGCACAGCCTTGAGGGAGTATATAGGTTCAGCTCTAACTTTGGTTTTCTAGTTAGATTGTAATGTCGCTACATTCCATATGGCTCAAGTGGGCACTTTGTTATGGTGCCATATGAATCAAGCTTGTCGAGGGATGCACAATAGGATATTATCATGATAAATCCTGCTCGGTTATAGTAACGATGCATGGTGTTGAACACAATGAACCCTTAGGTAGCAAACATGATATCTTGAAGCTGCATAAATAGTGTTTTACAGAACAACTACGAGAGTGCCCCGGACAGCCAAACCGAGCAATCTAACACTACTAAACAGACTACAACACACATACAATTTATTAGTAGAGATAATGTGTTGTCATTGGAAAGACTAAGGCGTAACAAGACAGAGGAAAGTAGTGTGAGAACATTTTTAATTAAGGCACGGAAAAATATCAGCCTATAAATAAGTACTGGCGCATTCTGTTAGAGATTGCTAGATGTGAAGTAGCATGATCCCCTATGTCAATATGCTAGGACCATAGTGATGGGTGTCCATTATTGTATTAGATTATTACTTTATTTATTTGTTCCTGTCTTTAACTCTTAAATAATGGAAGGCCAAAATTTTTGCTGGCAATCGAAAATCAGCAGTCCTAGCTAGAAACTTTCACGCACTTATTTTTGTTCCAGTTTCGTCTCTGGTTATACTTTTTTAGCCGACGTATGTGACTTAGAGGCAGTGAACACAATTTCACAATCCCACATACCGGGTTCGAAGTCAGCCTCATGCGATTTGAAAACAAACCGCCTTGCGCCGAGTTTCACGATGGTATGATCGTCGGTGGTTCAGAAGGCACTGGAAAACTTTTTTTTTTTTTTTTAAATTCGTATATCTTTTTACAGGACATCGCTGTCAACAGGAGCATCTTTTAGCTGTCTGTTGATTTCTTGGCAAGATTACGCTCAGTAGTTTGCCATTGCTTTCTGAGCGGCCGGCTCAGTTATCCCGCAAGTCACCAGCGAGGGACGAACCGCTCCCAGTTCTCGCCCGCTACGAGACTCTGCGTGATAAACGGGATTACGGAGAAAGTGGTGTAACTCCTCGGCCAGAGAGACCGGCAGTTGGCAAACTGCTGAACAGAAAATTACCTTGATAATCACAAACAGCCCCCTACCCCCCAATTGATGAGGTTGATTGTGACATCCTCTTAAGGACACACAACTCACTTTTACAAATTATATTTTTTGAATGTTTCTAGTATAACAGATCTTTAGGTCACTTTTGGAACATAAAAACGCGGAAATAACTTTAAACTGCAACTGTATATCGACAACTCTTTTTGATAATGCGTCGAGGTTTACTTTGTTTCTGCAACGAGGCGGTGTCGTTATTTGGAGGTGACGGGATCAAATCCCAATTTTGCTTTCTTAGTTGCATATCCTTTGCGGACGTAGCAATGAACCCCTGCATTTTGTGGCTGTTCATGATTCCTGGGAAGTTTACGTTCAGTAGTTTGCCATTGCTTTCTGAACGACCGGTACCCACACAATTTCATAAAGAACCAACGCAGCTGTGTTTCGAGCGTGGTATGCGGAATTACGAACTGCGTCTGTAACCATTCGCCACGGAACCGGCCAAATCCCAGTATGGCAACTATAATGAACAATTATGATGACGTCTAGAATGCCATGACATCTCTCCTTTTTCATTTTACGTTATGAACACCATTCAGTACTTATGAATTTGTTGATGTACTGTGAATTAGTTGATGTACTGTCTTAGTGGCCTCAAGGGTTCCGCAACAATTGACAATTCTCATCAAGTAGAAATCAGTGGTCTGGCAAACTTAAAGCGGCACTAACAATTCGCTAATAGTTAGCAGCTTGTCCTTTTTTAAGCAATCAACCCCAGAATTTATTGGCTGTTTGTGTTTTATTACGCAATTTTACGTTAAGTAGCTAGCCATTGCTTTCTGAACGGCTGACTCTCATGCAAACAAAGCAAAGCAATCTGCTAGCGTATTGCATGGGAATAGTTTCGAACCCTCGCCCCAGTATATCGGGCAATTGTCAAACTACGTTCACTAACCCATAAGCCAGTCGCCGACAAAACGCCGTTAGATCATGGACAATATGGGTTCAACCATATATGTCTTCAGACATGTACACGGGCTTACTTAATTTGTTAGTTGTGTCGTGTGCACATCTAGCGGGATTAATTCATTCTTCCTTTTCTTCCTTGTCCGTTTTTCAATGGCACATCGTCACACCTTGTTATGCAGTTTAGAGGTCATTGTGTCTAATTTCAACATTAGTGTGAGGTTTTCATTCCTGTAGACGATTTCTACCCAAAGCGGCCTGCTCTATCTATCTAGATCCGGGTATTCTTTAATATCAATTTTACAGGCGGTTTGAGGGGTTCGGGGGGGGGGGGGGAAGAGAGAGGGACAACGATGTGTTTGAGGGGGGAGGGCAGTTTTGCGACCAACGCTTTGCTATTTTGCAACTACAAGAACATAGATCTTATCCACGACTCTGGTGATCATGTGAACTGGCGAACCATGACGGCCCTAGCTTATCGGCATGACACATGATGAGGATGATGTTGATGTGATTATCTTTCAGGTATCGCGTGATTTGTATCATGCACGAATATCAAAAGGAACATACTGTTTTTCGCTCTTATCAGAGAGTGATAGATATCCGACTTCACTTTCCTAGAGATCGGTGAGGGGGAAGGGGGAAGCGTGTGGGGTACCTTTAGAAACTAATGGTTCGTGCAAACATGTCCACCCCAATACTGGGATTCGAACGTGATAACGTCTGAGCAAGAGGCGTATACTGCAACCTCTGAACCACGCCTCTCCCGGATGCAATCAAACATAGCGACAGTTGTCTATCACCACAGCTAGCGACACTAGAGTATTCTCACCTCCGTTCTTCCGTCTTCGGAGACAAACGATAACATTCCCCATTCTCTCCCACCGAGCCCTCCCTCATCCTCCTCCAACCGCCCCGCCTTTAAACTGGATTTGATCTTCAAACATCCTGTGTCCCTGAGACGCGAATCCTGAGATCACCAATCGCCTGGTCTGTATCCTTTAGCCAATATTGTCCCAAACCTCGTCACCGACGTCCTGGCGTCGCTAGGCTGACCAGGTAATCTCAATTTGTGTCGCTCACACAGCTCTATTAGACTCACTCCTGCGGTCCCGTTCCAAGTGGTCAGACGGTGATCCTGAGATATGAGTTCTCCCCACCACAAGATTGATCACAGTCTGACCTTTGAGGTGCCCTCTTGAACCTCCTAGCCACGCACAATTTGGCCATGGGGCAACAGCGAACTTGTTCACATAATTCATCACATGGGTCACGCCTCTTTCTCTCTTCGTAGTTCATGAACTTCAGGTAAGCCACACGTTGTTGTAAGTGATTTTTATATGTCTGTTTATAACTATACTTTCTTTCTTACACTCAGTCAATACACGATCAGAAAAACTGTTACAATTATTTACAATGGATGTATTATAATAACTACACGATGTCATTGCAAAGGGTTTTTAACATTTTAAAATATTTAATTGTTGACTGTTACTTAAACACGCATGCTTGGACTTAATTATTGTTAGTTAGTTCTCAGTTTCCTTTCACATGCATTTATGTTTCATTTTATTTATATTTTATATATATTT
The DNA here is from genome assembly GCA_014155875.1 of Cepaea nemoralis. Classification (NCBI taxonomy): domain Eukaryota; kingdom Metazoa; phylum Mollusca; class Gastropoda; order Stylommatophora; family Helicidae; genus Cepaea; species Cepaea nemoralis. The sequence goes on from JACEFZ010023900.1 coordinate 308,893, forward strand.
TATATTTTATTTTGATAATTACAATAAAAAATGTGATCCCCTAGTCTTTCTAGATAATTACAACCCCAACTGTTATCCGGAATTTTTTCTTTTCGCATATCATTTACAGGACATCGCTGTTAATATCAGCATCTTTCAGCTGATTGTTGATCGTTAGAGGGATTGTAAAGTTAGTTGAATGTTCTTTCAGGGCGTCGCAATAAACCCAAGTATTGTTTGGCTCTTTGTGATTTATTAGGCAAATTTACATTCAGTTGTTTACCATTGATTTCTGAACAACCGACGCTCATAACGTTAAAAATCAACACATGTCGGTCTGCTTCCAAATCACCTGCACCTGATTTCGACTTGGTAAGCAACTATGCTAATCGTCTCCCCCCCCCCCCCCCCCCCCCTCCCACACTTCCACACACACACACCTCACCACTTCTGTTTCGCCACAGACGCCCGTGATAATTATAAACAAGATGTACATTTTGTTTCTGACAGTACACATTAAATATTTGGACATTGCTTGACTTCTCAGTACAGAAGAGCAGAACAAACTGTAATTGAAAAGAAATGAGGCTATTGCATACTTTGTTTTTCTTTATGGCATGTTCTTTGCTGAACGTTGCAATAACCACCCAGTTCCAACTGGTTATGTGTGATTTACTAGGAAATTTTATTTTCAGTAGCTTGCCATTGATGTTTGAACGAGAATCAATATTTTAGTCCAGTATACTGGCGTGTGGAACGAACCCGCTACGCTGTCCTCAGAAGAGAAAGTGTTAGCCCGTTAAACCGCTCAGCCACACCGACCTTCTATTGTATACTGTTCTGGAGATATACGGATGGACGCTTTAACAGATTCTGTGCCAAATAAAAAGTAGGATAGGACCAAACAAAAATGGATGGCGGAAAATGGGAAGTAACGATGTGTCACATTTTTGACATAAAAGTTGTTAATATGGTAGCAGCCATGCTGTTTTATAAGGCAATTACAATAGTTCGGTGAGATATAATCTCGCGGTAGATACAGGAAGTCGCTGAAGACGATTAATCATCCCATGACTCTTAATCAGTTCAAATGAAACGTCAGTGTTTTTTTTTTTTTTGGCGCTCGCTCGCTTTGAATTCAGTCGTAGCCCATACACACTATTTATAGTAGTGATGGACTGCATTTTTCGTGTGGGTTAGCTTCCAATATTAACAGTGTCCATAGCCATCAGGCGACCCACTCCGACTTCAGAGGTACTTGTAATTAATTAACGTCCCCAAGTCAAGGACGACAGGTCAACATTTTAGTACACCTGTCCGGTGTAGGGGTTGAACCGCTAACTTCGGTATCAGCGCACTGGATGTTTATGAACATGCGTTCTTATCCATTCGGCCATGCGGACCTGCAACGTCAGTGGTGAATTGGTAGAAGATGAGACACGTTGGTTACAAATACTTTTTTGTGTTTGTTTTGTTCGCATATCCTTTACAGGACATCACTGTCAACATCAGCATCTTTCCCAATGGTCAGATTTTTGTCTTAAACCAGCGACCGGCCTAGCAAGCCGGCAGGGGGTCTTCATACTGCTCGTAGAAAAACTAAGAAGTATAAACGGAGGACACTCAGAACCCTTCACCATAAGATCCGGAGTACGACAAGGTTGTGTCCTATTCCCTCTCTTGTTCATAACATATATAGACAACATATGAAAAATAAACCAGCCAAACAGAGACCACAAGAATATCGCATGACGAGAACACGGAAGAAGAACCATCTGCAAATTTAACCATTACAGAACCCCTGTTTGCGGACGACCAAGCACTAACAGCAAAATCAGAAACTGAATTACAAGACCACATGAATAGTCTAAACGAAATGTGTAGAGAACATAACATGAAAATTAGCACAAGTAAAACAGAGGTAATGACTGTAACTAAAGAAGAAACAGCAACAACGATTCACCTAAACGAACATCCCTTGAAACAAGTAAAGAATTTCAAGTACATAGGGCGTATAATATCATCAAATGGCAAATCAGAAGACGAGATCGAAAATAGATGCAATAAGGCAAACCAACTCATTGGACAAATGGCACCAATATTAAAGAACAAACGGGACGCAGAGGTGTTTCCAAGGCACCAGGACCGGGTTATATACTGGCCAAGACCTATTGACGCGTCCTCGTCGAGCGTCCTGGGCAACAGGTCCCTTCGGGGTCCTGGCTGAAGTCAATAGGATCGCTGATTCCTCCGAAGTCGGAGAGTGTCTGCCTGTACGGCGAGGAACCACCAGTCTGCACACCAATAAGCCAGACATGGGACAACGGATACTCACGCAAACCTCAGGTCCTGTATGACATCACACTGATGTTGGACAACAGGATGTCTTCATCCGACATACAGGACTTCGCGTTGGAGCTCAAGCCAACGAACACAAGCAAGCAAGCAAAGAACAAACATGTATCAATAACTACTAAGAAAGCATTTTACAACACCATCTTCCTACCAACCCCTGTGTTACCAATGCCAAACCTGGACAATGACAGAAAAAGAGAAAAGAAAAATCACAACAACAGAAATGAGATTCCTGAGAAGAATACTCAATGTATCAAGAAGAGATAAGATCAGAAATGAAGAAATCAGGACTAAAGTGGGGGTTGTAGCTGCTCTAGATTTATTAGAAGGCAGCAAGTCAAATGGTTTGACACTGCAAGTAGGTTACCAACTAACAGTATACCACAACAAGCAATGATGTACAGACCAGAGGGAAGCAGAGAAAGAGACCGACCACGTAAACGATGTACGCAGGGAATAACAGAGGACATGAAAATATCGATACATGAAGCCCATAATCTGGCACTCTCCCGCTGTTTATATTTAACCTCGACACCGCAAGGTACAAGAGGAACAAGATGAGATGAGATGAGATGAGTTGATTTCTTGGCAAGATTACGCTCAGTAGTTTGCCATTGCTTTCGTAGCGACCGGCTCACAAACCCCTAAGTTACCAACGCGGCGAGAACCGCTACGATTCTCATGCAGATTACGTTCCTCACGTGGATATATAGGATTACGGAGAAAGACGTTAATTCCTAGGCCAGGGAGACCGGCTTACAAATAGTGCAGAGGCTAATTTAAAGCTGATGCACGAGAACATTACATCTACAGATGGGTTCATCATATTGAGGAATTAAAGGTGACGAGGGCAAGTTTTACGATCAGTAGTTTGTCATTGCTTTCTGAACGACCGGCACCTATACCTTTTCCGAAAAAAACCCGCCGTTTTTCGAACTCGGGTATACGGGATTACGAATCGCGTCCGTAAACTCTTAGTCACGGAGAGCGGTACAAACACATACATAACTCATTTGTTAAAAAAAGATTCCTACGCAAAGATGTAACGGATTTGATGCTTACAAAATTATGTACCAAAAAAAAAACCCAAAAAAAAAAACTCCAGATGAACGCAGAATAAGAAGATATACTGGATTTGAAGCGTAGAACATGATGTAACGAAGTTTATGTGTACAGAATTTTATCACGGACTTGATGTGTACAAAATACTTTCGATAACCGGGGTTTGATGCTGCAGAACTATGACGGGAGTCCGGAATCCACACAATATGACTGGACGGATGGAAAAACTGCACATAACAAGAACGAACCAATTTAAAATATAGTTAAAAACTTGTTAACTATAATTTTAATTGCTTTGTTCTTGTTGTTGTTTTTTTTTTTAAATAACGACTTTTGTTGAAACGTTCGCGTGTATCGTGTGTGTGTGTGTGCTGTGTGTGTGTGTGTGTGTGTGTGTGTGTGCACGCGTGCGTTTGCGTGTGTGTGTGTGTCCCAATCCGTCGAGGTTTGATGACGTACCGCTATTTGTGAGTGGTACAGCTACTGTCCGTCACTGCCTGTGGTGGTACTAGTCCTAACGAACGTGTGAATCACTTCTTGACCTTTAAGCTTTCTACAGTCGCGGAGTGATTCAGAGAGGGGTAGTTCATGTATTAGAACAAAATACCCAATCTCCGAGGAGATTGTCGGAGTGACTTTTCCCCACTGACCATACGTTGCTGTTAGATTTGTTTGTAGTTTTGACGAGCTGTTTCGTTCGACTGCATTTACTAATACTGGTAATACTTATTAAGTGAAGTAAAGTAAAGTAGTCTTTTAAACGTATTGGGCATATGGTGCGGTACCCATATCTCATAGAACAACCGGCACTCGATAGTTGACTGTGATCACATGTTTTGCTGGATTATAATTATGTCTGAATAAAATTAGTTGAACTGCGGTAAAGCTGGAAATGTAAACAATATAAAATAATGCAAAGTATTGCAGCTTTTCAGAACACAATAACGGAAAACGCAAGACGTTGCGGCGACTAGCTTTCATTAGTAAACAAATACATACACAACAAATAATCACGGATAACCCGTAATTTCCGTAGTTGTGTTTCCAATGTCCATAACTGTGTTCTGTCAAGCTGTCTTACTTTGCATTATTTTATATTGTTTACCTTTCCAGCTTTACGGCATATATATATATATACACACACACACATATACACACACACATTTTAATGCGGACACTACTACATGGGCGCGAGTGTATGTTAAATTATTTGACGGAACGTTACTCCACATATATCTATCAAATGTTATCTTCATCCGTATAGCTTGCTATAGACTTGTACAACAGCTGTCACTAGAATAACTGTGTAGCCTGTTAAGCAAAACCGATATGTGAGAACTACGGCAAACCAATTTGGTGCTCAATCTCCTTCAGCAGATATCGCATGGTATGTATGCTGATTGTTCCTGTCGAGTATTGGTTGTTTATACTTTTGTACTGACTATTCACACTTTCTTCTTCAATATAACGGCGCCCGAAGCAAGAAAAATAATAACAACAACAACAAAAACAAAAACCTACACATTGGCATTGGAGCCGCTTTATCATAGTAGCTACCACTTTTGCCTGCTGACCTGGTAGTCATGTGTTCAAATTCCGCTGGAGAGGAGATTTAAAAGATTTGGACTCCCAGGTCAGCCCAGCCTAAAATATGTACCTAAAAATGCTCTGGGAAGCAAGGGCGGTCAATCTGTTGTTGACCAGATCATCCACCCAGTGCTGCTCGATATATATATATATATATATATATATATATATATATATATATATATATATATATATATATATATATATACACACACAAATATGGAGCTGACGTCATATACCAACCACTTCTTAAGGCATAGAAGGGACTTCTTTACTTACTACACAAAAGAGTCACCATGAGCTTGCCTTAGGCACCTACACAGAACACCATGAAAGTCGTGCGTTCGACTTGTTGCCGTATCCATTCACTGGATTGTTTCATGACAATGTGGATATTTCTGGCCTATTATCGTGTTGTTTGTACTTGTTATCCGTATCACGTTTGTATACAGTTTGCCGCAGCCTTACGCTTTGTGGTTTCAATTACTGCTTTGTCATTGTAGATAACGTGATTCAGTTTGAATGTGTACTCTTTTCTCTCTCTCTCTCTCTCTCTCTCTCTCTCTCTCTCTCTCTCTCTCTCTCTCTCTCTCTCTCTCTCTCTCTCTGTGTGTGTGTGTGTGTGGTGTTTGTCACACTTTGTGACCTTTTGAAAATAAAGTTCGTTCGTTCACCCCCTTTCCTCTCTCTCTCTCTCTCTCTCTCTCTCTCTCTCTCTCTCTTGCTCTCTCTACAGGCACACACACACAATACATGTACACACACACACGTAACACAGACAGACACGTACACACACATGTACACATACATGTGCACAGATGTATACACACACGTACACATATGTACACACTTCATGTACACACATGCACACATATATGTACACACATATATACACACATTGTCACACACGTACACACACAGACATGTACACACATGCACATACACGAACATATGTAGCAAGACTTTTGCAGAACGTCGCTTTCACAACAGCCGGCCGAAATCGTTTCGATCCCTCGCCATGTCCTCGGGTTCACGAATATTCACGTCCAGGGAGCTGTGAACGTCCCGAGTGTTGTGAATGTCCCGGGTGTTGTGAATGTCCCGAGTGTTGTGAATGTTCTGGGAGTTGTGAACGTCCCGAGTGTTGTGAATGTCCAGGGGGTTGTGAATGTCCCGAGTGTTGTGAATGTCCCGGGTGTTATGAATGTCCTGGGTGTTGTGAATGTCCTGGGTGTTGTGAATGTCCTGGGTGTTGTGAATGTCCTGGGAGTTGTGAACGTCCCAAGTGTTGTGAATGTTCTGGGAGTTGTGAAAGTCCCGAATGTTGTGAATGTCCTGGGTGTTGTGAATGTCCTGGGAGTTGTGAAAGTCCCGAGTGTTGTGAATGTCCTGATTGTTGTTAATGTCCTGGGAGTTATGAATGTCCTGGGTGTTTTGAATGTCCAGGGTGTTGTGAACGTCTTTGGAGTTGTGAATGTCCTGGGTGTTGTGACAGTCTCGAGTGTTGTGAATGTCCTGGGAGTTGTGAAAATCCCGAGTGTTGTGAATGTCCTGGGTGTTGTGAATGTCCTGGGTGTTGTGAATATCCTGGGTGCTGTGAATGTCCTGGGTGTTGTGAATGTCCTGGGAGTTGTGAACGTCCCAAGTATTGCGAATGTCCTGGGAGTTGTGAATGTTCTGGGTGTTGTGAATGTCCTGGGAGTTGTGAATGTTCTGGGAGTTGTGAATGTCCTGGGAGTTGTAAATGTCCTGGGTGTTGTGAATGTCCTGGGTGTTGTAAATGTCCTAGGTGTTGTGCATGTCCTGGATTGTGTGAATGTCCTGGGAGTTGTGAACGTCCCAAGTGTTGTGAATGTTCTGGGAGTTGTGAACGTCCCGAGTGTTGTGAATGTCCTAGGTTTTGTGAATGTCCTGGGTGTTGTGAATGTCCAGGGTGTTGTGAATGTCCTGGGTGTTATGAACGTCCAGAGTGTTGTAAGTGTCCAGGGTGTTGTGAATGTCCTGCGTCCAACATAGTGTTGTTCGAGCCCTCTCGTCTTCCAGGAACGATGTCATCCATTATTGTTATGTTTTAAACCACTGGGTTGTTTGATGTCGCCATTGTATTTTATTGTCCGAAATATGATGTTGTGCATGCGCCAGTTTTATTGCATTTTATAGAATGACAACACTACTGTATGTCACGGGAGCCTGAAAATTGAACAAGCAACTAGAAAGTCGCATACAGACCTTGGAGATGTGGATATACAGAGAAATATGTCGTATTTCATGGATACAAAAACAATCAAATACATAGGTTCTAGAGAAACTAGGAATGAAAAGAGAGTTGATGAAAGAAATAAAAAAGAGGCAAGTAAAATATTTCGGCCATGTTAAAAGACATAATACTTTATAAAAACCATACTGGGGGTGGGGGGGGGGGGGCAAGATTGAGGGCAAGCGAGCAAGAGGTAGGCAACGATACAAGTGGGAATATAACATCAAGGGATGGACGTCAAGTCACTTGTACGGAGAAAAGTCGCTAACCTCTAGGCCAGGAAGCCGGCCGTGGTATAAATAGCCAAGTAAAATTATACTCGGCTACATTTATATTTGCCTTTTTCGTGGCTTAGAGGTTATAACTTTTCTCCGTAATCTCGTATACTCTCGTCGGTGACGTGATGACGGTGAGAATCAGCAGTGGTTCGAATCGCATCGGTAACTTACGGGGTATGTGAGCCGGCCGCTCAGCGTAATCTTGCCAAGAAATCAACATACAGCTGAAAGATGCTGGTGTTGACAGCGATGTCCTGTAAAGGATATACCCCCCAAAAAAAAAAATTATATTTAAAGTCATGTACAATTGTTAAATTGAATTTCGCAGTATCGTAAAACCATTAACATTCCGAGACCGAGTAAGAAATGCTATTATCAGACAGACTGTGGGATCAACACCTTGTGCCACATTTATTGAAAGACAGAAGATTAAGTGGTTTGGCCATGTCGTTAGAATGCAATATCAGCAACTACCATCACTGGCCTTACATCAAAGATCATCTGCGACGAGACCACGAGGACGTGTAAGAAGAAAATGGATTGACGACATCAGAGACATTGTACAAACACACGGAATGACACTATCCAGTGTCGCCCACCGGGCGATGGAACGCAAATTATTCCTCCTCACGACGCTTGACGGCAGAAGTGGAAGATGATGATGATGATGATGTAAAACCTTTTCAGCCTCTTATTTGTAATATATGAGTAAAATTTGGTGGAACTGCAGTAAAGCTGTGGAAATGTCAACAATATACAGAACAGAATTACGAAACATACAGGACGTTGCGGCTACTAAGCCTTCATCAGCAAACACATACATACACACAACACAACACACAATCACGGAGAAGAGCCCTGAGTGACTACATTAAGGCACAAGAACGATATGAGAAGTAATACAAAGATGAAAAAATGAGAACAATTTTAATTATCATATCTCTCTCCCTCCCCCTCTCCCCCCCCCCCCCCCCGTCCTCTTCTTATCTCTTTACACCCCAGGAAACGCGTGTTGTGTGATCTATGACGAGGATCTTCTCCGCGAATCCCAGCCATCGCCTTTTGTGGACTTTTCCTACATTTGATCAGACCATACTAAAGAAAAGAAATCCCGCCTCTTTAGCTTGCCACTTCATTGTGTATTTATTCTCTTTGGATGTCACGCACTCATTAATTTCCAGCGCAACTGAGAGGGTACAAGCTTCACCCTGGTGCGAGGAAATGCAACCTAAAGACTAAACGTCATAGCAGGGCAGATCAGGCCTTAAGCTTGGTTGGAAACTTGTCTATGATGGATGTTCCGATAGGCGGGCAGTTAAAGCATTGATGTGCTGATCCGACAGCTTCTGCAGCTTGTCTTGTTCCAGGCATTTTGGTGTTACCTTTCCTCTGGAGTAAACTAGGCAGGCCGAGAGATGGATCATGCTGCATGGGCAAACACAAGGTCTCTAAATTCAGCCCAGACTTGTTGCTATATATAACTCCATATGATGAATTATCGTCTATCAAGACTGCAAGATGCCAGTCAAACATTAATTTCCAGTGGTCATGTCTCCCATTGGTGATCTGCGGAGTAAACCTTTGGGTTTGAAAGAGTTATGGGTGTGTAGTGTTATGATTGTCCTATGCCATACACTATCATCATTGAAGAGTTATGTTGTGTAATGTTATAATTGTCTATGTCATACACTATCATCATTGAAGAGTTATGGGTGTCTAATGTCATGATTGTCTATGTCATACACTATCATCATTGAAGAGTTATGGGTGTCTAATGTCATGATTGACTATGTCATACACTATCATCATTGAAGAGTTATGGGTGTCTAATGTCATGATTGACTATGTCATACACTATCATCATTGAAGAGTTATGGGTGTCTAATGTCATGATTGTACTATGTCATACACTATCATCATTGAAGAGTTATGGGTGTCTAATGTCATGATTGACTATGTCATACACTATCATCATTGAAGAGTTATGGGTGTCTAATGTCATGATTGACTATGTCATACACTATTATCATTGAAGAGTTATGGGTGTCTAATGTCATGATTGTCTATGTCATACACTATCATCATTGAAGAGTTATGGGTGTCTAATGTCATGATTGTCTATGTCATACACTATTATCATTGAAGAGTTATGGGTGTCTAATGTCATGATTGTCTATGTCATACACTATCATCATTGAAGAGTTATGGGTGTCTAATGTCATGATTGTCTATGTCATACACTATTATCATTGAAGAGTTATGGGTGTCTAATGTCATGATTGACTATGTCATACACTATTATCATTGAAGAGTTATGGGTGTCTAATGTCATGATTGACTATGTCATACACTATTATCATTGAAGAGTTATGGGTGTCTAATGTCATGATTGTCTATGTCATACACTATCATCATTGAAGAGTTATGGGTGTCTAATGTCATGATTGACTATGTCATACACTATCATCATTGAAGAGTTATGGGTGTCTAATGTCATGATTGACTATGTCATACACTATTATCATTGAAGAGTTATGGGTGTCTAATGTCATGATTGTCTATGTCATACACTATCATCATTGAAGAGTTATGGGTGTCTAATGTCATGATTGTCTATGTCATACACTATTATCATTGAAGAGTTATGGGTGTCTAATGTCATGATTGTCTATGTCATACACTATTATCATTGAAGAGTTATGGGTGTCTAATGTCATGGATTGTCTATGCATACACTATTATCATTGAAGAGTTATGGGTGTCTAATGTCATGATTGTCTATGTCAGTTATCAGTTAGTTATCAGTTATCAGTTGGGGTATCTTCGTTGCACTCCGGACATGTCCATAGGTGCTCAGATCCTCCCCCCAGCATATGCATCAGCGTCCGGTGGCTAATAGTGCCAGTTCTGTGTTGGTTGACGAGGCGCTTTGTGTTCCCGATGTACCTCTCGCGTCTGGCTGTGCCGATTCTTACTCCCAGGTCTTTCATCCTGGAAAGCGATGTGGAATCACTGGCGTCAAAATCCTCTGTTCTCGCCATATCTTTAAGGGCGTTAATGACATCGGCACGATCCATGGGCTGGCCATCTACAGGGGGTGCAGAGCCAGCCAATTTATCAGCTCGTTCATTTCCCTCGACTCCCGCATGTCCCGGGACGAAGATGAAGGTGACTTTGCGGACAACAGACTTCCGCAGCGACTCAGTCCACTGTCTACGTACAGATCCAGCTTCGACCTTCTGAATCATCTCATTGAATCACTTAGTACACACACGTTGGTATAATGCTGTGATTCCAGCCATATGAAAGCCTGTGTAACTGCCATCACCTCCATCGTCATGCTGCTCGTGGTCATAGAGTGGGCACCACTGGATTCTTGAACGGTTCGGCCCGCTGAACGGGCTGTAAATGCCACGCACTTCTCTGCTGCTTTACAACAGATCCATCTGTATAGATGAGCACTTCGGGGCTATCTGAGTGATCATAGATGAGCGCGTTATACCTCTGCATTGACAGCGGCAGGGTTCTGCTCTCTGCACCGTCTGTCGAGTGTGATAATGCAGGAGAAGACACACTTAAAAGCTGGAGGCACCGGCACCCATTCCTTGCCGGGGTTGATACTGGTAAGACTGCAGACCTGTCCGACGACATCTTCCGCCCGACCCATCCATGATTTGCCCCTCTTTAGCCTGTCACCCTTTTCTCTGAATACAGCGTCATGCAGAGGGTGCTGCTCATCTGCACTTATTTTTAAGTATGCACGAGCTCTCCAGATCTTGATCCTGTTTCCATTGTCGGGAATCAAGGAGGTATCTCATTGCTACACAGCTGGTGTCTCTCGTGCAGCCCAAAATGATGCAGCATAGGCTTCGTTTTGTACCTTTTCAAGTCTTCCAATCTGTGGTAGGGCTGACAGTGAGGATGGCCAGGGCATACTCGATGCGTGAAAGCACAAGTCCTTGGAACAGAAGTAATAGCAGTCTTTGCTCGATATTGGCAGTCGCCATGACTCTCATTGCTGCCAAACCTTTTCGAGCCTTCGTCTATGTCATACACTATTATCATTGAAGAGTTATGGGTGTGTAAAGTTATGATTGTCTATGTCATACACTATCATCATTGAAGAGTTATGTGTGTGTAATGTCATGATTGTCTATGTCATACACTATCATCATTGAAGAGTTATGGGTGTGTAATGTTATGACTGTCTATGCCATACACTATCATCATTGAAGCAGATCTCGTGCAGAACGTGGCTCTCACGACAGCCAGCGGAAAAGATGATCGCTCCTGTGTCAGTTCTCCTGCTTCAGGCCTGTCCATGCACGAGGAGTGTGCAATGCCCCATGTTCATCTTCGTGTCGTTCCACCACTGCCTCTTCTCCCACAAACCACGCCTTCCATGTATTCTGTCCAAGCCACAGTGACGTGTAATATAGTCGAAATATGTTAGTTTCCTCGACACGATGTTGTTAATGAACTAGTTCTCTTCCACGCGCAACCTGTAGAATGTCAGCCTTTTACATTGTCTTGCTCCAGCATGCTCCAGTAATATTTCTGTATCATTTTAGTTCAAAATCTCGATGATTTTTCTTTATTGCTGTTTATGTTAAATAATCTTATCTCATCTCATCTTGGTCCTCTTGTACCTTGAGGTGTCGAGGTGAAGCATAAACAGTGGAGGATTGCCAGTTTATGGGCGTCATTTATCGCGATATCCATGAACTCAGTTATTCCGTCTATCATCGTTTATAAGGGGGGGGGGAAAAACAAGAAGTGAAATATTACTGCTATTTCTGCCTTTATTGCCGAGGTTTGATTATTTCATTGTGATTGTATAGTCTGTAATTTTCCTTTGCAATATTATCTTATTACCTTCCGAGGTTTCCCCTTGTCTCCTATATTTTCCAGTGTAACACAGAAAACCGACACCAGGTCACAGGACGAGTAATTGGGGCGTTATTTGAGCTGTTGGTTGTGACCACTTGACAGATTCTGAAATTTTCAGTTTTACCTTTCGGCATTATTTACACACTGTCTGTCCGCAATTATGTGGCTCTGTTCAAACGATTGCGTGCCTCAAGATGATGGTGACATGCCAAATATGTGGTTTAGGCTACTTGTAACGGAACACAGCGAACGTTTGTGGAATGTTGTCTAGACTGACATACATGGCTGTGGCCTGGGGTTTGGGGTCGCAGGTGATTGCTAGGATAGGTTGGCGGCCTAACATCTCGTAGGTTGAAGAGGGGGAGGGACAGAGAGAGAGAGAGAGAGAGAGAGAGAGAGAGAGAGAGAGAGAGAGAGAGAGAGAGAGAGAGAGAGAGACAAACATATAGAGACAGAGAAACAGAGAAAGGAAGAGTAAAGATAGAAATATATATATTGCGCATTGGAAAAATAAATTGGATACAGCGTCGGAGTCGGAGGTAACGTGAATCAAAAATGATTTTTTAAAGTAATTCAAATGGAGACAGGTGGACAAAACAGGCTGATAAATGGATAAAAAAATTTGATTGAAATTTAGACTTATGAAATGCAAATAGATAAGCAAGCAAACAGGCCAACAGACATTTAGGAACGTATAAATATATACACAGTCAGAGAGTCAGAGAATGCGAGAGAGAGAGAGAGAGAGAGAGAGAGAGAGAGAGAGAGAGAGAGAGAGAGAGAGAGAGAGAGAGAGAGAGAGAGAGAGAGAGAGAGAGAGAGAGAGAGAGAGAGAGAGAGATGGATCTATGGATATATTTTATGTCTTTGATTTGATTTGATTTAACTTTATTTTCAAAGGGTTACACATTGACATTGGCACGCAGGACCATCTTACATTCGGCTCTTCCAATTACTCAACTTTCGTTCATCAATAGTGCATGATACATTATACATTCACATAGATAAATAACATTGTCAAATAAAGGTTGTAAACATAAATAATGCATATTACTATGTTATGAGACACATCCCCCACCCACCCTCAGACAGACAGATGGATAGACAGACAGACAGAGACAGACAAACAGACAGGCAGGCAGGCAGGCAAGCAGGGAGGCAGATAGATAGATAGATAGATAGATAGATAGATAGTTAGATAGATAGATAGATAGATAGATAGATAGGTAGGTAGGTAGACAGACATATAGATAGATAGATAGATAGATAGATAGATAGATAGGTAGACAGACAGACCAGACAGACAGACAGACAGACAGACAGACAGATATAGATAGATAGATAGATAGATAGATAGTTAGATAGATAGATAGATAGATAGATAGATAGATAGATAGATAGATAGATAGATAGATAGATAGATAGATAGATAGATAGCCAGTTTAATATGCCTCACAGTATTAGCATGTAAACAGGGCAGACACAATCAGCCTGTGAGAGAAAGCGATAGCCAGGTCGTGGTGAATCTTGTCTGATCTGCTCGTAAAACTATTCACCTCGAGTGATTTGATCAGCTGCAGATGGGCCAGCCCAAACCTGGCCAGCGTGAAAGTTTCACCTCTGATCTGACGCTAACGGCGAAGTCTTAACGATGTGCACGGTGGAGCCTTAGTGTTCCCATCAAGGAAACGAACGTCACCAGTTTGACAGTGTGTGTACACCTACCACAGCACATACTTAAACTAGGCACGAATTGCCTCGTCCCCAACCGGTGTCTGGTAGTTATGTTGTCGCCAAACACAATTTCTTTGCCATTAAATGGTGTTTTTGATGCTGTGATGGGGAAGGACGTGAAATAGATGCAGCAGCTTACTATGTTGTGACCTTATTACAAGCAAACTGTACGAGGATTCTGGAATATTTGTTTCTTTTGTAAGTTCAATAAATTAACTCTATGCATGCCGCTGCACTTTTGATTTTACGTGACCGTTGTCCATAAGCAACGCTTGCTGCCTAATCATGTGTATGTTGTATCCTAGGATCTTGCTGTATGGCCGATCAGTCTCTCCAATGCACTCACATTATCACACATACACGCACGCGCGCGCGCACACACACAGATGCGCGCCCACATATATCTTCTTCCGGCTCATCCCTCTCTTCTTCTTCTTCTTCTTCTTCTTCTTCTTCTTCTTCTTCTTCTTTTTCTTCTTCCTCATCCTTCCCCTATTTGACTTTCTTTCCCCCTTACTTTTCTTCCTCCCCCTTCTTCTTCTTTTCTTCTTCTGCTTCTCTTCTTTCTTCTCTTCTTCTTCTTCTTTTCTCTTCTCTTTTTCTTCTTCTTCTTCTTCTTCTTCTTCTTCTTCTTCTTCTTCCTCTTCTTCTTCACCCCTCCTCAACCTTTTTTTCTCTCTTGTGCTTGATATATATCAGACATATGCTATCACGACTTCTATGCTTTATACAGATGTTTGTAAAATCCCACTACACTTTGTATGTAGAACAATTTTGAAAAATTAAGTGCATGACATCATCAAAAATGTGCTCCACAGTTCATATTGAAGCTATATGCAGCGAATGGCTGTCGTCTGCAGGAGTAATTCTTTGCACTCCAAAGAGAATGGTGCTATCAACGGAATAAAGAATGTTTTTGGTTGAAAAGGTGTTTCGAAATAACAGTCGACACACAATGATGGTTGTTCAAAGATTTATAGCAAAATTTCCTGATAAACAACATCCTCATCGTATTATGGTTAGAAATTCGTTGAATAAGTTATAATGAATACTTCATTCGTACTTCTCAGCTTCCCCAAAACAGCGTTACATCATAGCAGTGACTATTGTAACTAATTTAATGAATTTTGTTTAGCACATTTATTTGATGACGTCACGTACTTAATTTTTTTCAAAATTGTTCTACATACAAAGTATAGTGAGACTTTACAAACACACGGTATAATTTGATATCTTAATGAAGTTGACACTCAAAACAATATATTCCAGCATAAATTAAATATTGAACGATTTCTTGCCTGGCATTTTTCGCTGTGTCTCGTCAGGTTCATACCGCAGAGGCATATATCATGTTATATATAAAAAAAAAAAAAAAATAATGAATGATAGATTGGCTGAATTAGGATGTACATCATAGCTGAAGTTGACGTTGCTGAGGGTGTATTTGTAATGTCTGTGCGGTGTTTGAAAA
Organism: Cepaea nemoralis; assembly: GCA_014155875.1. Taxonomy (NCBI): domain Eukaryota; kingdom Metazoa; phylum Mollusca; class Gastropoda; order Stylommatophora; family Helicidae; genus Cepaea; species Cepaea nemoralis. Next base: position 324,506 of record JACEFZ010023900.1, read on the forward strand.
TATTGCCGGTCCAAGTGTTGTATTCACCCTCTGTAAAGTTCATGCAACATAATAGGTAAATACAAAACTTGGACCGGCAGTATTTTCAAACACTGCACAGTCATTAAAAATACACCCTATATTATTATTATTATTATTATTATTATTATTATTATTATTATTATTATTATTTGTTACTCATCTGTGTAAACTTCCCACTTATCTTTGTTTGTCTCTCTCTGGCTCTAATGCTCAGTATTTTCTCTTACTAGGTTAATTTCTTTATTTCACCTCTTCTGTCTATGTATGCCATACATTTCATGTGTATTTTCAACATGCTTTAATGAGTAATCTTGTAGATCTCTGTACATCGACATTAGGTTTCTTCTCTGTACACAGTACTCTCAACGTTTTTTGTGCGAATACAAGACAGTCTCATATGTTTTCTCTCCACCGTTCTGTATAATTTTTCTCAGTTAACGTGACAGTGTCATGTTCTTTGCAGGACGTTGAGATTAACCCCAACCCCAGGTTCAGTAGTTTGCTATTGCTTTCTGAACGTGAAATCAACTTTGTAGTACAAAACGTACCCCTGCAGAGCCATAATATATCTTCCTTCTTCTCGTCTCTTGAGTTACCGTAGAGCAGTGGCTGGCACGCTTGCCAGAAACCCACCTCGAGGGCGGGGATTTTGTAAAGCTTGTTCTGTATTTTCAGATCGACCTTGTCTAAAATGGGTGGCAGAAAAAGTTTTGGGAAGTAAATGCGGGCTCCATAACATTGAATATATCACAATTGACTGCCGATTTTCAATTAAAAATATTGAACACACCGACTTATACACTAATGACTCCACACGAGGTGTAGAAAGAGTTTCTTACTTAATTTATACTTTACTTGGGGGAGTATTGATGCTTAAAGCAGACGTGGTTTGCGGCCGTGTGGAGCACGTGTAACTTCGAGGAGCAATGGATCTAACCATGGTCTGGCAAGATGAGACAGCGAGGAGTGACGAGGGATTTGGCAGACGCGCGAAACGCTTCAGAAGGAAAGGCGAGACGGCATATAACAAGAAAAAATTGCACTGGTACTATTGGTGTTGGGGAACTCGTCGCTGGCTGCTGAGGATGGGGACGAACGCTTATGGGAATGCCCCGCATGCTGTGAGGTCGTTCCTAATCATCAATGCATCAATCATCAATCAATCAGTCAACTTTACTTTACTTTACTTTCTTTACTTTACTTACTTTACTTGTACTGTTTTTGCTTTTACATCTGTCCGCTGTTGTTTGTAGCGTGAACTGCATGTTCGGAATAATGGCGGGCAGCTTTGTCGCAGAACTGATTGGATTGCCTTATGCAGTAATGTGTGGCTGCTGGTTTTCTAGTGACTGTCGCTTCCATCAACGATGAACTGTATTTTTTCGTTGAGGAATTTTGTGTTCGCATTCTGGCGGCGACAATAAGCACAGCGTACCTGTGCGGGCTGTCAGTTTGTCGGGACTCCTGTTTGTTCCACTTTTCACATGGGGCAGTGAGGAGGTTTTTTGTGTGATTTACCTTGGCACAAGAACGGAGCATTATGGGGACGACTCGTTGTCGTGAAGTTTGGAATCGCGATTAATGACTAATGATTAATGACTTTACTTTACCTTACTTTACTTTACTTACTTTACTTTACTTTACTTACTTTACTTTACTTTACTTTACTTTACTTTACTCACGTCTTGCCTATTACGTTACCAAAGAATGTAGATTGCCTCCTCCTTATATTTGGATTACGGATTAAGTTTCTTGTTTTGTCGTTGCATCTTTAGAACATCACAATTACTCACCCAAGACGTCGACGTTGACTAACACTCTTCTGTAAAACCTCTGTGTGTCTCTTGGGCGGCTGTAATATATTTTCATGCTTGTTTACAAGTAGTCCATGATTTACAGCTACATCTTAAAGTTGGTTTTATGTAATATTGTCGGATATAATATAAACCTGTAACGATTTTAAAGGATGTATTGCATATGATATTCTTTATTTTATGAAAGTTAGTGTTTGATTGTCCAATTCTGTCACTGTCTCTGTGTTACATTTTCCAAGTCAACGTTATAAATATATTTGCATAGTTACATGTTCCACAGATCAACACATTAGTGAATTTGTGCGTATAGGTCCACTCACTGTGACAGCAAACAAGTTTGTATGCTAGTCCAGAACATGTTTTGGATTTTTTCTTTGCTATACTTCTCAACTATACGATTGACGGTGCCGCTGAAGGAATATGTTTCCACACTCGATCAGATGGACCCTATTTAATCCTAAGAGAAAGAAATATTGTAACAAAAGAACTGCTGCTTGCTGCTACAATTGTTAAATCAAGCAACAACATGCCGGGAACGTAATGACCCGTTCTTCCAGTTCTCGAGTAAGGCACAAAGTCTAAAGACAGTAGAGGCAGGATGAAGGGATAACATCAGTTATTAGCATCGATAGTCATTTACTAAAAGTAGTACATGATTTATCAACTTGTGGTCCATTGTCAACGATAGGCGAAATTTTTATTCGGAAACTCATAATCGCTTTGGTAGAGCTGCTGCCAATTGAGCGCATCTTACCAAACGCGGATGGAGAATTCCCAAAGTTACGAAGAAAACAAAGTGTGTACAACCGATGTCATCAGCTGTTTCTCTTGTACACACGGGATACATGGACAGCTTGGGTCCAGCCACAACACATGATTGACTCCTTTCACTGACGACCAATACTTCAAACCTTGGTATCTACATGATGTACAAAGTGGTTACTGCTAAAATGCGAATTGCTCAAATGACTATGTACACGTTGCATAATTGATGCTGGACTGGCTGGCTTGGCCACGTCTTCCCATGCCAGATGTAAGTATTCCCGAGTAGAGGAAAGTCAAGTCAACGAACCTTTTACACGCTTTAAATAGTATTGGACATATGGTGATAGCCCCATATAACGGTAGTCTTGTGTTCGAATCCGCATCATTAAGAGTTTCTAGGCCGACAAAGCCTAAGCTGGTTCCGGGAAAAGTCTAGGGAAGTACTTGCGGGAAGCGTGATATTGTCTCCATGACTCCTAGAGTGCCGACCGATCTATAAATATATAGGACTAGCACGATATGATCTATACACTTCGCGTAACAGTATCCTTGGCTTTTTAAAATTATTATACAGCTTTATTACCAATGCTGGCATTTTGTTTTCTCAATTATTTTTACTCAGTGTATAGGATTCATATTGGTGTAGATCTAGAAACGACCCAGTCTCGGAAAGCCAGGTACAGGAAAACTATCAGAATTTTCTAAGAAAGAAAGTCTCCGACGAGTAGAGCTGGGAGAATACCGTCACGTTATACCCAGTGTACCTCAATGGCATGATTCCATGATTCCCAGTACCGTCGTTTAGTGTTACTTACTCCAGAGATTGTAACTCGCCTCTCATAATAAGGCTGTAATGTGTGTCTTTCAGATTTGTATCTTCTATTATACTTGTATACTATTTCTGTACGATGATCAGTTGCATACTTAAGCGCGCACGCAACACACACACACACACACCACACACTACACACACACACACGCACACGCACACACACACGCACACACACACACACACACACGCACACACACACGCACACGCACACGCACACACACGCACACTCACCATACACACATACGCACGGCAACAAGACAGCCCTGAAAAAGTGTCTGGATTACAAATGTCACGACAGGTACCAAAAATCCGCTAACTGAAAAGCTGTGTGTGGCCTGCTCTGTATCGATGCGAATTCCTGGACACTGAGTAATTGAAACTGGGGCAGAGAAGATGTGGTTTCTTTGAGGAAAAATGTTGAGAATATTGTGTGTGGACAGAGGAGGTTTGGTTTGTGAGAATCACGTTGAGAACACTGTGGACAGAGAAGAATTGGTTTTTGAGAAAAACGTCGAGAATATTGTGGACAGAGAAGAATTGGTTTTTGAGAAAAACGTTGCGAATATTGTATGTGGACAGAGAAGAATCGGTTTCTGAGAGAAACGTTGAGAACATTGTGGACAGAGTGGATTTGGTTTGTGAGAAAAACATTGAGAATATTGTGGACAGAGAAGACTTGGTTTATGAGAAAAATGATAACATTGTGGACAGAGAAGAACTGGTTGTTTGAGAAAAACGCCGAGAACATTGTAGACAGTGAAGAACGGTTTTTGAGAAATACGTTGGGAATATTGTAGACAGAGAAGAGCTGGTATTTGAGAACACCGTTGAGAATCTTGTAGACAGAGAAGAAAAGGGACACGGGGCACTGAGAGATCTAGATGTCATAAAACCGCGTATCAACACTATAAGGAAGAGCCACGTGAAATTGATGGGATGTATCAATGGAAGAGGGAGAATAGAGGAATTAGTCTTACTGGGAAATTACTAGAGAAGAGAGGCAGAGTAAGACAGATACTGATATATGTAGACAGCGCACATAGGCGATTGGCGGCAACAGATAATAACATAGGCGATTGGCGGCAACAGATAATAACATAAGAAACTCAAACTTCATTAACATTTTAGATGAGAGTCACGATTGGAGAGTCACGACTGGAGAGCCAAGATTGTCCAAGACTGCTTCAGACCAAGCACTCAATGAAGAACCCTCGATCATAGTGACATGATATTACGTGGTATTAGTAAAGACATTGATATTGGTTTCATGATTACAGGCAGTCTTGTACACACCTTCATGTAGCAAAAAAAAATAATCTGACCATAGGAGGTCCGTCCCCTAGGGCGAGACATACCCCCATTAGCCCATGAGCTCGCGGTCATGGTTTCCCGGTCTACACCACGCGGAGGTGGGGTTGACTTGTGTAGTCTGCGGGTCATCGACAGGCTACTAATTTTCACTTTTCACCCCTCCTAGGAGAGGTTAGCCGATCCTAACCCTGCTGGCTGCAGGGCCAGGCGCAGTCCACACCTTGCAGACCTATTATCACATATAGTATGGAATATTTATATGATGTGTGATTGTGGTATAGAATATTTATAGAATGTGTGATTGTGGCATATACTATTTATAGGTTGTGTGATTGTGGTATAGAATATTTATAGGATGTGTGATTGTGGTATACAATATTTATAGGGTGTGTGATTGTGGTATAGAATATTTATAGGATGTGCGATTGTGGTATATAATATGTAAATTATGTGTGATTGTGGTATACAATATTTATAGGATGTGTGATTGTGGTATACTCACATCTGGATCCTCGTCGATGCTAAGGTGTGCATGTACTGTGCTGAGATTCTCATTGTATAACCTGCGGAAGAAGACTGTGGCACCTAACGAGATATCTGTGTGCACATAAAGTGATCTCTGGGTGGGGCCAGTGTATCTCCACTAGTTTGTGCCTTGAGCGTTGGTTATCGGGTCTGCATATATATAGAAACTGGTATGAGAAACTCAATGAGGTGAGACCAGAGACAATTTTGATCCGTTCATAGTTGGTGGAAATCAAATTCCAGAAGGTAGATGTGCAGATGGCACGGTTCATCTCAAACAGTGCTAAACGATTAGTAGAGTTGAACCTTTTTGTCAACATCTCTGTTCTGAACTGAAACAAAACAAAAATAATGTCTACAGACAAAACTACACGCAAACCAAAGATCACAATCAACAATGAAGAAACTGAAAAAGCCACCGATGTCCAATATCTTTACTCCAAATCAGCAACTATAGGGACTTTGCTAAAAGTGGCAGACAGAGACTGGCTAAAGCAGTGGTTCTCAACCTTTTCTTTGGCCCATGCACCCTTTAACCATATGTCAGAATGCCTTTCCAACGAACGAAAGAAGAATAATTCCCCCCTTTCCAAAATTGTCAGCCTCAAAAGGTGCATTTTTTTATATTCACAATATTTTATTAACACACCACATTAATTATATTACAATAAACAAACAGTTAAAACGTCAAAGAATTGACACTTAACACACGACACCAGAATGCCAGAAAATTGTGCTTCACCAAACAAAACATTCAATAGAAAACCAGGATATTGTGCCTGAAGCCATTTTGAGTCTGGTAATCTGTGGTCTTAATGCCCCACCCCCGGAAACCCTAACATTCCCCCTCCCGAGTGTGTTGTGTGTGTGTGTGAGTGAGGGGGGGGGGAATTCCGCACCGGTTGAGAATCACTGGACTAAAACAATGCGGATGTTAATCAGTTTTAAGAACCTACGGCACAACACCAGCCAACAAGTTACAGTAACGATTGTGGGATCATGTCTCGTGTCTCGGAGACTGAAATACGTTGGCCATATTAAACGGCACATTGGCTTGGACAGAACAGTGGGGTCACATTGGCTTGGACAGAACAGTGGGGTCACATTGGCTTGGAGAGAACAGTGGGGTCACATTGGCTTGGAGAGAACAGTGGGGCCACATTGGCTTGGACAGAACAGTGGGGTCACATTGGCTTGGAGAGAACAGTGGGGTCACATTGGCTTGGACAGAACAGTGGGGTCACATTGGCCTGGAGAGAACAGTGGGGTCACATTGGCTTGGAGAGAACAGTGGGGTCACATTGGCTTGGAGAGAACAGTGGGGTCACATTGGCTTGGAGAGAACAGTGGGGGTCACATTGGCTTGGAGAGAACAGTGGGGTCATATTGGCTTGGAGAGAACAGTGGGGTCACATTGGCTTGAAGAGAACAGTGGGGTCACATTGGCTTGGAGAGAACAGTGGGGTCACATTGGCTTGGAGAGAACAGTGGGGTCACATTGGCTTGGAGAGAACAGTGGGGTCACATTGGCTTGGACTGAACAGTGGGGTCACACTGGCTTGGAGAGAACAGTGGGGTCACATTGGCTTGGAGAGAACAGTGGGGTCACATTGGCTTGGACAGAACAGTGGGGTCACATTGGCTTGGAGAGAACAGTGGGGTCACATTCGCTTGGAGAGAACAGTGGGGTCACACTGGCTTGGAGAGAACAGTGGGGTCACACTGGCTTGGAGAGAACAGTGGGGTCACATTGGCTTGGAGAGAACAGTGGGGTCACATTGGCTTGGAGAGATCAGTGGGGTCACATTGGCTTGGAGAGAACAGTGGGGTCACATTGGCTTGAAGAGAACAGTGGGGTCACGTTGGCTTGGAGAGAACAGTGGGGTCACATTGGCTTGGACAGAACAGTGGGGTCACATTGGCTTGGAGAGAACAGTGGGGTCACATTGGCTTGGAGAGAACAGTGGGGTCACATTGGCTTGGAGAGAACAGTGGGGTCACATTGGCTTGGAGAGAACAATGGGGTCATATTGGCTTGGACTGAACAGTGGGGTCACACTGGCTTGGAGAGAACAGTGGGGTCACATTGGCTTGGAGAGAACAGTGGGGTCACATTGGCTTGGACAGAACAGTGGGGTCACATTGGCTTGGAGAGAACAGTGGGGCCACATTCGCTTGGAGAGAACAGTGGGGTCACATTGGCTTGGAGAGAACAGTGGGGTCACATTGGCTTGGACAGAACAGTGGGGTCACATTGGCTTTGGACAGAACAGTGGGGTCACATTGGCTTGGACAGAACAGTGGGGTCACATTGGCTTGGAGAGAACAGTGGGGTCACATTGGCTTGGACAGAACAGTGGGGTCACATTGGCTTGGAGAGAACAGTGGGGTCACACTGGCTTGGAGAGAACAGTGGGGTCACATTGGCTTGGAGAGAACAGTGGGGTCACATTGGCTTGGAGAGAACAGTGGGGTCACATTGGCTTGGAGAGAACAGTGGGGTCACATTGGCTTGAAGAAAACAATGGGGTCACATTGGCTTGGAGAGAACAGTGGGGTCACATTGACTTGGAGAGAACAGTGGGGTCACATTGGCTTGGAGAGAACAGTGGGGTCACATTGGCTTGGACAGAACAGTGGGGTCACATTGGTTTGGAGAGAACAGTGGGGTCACATTGGCTTGGACAGAACAGTGGGGTCACATTGGCTTGGACAGAACAGTGGGGTCACACTGGCTTAGACAGAACAGTGGGGTCACATTGGCTTGGACAGAACAGTGGAGGATGGCATGATTCGTGGCAGAAACGGCAGTGGTCGATCAGCACAAAGCTGGGCAGCAGACAATGCAGACACGTTGGGCATGTGAGTGCATGAGGGATGAGAAATGGCAAACAGATCAAGAAACATGTCAGTGGACCGTGATGAGAGCCACTATATTCAAAGAACGCGCTGCATGATGATGATGTTTTAATTATACAGGGTGTTTGTCAAGTCACACTACACTTTGTATGTAGAACAGATATGAAAAATGAAGTACATGACGTCATCCAAAAATGTGCTCCACAGTCCATCGTGAAGCAATATGCAGAGACTGGCTGTCGTCTGCTGGAGTAATTCTTTGCACTTCAAACAGAATGCTGATATCAACGGAAGAAAGAATTGTTCAAATTTGTTGTACATACAAAATCTAGTGAGACTTTACAAACACCATATATTATGTGTGTCCATTATATAACTATTTACAGTAGTAAATACACGTAAATACATAACTGTCACAGTTATGGAGTTATATTTCATTTCTCCTTGCAGCATGTAGCTGGGGACAATGCTCAGTGACAGACTTGAAGGTGACACAGGTATGTGCTATAACCATACATCAGTTATGATTTCATGGAATATTATGCAGGCGTAGTCTCGTGTAGTTATCTGTAAGACGGGAGCCATGGTAGTGCAGTGGCTAGCACACTAGCATGCTGGCCTCGTGGTCATGGGTTCAACTTGGTATAGAAGCGCATGTTTAACATTGACCTGGGCAGCCAGGTGTCCACCTGTCTGAAGTGGGTGCCAGGAATTGTCTGGAAATATAAAGTCGGCCCCTCATCCCCTCGAATGGCGATTGTTTTATAACAATATATAAGTTCTGTATGTTGAAATAGCCGGTCTCTCTGGCCGAGGGGTTACACGACTTTCTCCGTGATCCCGTTTATCACGCAGAGTCTCGTAGCGGACGAGAGCTAGGAGCGGTTCTACCCCGCTGGTGACCTTGCGGGATAACTGAGCCGGCCGCTCAGAAAGCAATGGCAAACTACTGAGCGTAATCTTGCCAAGAAATCAACGGACAGCTGAAAGATGCTGCTGTTGATAGCGATGTCCTGTAAAGGATATGCGAATTTTAAAAAAAAATGTTGAAATAACTTCCCTGTGATTGGTTGTCACTCATTGGAAAAAAAAGAAAGATCATACACGTGGAAATTAACAAAAAAGTACGTTAAACTTCTTCTTATAGTCCATGCTATGTGGCTTTGGTGATCATGTCTGTCCACAGGCTTCTGTCTTGTGTGCTGCCAATTATTTCTCATACTGATGTTCCTGGTTGGTGGACATAATGTAAATAACTTACGGTATGCTGTTGACACCGACCTGATAGCAACAAGTCAGAAGGATCTACAGGAAATGATAGATACAGTGGTTGTTGAAAGTGAAAAAAAAAATTGAGCCTTAGTTTGAACAATTGAAAGACAGAAGTCATAGTGATATCAAATCAATAGATTGTGCCTAAATGTGCAATTAAAGTACAGGAATTTTTTGGGGGCGAGTGCAGTAATTCAGACATCTAGACTCATGGATAACATCAGATGGAAGATGCATCACTGAGATACAAGAGCAGAATAGGACAAGCAAAAACCGCATTCTATCAAATGAAGAATGTTTTGTGCAATAAGTCCTTGTCCTTGAAAGTTAGAAATAGAGTTCTTGCATGTTACATGGAATCAGTTTTAACACACAGCTGCAAATCCCGGACAATTAATAAAGAGGCGAAAAATTCCCTGGAATCCTGGGAGATGTGATTTTATAGACGAATGCTGACAACTAATTAAACAGCCAAAAAGAGCAATCAGGACGTTTTAAGGGAAGCTGAGTCACAAAGACAACTTATCACAAACATCAGAAAGAGGACAGTCATCGTTTTTTGGCCACGTTATGAGTAAGACAAAAACTGGAACATGTTGTGACAACGGAAAGATTTGCGGGAACAGAGATAGTGGAAGAGAGCGTAAGTAGATTCTTGACAGTCTTGTGTTTTGGTACGGAAGGGAGTCAACACACGAATTGATCCCTGACGTCGGAGATCGTAATTTGTGGAGAGGCATGGTCGCCCACGCCAGCCGGTAAGGCACTGAATGTTGACTGATGTTCCTCCATGCCACACTGTCAAACTGTCAACATCTCCTCTCTCGATCTCCTCTGCCTCTCCTCTCCTCCAATTTTCCCGTTGGCACGAAGTACTCTCATTAATTAATTAATTAATTAATTCAGTAGCATGTCCTTTGCAGAACCTCGCTCCCATAGCAACCTCCCGGAAAACCTCTCGAATATAAACAAGATGTCCCGTGTCCGAAACACCCATCTGGAGATCATCCGCCACATCCTGCACCCATCTTCTCTTTGGCCTTCCTCTTCCTCTCTTCCCAGGCATATACCCTTCCATTATTGTTCTCTCCAAACTTTCATGACCTTTCAAGTGACCAAAATATTTCAATTTTCTTTGTTTTATCGTCTTTAATAGCCAGCCTTCTTCAATATTTTTTCATGACATTCCCAAAAGAATGAGGACTGTCCTCTGATGATGCGAGTAACCAGTTCTCTTCGCGAGTAGACTATAGAACACACTGGCCTATGGAGTAAGTAAGTGACACCTTGCCGTCTTTGCAGACAAAGTATGTGAATTGTAACTAGAGCTAAAATGCCACAGCACAATGCCTGGGCATGAAATCAGAGAACATGTGTTGCCCATGCAGCATGATCCCTCTTGCCGTACTTTCTCCAGAGGAAAGGATAAGCAGTACGTCTGGAAAAAGGTAGGCTGCAGATGCTGGCCGATCAGTATCATACCTCCAAGAGCAGGAGGTGGGTAGCGGCCAGGCCCTCACATTCGGGGGATTTGGCTTAGAGACGTTCAGCCATATCCCTCAGCTGAGTGCCTTATACCAAGTGTCTGGACCTGTATGAGCGTGTACATCTGTCATCGTAAGTGCCTAGACCTATAAAAGCGTGTACTACCGTCAGACTCCCCACATGACTCTGTATACAGTGCGGATCCCGCGACCAGCGAGAATCGGCCCGATGGAGATATTGCTCGTCTGTGTTGCGAACAATTCTCCCCGCTTGACTGAATAAGAAAGAAACGATAAAACGATAAAAGTAGTGGAATTTCGATTGCGCTTGCGCTTCCACCTCTGCTACATACTTCATGTGTCTTCACAAAGTCGGACTAGAGTCAAGCTCAACGAGGAGTGCAATTGAAGCAAATATCATAAACCAAGCCGGCTCTGCCGTGCCAAAAATTTTAATCAGCACCATTGTGTATCCCTTCGCCATTAGGTCCTCTACACAAGACAGTTTGCCACGAAGCAGTTTTCTGCTATGGATCTGTGATGTGATAGGACCATTACATATTGTAGGCCTGGATGCAACGAGGATTAGGTGCCCAGTCTTTCCCTCGCGTAGCAGGTGACGAACCCAGACCTTAAATCCTAGACTGTCAGTCTCGTGACATTATTAGCACAGGATTCTATCAACTTCGCTAACGCACTCATTCCTGTAAACAAGGCTAAGAAAACAAATACAACCCGTCTTGCAAATTGTTACAATAGTATCAACCGGTGTATATCAACTATATATATATATTATATAGTATCACCTGTTATATAGTATCAACTGTTATATATAGTATCACCTATTATATATATAGTATCACCTGTTATATATAGGATCACCTGTTATAAATAGTATCAACTGTTATATATAGTATCAACTGATATATATATATATATATATATATATATATATATATATATATATATATATATATATATATATATATAGTATCAACTGCTATATATAGTATCAACTGTTATATACAACATCAGCACACATGTGTGTAGTTATAATGGCCTTCCAGCATTATTAAAAATAATGGACACTGAAGTGTGAATACACCGGGTCTCACGTGCTAGTCATTAGTGATATATGAATCACATTTGGTAAGATCAACAAATGTCATCGAAGTAATTGTCGGCGCGTCACAGCCTTGGGCAGGTATTTCGCATTCATCAAGGGGCTGACATTTTGCCCAGGTATACACACTGAGATCTCCCAAAGACCGGACTGCGGTAAGTAATGGGCCGTTTCCTACGCCTTCGGGCGTATTCGGTCGCTTAAAAAAGTCGACTAACTGACTAATTTTCCCGCAGTAAGGTGTTTTTTTTTTTGTATATGGTGCTAGCCCCACATTGGGTGTGTGGCGCCAGTCTTATATAGGGTAGATGGTGATTCACCCTTCTGGGACGCCCCAGACAGAGGGCATGCAGTGTAACTCGCAAACCTATTTAATGTGCAGCCTTAATGGTGGATCTCCGAGGTAGAACGGGCATGGAAATCCAAGAGAGCGGTAATCAAACAGTTATAGAAAGTGCATAGACACCCCAAAGCTCACAAGAGGAAATGGAGGAAAGCGTCGAAAGAAAAGAAATACAAAAGAAATTCAAGTGCTGAGCAACAGATGACAAAGGAGCGAAATGGGATCACTTTATGAATGAGACTGGAGGAGATACGACACTGGGAGAGTTCTGGAAATTGCACAGACAGATACAAAGGAAAGATCGTCGTGCCACAGTGGGTACAATACACAGAGATACTGGTTCGCCTTTGAACAGACAAAGAGAAAAAGGAAGCTTTCCTGCAGAGATTTATAGCACAGACAGATCAGAATGATGGGGACATCAGCGATTCAGTTAGAGAAGATTTATCAGGTACAATTAAAGATAGGTACTGTAAGATATCATGCAGCCGGAAGATATAAACATGTATTGAAAAAAGCTAAACACACCGCACTAGGGCCCGATGGCGTTAGGTAGATGAGGAATATGAGTGATGAAGAACTTATGGATATGGCTGCTTGCTTTAACCTGAGCATCGGGACGTCATCAGTAACTCTGGGTTGCGTACGCAGCTTTTAACCATAACGTCTTAAACCAGGCAAGTAGAGTTGAGTTGAGTTGAGGTAAGAACCGACATCCCTGCACTCAGGACATTTCCATACGTGCCCCGTCCCCTCGTTCAACAGCCAGCGAAGAGTCATATGACTAATCGTTCCCATTGCTGTCTGATTTAAAGTTCTCAGGGCCTTCGCTCTTAGTTTTAAGATTCTTCCAGGACCACCGCCGATCACCAACAGTTTCATTCTTTCTACGTATGCGTTCTATATCTGTTCCCCCGCCTTCTCCACCTAGACCCACAAGCGCACGCACCCCCCCCCCCCCTTGTCCATAGGTAATCTACCACCAACAGGTGCATTCCCTGCAGCCTATCAGCCTGTCCATTCCCCCGCACCCCAGCATGGCCAGGGAAAAATATCCATACAATTCTCACAATCTGTGACCTCTGAAGCGACGATAGCGATTCAACACGAAACATTCCTTGCTCCACCTTACTAAGCATACTCTTTGAATCCGTAATGAATACTGTAGGCTGCAGTAGTCTTCTCTAACCAACGGAACACCGCTGTTACCGCTTCCATCTCCATTCTCATGCTGGAGGTTGTAGTCTCATATACCAGACTCTCCTTTCTCAAGACCCGTTCATTACCCTTTGTAATGAAACCCCAACCACTACGTCTATTTCTCACCACTGACCTATCGGTGTCACATTGGTGTGTGTTACTCTGGATCAGTTGTTGCATCTCAAACTCAGTGCGGCCCACTGTCCATTCTCTGCACTCACGATCCAGTGTTACTATTACATTGTGCCAGTCCGTCATGTCTTCCGGAACTTCAACCGACTCTTTTTCACGACTGGGGGTCTCTAGATCACACACCTGACGCATAGATATTTCTGCCTGTGCCATCCAGGACCTGCCTCGTCTTAGTCTATGGCCATTTACCATATCCATGGCTTCATGCAGGGGGTGATCCGTATCTGCAACAACTCTCAGGCACCATTTGGCCTGAAGGACCCTATGCGTATCCGTCATTGTTGATAGCGCCAGGATATGCCCCATGCATATAATTGGTGTGTCATTTGTGCATACCAGGATTACCCGCATGGCAGCATTCAGTATGCGGTCCAACCTTTCTTGCTGGCTGCATTAAGTCCCCTACCAGCCTTCACTACCAAAGCCTCCACGTGATCTTTAAAAGACAAAACACCTGTCAAAGATGATGCCCAAGTACTTCAAATTTCTATCTCTACTAAGAGGACATCCATTCAATATAATACCTGGGACATCTGCTTTCACGATCCGGTTATCCATGGAGTACCATACATCCAATGCCTTGTCTGGGTTTATAACGGCTCATGCGTCCCTGAACCATTCCGCCATCCTGTTTACTGCCACTTGTAAATCTTCAGCCAAACTGGCCCTGTCTCTGCCCTGTCTGTACACCAGCACATCATCTGCAAATGTCAAGATTCTACCCACACCTGATGTCTCAATAGCTGCGATTTTGCTTGTGTAAACATTAAAGAGCACCGGGGACATGGCAGATCTCTGTGGCAACCCAGGTTTAATAGAACAATTTCAGAAGTCCAGGAACCCATGCACAGTACAACCTTACGCTCATAGAGGACTGTCGCAACCCATTTGATAAGGTAAGGGCAGAACACCATGCCCACCAGTGTTTATATCAAGTAAACCAAGAAAAGATCATTTAAAACTAAATCTGTTTATGATTATCACTCTACAGCAGGGGTCACCAAACATTTTTTTCACTGCGGGCCGGATAACGGACAAAATGACGAGCGTGGGCCGCATACTCATTCTATACAATACTTTCGCCGTCTCTGTGGCAAAGGCATTACGGACGCGGTTCGTAATCCCGTATACCCGCTTTCGAAACCCTGCGCGCGATTTGACAGCAGACCGCGTTGCGCTGGGTTTTTTACTATATAGTATGGGTTCCGGTCGTTCAGAAAGCAATGGCAAACTATTGAACGTAAACTTGCCAAGACATCAACCATCCATCATGTGCCATGCCGGTAAGCGTGGGCGGTCATGTTTTGCCATCTCACTCGATCACCAGAGTCGTGGATCAGCTCCGTGTTTCTATCTCGACCATGCCACGTGGCCAAGCCATCCAGGTATTTACTTCTAGGTATTCCCCTTGGTCTGTTCCCTTCGATGCCAGTTGTCACCAAGTTCTCCAATTCATTTCCTCTCATAACATGCACAAAAATTTTGACTGTCTACGTCTAATGACCCTAATCAGTTTACGATCTTCATTTGTTTCTTGAAGGACTTGTTCAAGACATCATCAACAGTAGAAAATGCTGGTGTTGACTGCTAACGACCTTTAAAGGATATGCAATTAAGTTTAACAAAATTTGCAAGCCAGAACGAAAGCTCTAGGAAAAAAGACGAAACACTAAGTTAATCATGGATAAGTGGCGTGCAATGCACAAAAAACAATGACAACCAAACATATTTATTTACTAAAACAATCTAAGACAATATACGCTATGCAGATGACACAGTATTGGTGGCAGATAAATCAACAGACCTACAACAATTGTTGGACACTGTAGTAACAGAGAGTGCAAGGAAAGGACTCTCCTTGAATATCAAGAAAACAGTAACAATGGTGATATCAAAGAAAATGGTGACACCAAAATGTGACATAGAAATAGAAGGAAAAATTCTTAACCAAGTGCATAATTTTAGATACCTAGGGACATTTATAACATCAGATGGAAGATGTACAACAAAGATTAAGAGCAGAATAGGGCAGGCAAAGGCCGCATTTCAGAAAATGAAGAGTATCTTGTGCAATAGGTCACTATCACTGAGTGTAAGAAAGAGAGTGCTGAAATGCTATGTAGAACCAGTTTTGCTGTATGGCAGTGAATCTTGGAATGTAAATGAACAAATTAAGAAGAAATTAGAAGCAACAGAGATGTGGTTCCTGAGACGAATGTTGAGAATTCCTTGGACTGCCAGAGTAACTAACGACGACTGCCTGAAACAGGCTAATGAAACTAGAACACTATATACAACAATAAGAAAGAGACTAACAGCTTTCTTTGGTCATGTAATGAGAAAAGAGGCATTGGAGAACATCGTGACAACTGGAAAAATCGAGGGGAAAAGAAGCAGAGGCAGACCAAGAGAAGTGATGCTGGATGGATTGAGACGGTGGCACGGAGGAATATCAGCAGCAGAGTTGATCCAGAAAACCAAAGACCGAGATCTGTGGAGAGCCATGAACGCCTACGCCAGCTGGACAGGGCACTTGATGATGATGAAAACAATCTATCAAAGAAGGCGACGTTAGCAAAAAGATAGTTACATCAGACCTAGTGTGCACATATCCGAATCTCACAAACTAAGCAGCAAAAAAGGTTAGTGAGATTTGTGAAACTGATACTTGGCTTTCAAGATATCACCATGTTTGGTTTTGAATTCCTACCTCCAATCAAGAGAATAGCTTTCAAATGTTCATCAGTCAATCTCGTTCGATGTGTTGACTTCACGTACCTCATTGTTAAAAATGTTTGCTCACAGACATAAGTTGTTCCAAACACTGATGCAATATCAGCGGCAAATTTCTTCAGTTTCGAAAACTCAACATCTTAGGTCTGTCAGCACAATTGAATGGATTATTCTATCGGTGCGTCCAGGTTTGTTAGAAAAGATATGTTTGTAGTCGTTCAGGATAGTCCAAATGTCTTGTCGTTGTAGCTGTGTTAACGTATCAGCGATATGGATGTCATGGATGCTCCCGTCGTTAGTCATGATTGGTAAAGGGATTTCTGTATTGTCTATGTCTGTCTGATTTATCACTGATGCTACTGTTTGTAAATTGTCTTCAATGTCATTGTCGTCGTCGTCGAGGTCAACAGTCGATATGTCGTCAGTTTTGTCGTCGTTGTCGATCTCACAGAACGTCGGTAATGTCCATATGTCTTCGTTGTTTGTCTCGTCGTAAGAGTGCGTCGTTAATGATGCTTCATTTGTCGAAGTGTCATTCTGTCGGGTCATTGTCATTTCGTCTCTGTCATCCGGTTGCGTTGGTTCGTTTGTCTTATTGTCCTGTCTTAGAAAATATGGTTTTAACATATTTATATGGAATATTTTCAGTTTTCCATTTAAAGAGATTTCGTAATCTACTTCCGAAATCCTTCTAATGACCTTAAAAGGTCCTTGCCAAGAAGTCGACAGTAGGTCTCTTTTGTCAGGTAAGAGTAGTAAGATGTCCTGACCTGGATATAGCACAACAGTCTTTGCACCTTTATTGGCGTATTGCCTGTACTTAAAACCTTTCTCCTGTAGTGATGTTCTGGCCATTATACAGGAACGTATGATTTTGTCTCTGGTGTCAGTGACCAAATCATATGTAGAAATGGGAAGGTGGATATCTACAGGTTGTGATATTATGTCTTTATAGATGGTGAGAGGTCCTCTTGGGTTCGCTCCATACATCAATTCGAAGGGAGAGAACCCTGTACTTGACTGTGGGACTTCTCTATAAGCGAACAGCACCGTTGGGAGAAGTATGTCCCAATCGGCTGGATTTTCAGCTGTCACTTTGGCAAGCATGTGCTTCAAGTCTCCATTTAATTTTTCGCAGATACCATTTGCGGCCGGTCGATATGGACTTGTGAAACACTGCTTGATGCCCAGTAACTTTGTTACTGATTGGGTGGCATTTGAGATGAACTGGGTTCCCCTATCAGAAATTATTTTCTCCGGAAAGCCAAAACGGGAGAAAATATTCAGTAATATGTCCGTTACATCCTTAGAGGAGATAGATCTTAGTGGTAACATTTCGGGCCATCTTGTACATAAATCAACAAGAGTAAAAATATATCTATTGCCCTTATTCGAAATGTGATTTAACGGACCCACAAGATCAACTGCCACGATTTGAAAAGGCCTCGAGGCAGTTGTCGTAGATTGTACTTCTGCTGTGGGGTTCTTTCCCTTTTTAACCAGTTTCTGACATACTTCACAAGATTTACAGAAAGTTTTTATATCGTGGCAAAACTTCGGCCAATAAAATTGTGTTAGTACTCTGGCTCTGGTCTTTTCATAACCCATATGACCTCCAAAAGGGGAGTCATGGGCTAATTTTAGGACGGTGTTTCGATGTGCTAATGGTAACACTATTTGTTGTGTCGTGGTCTGTTTTGTAGTGTAATATCTAGTAAGGATGTTGTTTTGTAACCTAAATACCCACGATGCGTTTTTCGTTACCTTAGGCTTTACTCCTACTAATCTAAAATATGGTGTCAGTGTAGGATCATTTTTCTGTTCGTTTCCGAAATTGATGTTAGTGGTGTTCGGCGCTGCTATTTCCAGTGATTCTTGTAGTTGGTTAGTGTTGGTTTTCTGAGTTGTCTGTCGTGTAATGGCGTTTGTGTTTTGTGTGTTTTGCAGCACATTGTCAGGTTTGGTACTTTGTAGCATGGGAGTGACCTCAATTCGAGGTTTTAATTCGGTCGTTTCGTTAAAAGATTCGACCGCCCCTGCGTTGTACACCTCGGTGAATTCTTTTTGAATAACCTCAGTGTTTGTCTCCCTTGGTATTTTGGCAGTTTGAGACAAATTAACATGGTGTTTCTCTCTAGTATCGGTATTTCTGTGGTAAATACCGTGTTTTCGTTCCCAGTCCTTGATTTCCTTGTCCGAACATGGGTGGATGTTGGGTAAATTCCCAAGTATGATATCTGCGATTGGGTCTTCAAGGACAGCGCACAAAAGTTGTCCTGATATATATGGTGTTTGAATTTCGACCATCGCAAGGGGATATCTTTCTATTGTACCTGAAAATGTGCGACAGTTAACGTGTTTGTCTGTGTAGTCTGTGGTGTTGACTAATGTTTTCTTTACCCCACACAGAGTTGCTCCGGAGTCGCGAATTAACGAGCACTTTTTCTTGTTTATGAAACCTGTCAAAAATGTTAACTTCCCTGTGGCTGACAACGCAGCGTTGGCTGTCTCATTTGCAATTGGTACACTGTGGCCGCATGGTAATGATGGATCTAATTGAAACTTTGTACAAGCATTGCATGTATCATCTATAACGGTGTTAATTATATTCACCGCATTTCCAAGCTCACTTTCACTGTCCTGCTGATTATTATATTCAATCAGTGATTCAGTCTCATCATCAGAAGACGTTGCTACTAATGCCGCATTAGCTTGCTTCAGTAACTTACGACCTTCACAGTAGCGTGAATAATGTCCCCAGCTTCTGCAAAAGTAACATTTTACAGCTTTTTGGTAAGCGTTACGTTTTGCTTTCTGTTTATCCACCATCATTTTTAGGTGGTGGGGATAGTTCGGAGACTTGTCGCACATCTCGTAAATGTCGTGCGTCAGACTGCAATACTGGCATTTTGCTACTTTCCCACTGTTGGAGCGCGGTTTAAATTTGCCTTGTGTTTGTTTGGAGTACTTAGTATTTATTACTGCAGCTGCTGTGTCATTGTGGGTAATGTTGAGTTGAAATATATCCCTGTTTGCTGTGTAGAATGCATTGCCTTTGGATTCAATTTCTTGGATGGTTTTGCAATCCATCTGTTTCAAAAACTTTGCGAAAGGTGTGGGGATGGTGCTCACTATTTTATCTATGATGATTAGTTCTTTCAGTTTATCGTGGCTATTGTTGGTTTTCGCTGAATTTATCCACTTAGTGCATATATCTTGTACTGAACTAACGTAGTCTATGAATGTTTGGTTAGGTTTGGGTGCTAATTTTGCAAACTGTTGTTGGTACCCTGCTGTGTCTAAAGAGAAATGTTGGAGTATGCGTTGTTTAAGATAATCGTAGTCCTTGCGCATCTCCAGTGGTAAAATTCAACAAGTTTTCCTTCTCTGTGCTTCTCTTTCAACAAGTCATTTACTTGCAAATCAATTAGCTCCAGCTGTGGTTCAACAGGCACATCATGAAGGTTACAATCAAATGGATTCTGGAACAGAAGAAGGTCCCTCTCAATTATGTCAAGATCTGAAAATCTCTCTAAATGTTTCTTCAAGTCACGAATAAATTTTTTTTCCGGAAAATCGAAGTTGCCATCTTCGGCGTACATCATCGCACAGAGTTCATTGAGCAACGTAAACATTTGCGTAAGGATCTGCTCCAGCAGAAAGGTTGAAAAAACTGGCCAAGAGACCAGCTCGATTAACACCTTGACCGGGGAATTTTTCTCAGCTGGGGATAATATTTTCGTAATAACACATTTATGCTATTTTTGCTACTTTATTGCCTCTAATCACACTTGTAGTTCACTTACCTATCACTGTCAAACAAAGAAATCCTTGTTACAAACCTATGTAATGGATGACTGGCAAAAAGAAGTAAATATTTTTGGAGCATCGGACCTGTGTTGACAGCCGGAAGCATCAGGGGGAGGGAAAGATGCGCACGCGCGTGTGTCTCTGTGTGTGTGTGTTGCCATGGAAACTATGGTAACGTCAGAGCATAGGCGGCGCTACCACGAGCCGGGGAAGGACTTATGATGGCGCGAAATAAGCAAACATTACAATAAACAAGAAAATCTAGATACAATAATTTATAACTGAAAATAACAAATTTAAGACACATAGCCTCCATTAGGTCTCTGCACGTGTGAAAAATAAACCTGTCATTTACTGCCAACATAATACCTGGCGGTGTATGACAGAGGGATCTGAGGAATTAAGGCCGCCTGGCTAGTGCAGTCACCGCGAACTGTGCAAGTTAGGAGTTTCCAGCCCGTGGGCCGTAGGTAGGTGACCCCTGCTCTACATAATACTTTTGGCAAGGTCTTGGAGAAGATCGTTACTGTTAAGCTTCAGGACTATTGAGAAAAGGAAAAGCTCCCCCCGAAGGATTTAGGAAGTTACCGGCCAGGGAAATATACTTGGTCAAATGCAGCCCCTTTTGTCTATGATATTTGTGAAGGGGTCCAAAACAGACAGGAGATGGCGGTGGCAGGACTCGATCACAAGGACGCTTACAACAGAATCAGATATGATATTTTTATGTACGCCCTTATGGAGAAGAGAGTCTTTCCTTGGTTGGTGAAGTGAATTGCGGTTGTCTTGTATGCTCGTAGATTGGGTAGATGGTGATTCACCCAGGTTTGGAATATGGTGATAGCCACACATTGAGTATATGGTGAAAAGAGTGGAATTAAGGGACCATTTTACACTAACTAACTAAGGGACCATTTTACTCGTCTTGAGGCGTATAGGGCATGTGATGCTAGTCTTATATTTGTATACAACAATTGGTACGACAGGTCACGTGGTCAGTATCACGTTGGTCGTCGTTACTTCCCAGAACACTTTCTGTCACTAGCTTTAAGTTGAGTGAACCTTGGAGACCAGGTCGATTAGAACTACACAATTATCCTTGATGTGGATTCGAATATGTGACCATCAGACCGAAGACAAACGTACTAACCACTGCGCTATCTCATCGTCACCAGGATTGCGATACGCCCCAGTTAGTAGTCAATGTTTACGATGGAACTTAGTGTGTACCCTCTCTCACCTTTTCTCTCTCATCACTATCTCCCTCCCTTTGCCTCTCTCTCTCTCTCTCTCTCTCTCTCTCTCTCTCTCTCTCTCTCTCTCTCTCTCTCTCTCTCTCCCACCTCCCCGTACTATCAAGTTCATATATATACAAAACATATTTTGTTACTTGAAGATCCAACGAACACAAAATATAATTATAATCGTGAAGCTCAATTAAAGGAAATGCCCACTTACACAGATACAAGCGAACGTTCCAACAAAAGTCTGTGTCGGGGAACAAACAAGAAGGCTTAGCATGAAAGCGGAAATATCACGTTTCACAAATGAACAATACATAATGCCACATGTTTCAATGATTAACATAAACAATATCGTAAGTTCGGGGAAAAGAAAATACGGAGCCTAGCTACACGATAGGGTTGTTGAAAAACGAAACATAAAGGGACATATCCACCCACATATATATATATACATATATATATATATATATATATATATATATATATATATATATATATATATATATATATATATATATATATATATATATATATGTGTGTGTGTGTGTGTGTGTGTGTGTGCGCACGTGTACACACACACACACACACACACACACACATTACAAGTGACAAACCATTCTTGACTACCAGCATCGATATGGGTAGTTGGTGATCTCAGCCTTAGGCAACAATTTACGACTGTCTGGAGAACCGCTTATTGCACTGCTCTCCCTCTTATGCTGAATTCTCCACTAATTCCAATGGATACTGAAGAATGTGCTGTAAAGTTAATCCGTGGATAAATACTGTATCATCAAGGTGAAGTGAAGTGTTACATTTTCACTTCTCAGGTTATAGTTTTGTGATATAGAGATGTTTACTTCTATAAGAAATCATTGCCGCATGAACTTGAATTATAAATATTTTCATACTTATCAGGTTAGGGTTTTGCGATATAGGGATGTTTACGTGTATAACACGTCTTGAGGCGTATAAGGCATGTGGTGCTTGTCATAGCCGGTCTCCCTGGCCAAGGTGTTAACGACATTGTTCGTAATCCCGTATATCAATGTGGGGGAAAACAGCAGCTGCTAGAATCGGCAGCGGTTCGCGCCGCTCTGGTAACTTACTGGGGTATGTGAGCCGGACTTTCAGAAAGCAATAGCAAATTACTGAAGTAAAACTTGCCTAGTACATCAACAGCAGCTGAAAAATTCTGGTGTTGACTGCAACGTCCTGTAAGGGATATGCAACATTTAAAAAAAACGTCTATAAGAAATCATTACCGCGTGAACTTGAATTGTTACATTTTCACACTTCTCAAGTTACGGTATATAGGGATGTTTACTTCTATAAAAAAAAATCAGTGCCTTAAGAACTTGAAGTGTTATATTTTCACACTTATCAGGTTACGGCATTGTAATGTAGAGGTGATTACTTCAGTGAGAAATCACTGCCGAGTGAACGTGAAATGTAACATCTTCACACCTCTCTGGCTACGGTATTGTGATACAAAGATGTTTACTTCAATAAGAAATCACTGTGCCACATTGTCACACTTATACAGTCCCGACATTGTGATATCAAATATAAAACGTAAAGTGACACATTGTCACACTTATACAGTCCCGACATTGTGATATCAAATATAAAACGTAAAGTGACACATTGTCACACTTATACAGACCCGACATTGTGATATCAAATATAAAACGTAAAGTGACACATTGTCACACTTATACAGTCCCGGTATTGTGATATCAAATATAAAACGTAAAGTGACACATTGTCACACTTATACAGTCCCGACATTGTGATATCAAATATAAAACGTAAAGTGACACATTGTCACACTTATACAGTCCCGACATTGTGATATCAAATATAAAACGTAAAGTGACACATTATCACACTTATACAGTCCGGGTATTGTGATATCAAATATAAAACGAAAAGTGACACATTGTCACACTTATACAGTCCCGACATTGTGATATCAAATATAAAACGTAAAGTGACACATTGTCACACTTATACAGTCCGGGTTTTGTGATATCAAATATAAAACGTAAAGTGACACAT
Source organism: Cepaea nemoralis (assembly GCA_014155875.1). Classification (NCBI taxonomy): domain Eukaryota; kingdom Metazoa; phylum Mollusca; class Gastropoda; order Stylommatophora; family Helicidae; genus Cepaea; species Cepaea nemoralis. The sequence goes on from JACEFZ010023900.1 coordinate 348,095, forward strand.
TGTCACACTTATACAGTCCGGGTATTGTGATATCAAATATAAAACGTAAAGTGACACATTGTCACACTTATACAGTCCGGGTTTTGTGATATCAAATATAAAACGTAAAGTGACACATTGTCACACTTATACAGTCCGGGTATTGTGATATCAAATATAAAACGTAAAGTGACACATTGTCACACTTATACAGTCCCGGTATTGTGATATCAAATATAAAACGTAAAGTCACACATTGTCACACTTATACAGTCCCGACATTGTGATATCAAATATAAAACGTAAAGTGACACATTGTCACACTTATACAGTCCCGGTGTTGTGATATCAAATAAAAAAACGTTAAGGACCCTTTTACAAACCATAAGACGTGTCGAGCATATGTTACCAAACCCACACTTTGATACACCAACCGGCACCCCAGAAATGATGCAATGAATATCAAGCCGGCCACCCTCACTTCGCAAGACATTTCATGTTGCCAATTTTAGGCTGGGTCTTCCTGGTTGTCCACGTCAATTTGACAAAATCCACCCGATAAGAATTCGTTCCCATGACGACCGGACAGGCAGGCGAGCGTCTACCCACTACGCCATCGCGGCTCCTAATATAGGAGTGTTCTCCCCATGGGAAATCATCGTCAAACATTATATGTAGCGTGATATACATATGCTGTTTGTGTTAGATCACAGATTAACCATGAAAAGACACATACAATTTCTAGCGCATATTACACGGTGTATTGGGGATATAATGTTAGACCTATAGTTTCTGTGATCGCATGGCACCCGAAGTACAATATGGTCAGTGTAAGGCTAGTTTAATACGGGTACAAGAACATGCTTTGGGAAGTAAAGGCGGTCAGTTTGATATTGACCACATCACCCACTGAGTGTCGCCAGGTCTATACAGATATTGATCTAGCACCGTATGCACAGGACGCCTCAAGTCGTGTAAATGGGTCCTGTGCTTTACACAATTACTATAGCGTCGACTGCCTGTACTTCCTATGTCTGTTACCCATTGTAGGAAGCTATCTCGACCCGACAGACGGACCTGGCTCACCTCAATGCTGCCATGGCTGGTGATGGAAACCTGGGCCAATAGGTTACAGTATATGACAGATACAGGATGTTATGGACTGGATAGCAAAGTATTGATCAAATATACAAATATATAAAGGTAAGTAAAGTGATGATAAACGGACAGATAGACAAGCAGTCAGAAAGGCAGACTGACAGGCAGATATATATATATATATATAGAGAGAGAGAGAGAGATAAATGGACAGACAGACAGACAGACAGACAGACAGACAGACAGACAGACAAACAGATAGAACTTACGAACGAACGAACGAACTTTATTTTATAAGGGTTAACAATTGGGCTCGCAGGCCCGTCTTACATTCTGCCCTTCTATCACTCACTTTCATACATTATTTCATTCATACATCTTTCAAGGCTAACAGAGAGCAGAAACAATATAAATGGCATGCATTATAAAGGCATGGGCAAAATGCGAACATCAATACTGCACGACTCAGTAATATTAGATAATAGTGTGACACTTGTTATTAACTATGTGGAATATACTGGCCTACCAAAAGGGGACTAGCTGTTAAACTAGGGGTTTGTTATTATTATTATTTCTATTATTAAGGGGGAAGGTAATCCGTACTGAGATAGTGTTCGAATAATTTGCGATTATGTGTTTAGGGATTTGTAATGTCTTTGATTTCTGGTGGAAGATTGTTCCACACCTGAGGTGCAGAGTACGTTAAGCTTGTTTTGTATAAGTCAATAATAGGCTTCGGAATGTGTACTATAATTAATCGTTTACTGTGTCTAGCATTATATATTATGAGATACATTCCACAAGGGCAAGGCATCTCAAAGACTCGAGCACCACACTAAGCACAAGAGAGAAAAGTTACAACTTCCCACGACGTTAAACGGCATTCGAGGTCAGACGACGACCCAGACATTTGACTTTATTCAGCGAATGGATAGGCACGATGGGACACAAGATTTTGACCAAGAAATGCAGATACGGTTGATAACTTTCGGGAATATCGGCATAATGCAGTTTTGTTACTTCGTATTATGCTGCTATTCACGAGAATACGTTAGCCGGAGACGCCAGATTTTGCAAGACACAAGGCCAAATAAAGTATAGTTAGTTTACATACGTCCAGATGCGGGGAACGCCAGCGTTTGCAGGACACAAGGCCAAGAAAAAGCCATTTAGTGTGTCTAAATTCAGATGGCAGAAACCATCAATGTATGTCACGCATTGATTTCTTTATTTCTAACCATTGTCATGTTTTTGAAAATGTATGGTTTATACTTTGCTCTCATACCATATTGTGTATCTTTGATGTATCTTTCATGCCTCATTTAGAATCACATTAAGATAAAATAGAAAAACGATGCAGACAGAAACCTGTGTAAGCTGGGATCATCACAATAATCATTCGTCGTCATCATCATGTGTTATCATTATAATTACCGTTACCAAAACTACCGTCTAATCATCATCATCATCATCATCATCATCATCATCATCATCATCATCATCATCATCATCATCATCATCATTACTATCATCATTAACAACACCACCACTATCACAACCAACTCCACCATTATCATCATCATCATGATCAGAACATCATTATCGTCATCATTATCATCACCACGACCATTATTGTCATAATCATAATTGTCATCACCACTACTACCATCAACATCATCATCGAATGCTTGTCTAATTGAACTGGAAGTGTCACTGTATAGCGCAATGCATCATTCCATGTGCTAATACGAGGCCACCGTGTGATCACGCTTTTTGACTATCTGGTTTTCAGCGATGGGCGAGGGTTCGACTACCAACATGCAGACTATACGTACGTAGACTGGGAGCCAGTACATCTAACAAAGATGAATGCAGTCACATGGCAGAAGCTGACGTTGCAACGTGAAGTCTTAGACGTTCACATAGTCAGGGTCGCAATATAATGAGGTGATATGACCTGCTCCCTTCCTGGTCGCTGTTCATTCCCAGACATTTCCCATATCGCAGAATCATGCTTGTTGGGAAAAGCAATCCCGTCACTACCGGAGACTGAACCCAGACCAATATCTTAGTAATCAAGCGCACTGACTACTATGTCATGGCACCTACTAATACCTATAGTGACGAGCATTTTGTGTTAAATTCACTCACTGTCACAGGAACGGAGCATAATTGGACGACCCTTTGCCGTGAAGTTGGGATCGCGACTAACTAACTTGTAGTAAAAAGTAAAGGTCCCTCTAACACGCCTTTAATCGAATTGGGTATTTGGTAATACGACAATAAAAGAATTTGTCCTAAAGCAGTTTTCTGATATGGGCTTGAATGTGATAAGGCAGTGGTTCTCAACCATTTTTGGCCCATGCACCTCTTCACCATATGTTCAGAATGTCATTCTCCCCCCCCCCCCCCCCACACACACACAGTATACATAAAAATGAAAGCTAAATTTAATAACACATACAAGAACAAGTCTAGACGCCTACATAAAACGTGATTTGCAGGTCTACTTGCGTTATAAAATGATTTTCAGAAGAGCGAGAAGTACAGAACCTTAAAGTATGGAGGGAAAACAATATCAAGTAATCGCTTCTTGCAACGCGATCTTGAAATAATCTTAATTCCCCCCATGGAAACCCTAAAATTACACCCCCCCCCCCCCGGGGAGGGGGGAATTCCCTACCGGTTGAGAACCACTGTGATAGGGCCATCATATTTTGCAAATCTAAATGCACGGAGAAATAGGTGGGCAATCTTGCCCTCACTTAGCAGGCGACCCTCGTCCGACCGTGCATGACATTATTATATCGTCATGAAATGATATTATCAGCGCAGCTCCCTATCAACCATTGTGTATAGACCAGTCGACGCTTATCAAAAGGATCGAACTTTTAAATATTGACCCGGGTCCCAGGTCGACTCAACCTAAGACTGGTACCAAGAAATGTCATGGGAAGTAAAGGCGACCGGTGTTACTGACCACACCACCCACCTAGTGCAGATTGGTCTATACAATATACAGCTTGGACAGATTGGTCTATACAATATAGAGCTTGGACAGATTGGTCTATACAATATACAGCTTGGACTATATACCCAGAGTGCCTTAAGATGTGTAGACAGGTGGCTGATGGAATCAGTATTAAGCCGGCCGCCTGGAACTTACAAACCTTAATAGTCTAGTTAAAGTAATTGCATATTATTTACAGGACGTAGCAGTCAACTCCAGCATTGTTGGCTGTTTGTAATTCCTGGGCAAGTTTACTTTCAGTAGTTTGCCATTGCATAACTTTACATAGGGTGAATACAAAACTTGGACCGGCGATATTGTCAAACACTGCACAGTCATTACAAATATACCCTATGCATGTGCTGACAGATCTGGCAACTAGGTCAACCAGAGAGACGAATGGAGACGGCTTGTATCTGCAGCAAAGAACATCAATGGCTCAGAATGCTGAAGAAGAAGAAGATGTGCTGACAGGAATGCAGAACAGTGGTCACCGAGCTATATTAAATATCACAGGGGTTTGGACAGTTCTGTGATGAATGGCCTCGTTCCGGGAAGAAGTGACAGGGATTGACCAGCATGGAGATGGATAGAGGAGACGCATGGGGTGTGATGGCCACCGAGGGGTGTGATGGCCAACGAGGCAGATGAACTGGCAAAAGACAGAGGCCACTTTCTGATGACCGTGATGTGAGGGACGCTCTGCAAAATAACTGCTACATGGTGTAGAGCTGTAGAAAACACTGTTTTCCGTTGATTGATTGATTGATTCGATCTACGAATCGACATCACAGCATTCGGGGCATTCCCATAAGTGCTCCGTCCCCATCCTCAGCAGCCAGCGAATAGTTCTAACACCAATAGTACCAGTAGCAATCTGATTATATGTCCGTCTCGCCTTTCCTCTGAGCGTCGAGCGTCGGCCAGATCCCCTCGAGACTCATTCTTGCCAGACCACGGTGATCCATTTGCTCCTCCGAGGTGTACACGTGCTGCCACAAGGCCGCAACCACGTCTGCCGTATCATGCATCAATACTCTACCAAGTTTTGCAGAGGTAGCCAATCTATCCGCCTGTTCATTCCCCAGCACTCCGGCATGCCCATGAGAAAAGATCCAGCGATGCTTGCCAGCCGTGACCTTCGAAGCGAAGCAAGCCACTCTGCCCGAAGCTTGCCTGTCCTCACCTTCGTCAGCATGTTTTCTGAGTCAGTTGCAATCACGATGTGTGTGTGTGAATCGTATTCTCCATCCAGCGGAAAGCTGCACTGACCGCCTCCACCTCCATTCTTAAGCTAGATGTTGTGGATGTTGTGGTATCATAGGCCAGGCTTTCCTGCACCAAACGTCGACCATTAGCTTTTGCTAAGAACCCCCAGGCACTTCTCCTACCTCTCAACACCGACCCATCTGTGTAGATAATCACATCACCCGAGCGAGCATTAACATGAATTAGTTGTTTTCCGTTGTTGAGCTTGGTATTCAAGAAGCATAGTTGACTAGGTAATGTACCATATTCCGTAAGGGCTCTGGGAATTTCAGACGTTTTACTAATATGATCACATGCTTGTGCAGACGTGTGAACACGATCTGTCACTGCACAAACGAGAATCCCAGGTGTTGGTCAATTATTCCCAATAACATATGAACTCACTTAAAAATACGTCGCATGTCCTTTTCAGGAGGCAAGCAACTTCAACCCACCTTATCTGTTTGTGATTGACTAGGTAATTGAACGATCAGCAGTGTGCCGTTACCAAAATAATTTGAGGTAACAATAGAAAGGAGAATGCGTAACCAAGTCGACACATTTAGTTACCTAGAGAAGATTATAATATCAGATAGAAAATGTATGACAGAGATTAAGAGCAGAATATGTCGAACAAAAGCTGCTTTTCAGGTTATGAAAAATACCTTATACAATAAATCAGTATCATTGAATGTATTAAAGAGAGAACTGAAATGTTATATAGAACCTGCTTTGTTCTATGGCAGTGAACCATGGAATACGAATGAACAAATCAGGACGGATGTAGAAGCAATGGAGAAGTGCTTCCTGAGACGAATGTTGCGAATACCATGGACTGCCATATGAACTAACAACTGTTGCCTGGAAGAGGCATAACATGGGTATTATACCACAGTGACGTTCTCAAAGGACTTGTCATATTATTATTATTATTATTATTATTATTATTATTATTATTATTATTATGATTATTATTATTATTATGCATATTGCATGGCGAATGGGTTGCGGACGCAGTTCGTAATCCCGCATAGCCGCGTTCTAACAAGTGGAAGATGATGATGATTATGATGATGAATTAGATATTTGCTAATTTTCTTAGGCAATCCTATAGCATTCCTGTCAACTCTGTCAAAAGCTTTTCACTAGTCTATATATGCGACATTACAGGTCTTATCATGTTCAATTGTTTTTTTTTCTATCAGTTGTCCAAGTGTGAATATTGCTTCTATGCAGCTTCTGTTTGGTCTAAAATCCATCTGGGACTCTGAAAATGTTCTTCCAATTGTATAATGGTTACTACTGAACTCCCTAGTCAATTCTATACTGTATATACTTTGCATACTATTGAACTAACTGATTCATTTAATGATTGGTTACTTACTATTAAACTCTCTGAGTCATTTGTATGTTTGTTACTATTGAACTCGCTGAGTAATTTGTATGTTTGTTACTATTAAACTCGCTGAGTCATTTGTATGTTTGTTACTGTTGAACTCGCTGAGTTATTTGTATGTTTGTCACTATTGAACTTTCTGAGTTATTCGTATGTTTGTTACTATTGAAATTTCTGA